>BSBM01000282.1:3307500-3462500 GCA_027924585.1 Larix kaempferi
TTCCATGTTTCCTTGATCCATCTAAGGAGATCATTTTATTTGGGAAAAACCCCTATGAATTTCCCAATTAGGGATTTTTCCTTCCATAGTTCAACTCGCTCCCTTAGTTTATCCGAACGGATCTAGAGAGATGTATTTTTCAGTGGATCTTGACAAGCAGCCTCCCTGCTTGCATCTCGATCAACATCGCTCCTGATCACTCCTATCCTCCCCGGCACAGCCATGCGATCTACCTTTCGATTGGTTCCTTGTCATCAACCTCGTGAACCCATCCAGCTATCGAACAGTGGAGGGTGAGGATCCCCTCCTAAGGAGCCCATCAAAAAACTCTAGACAAACCCTAACTTGTCAATATTCACATATACATAATTTTTAATTTTAATTATATTTATATAATTTTTATAAATTTATAATCAATCTAAATATTTTTAATTAAATAAATATAACTAAAATAAGATTTCTTTTCTTTTAAAAACTTGAAATAAAATTAAATATATCAATAAAATACACTACATCAAAACCATCATTAAACACTTCCTTAAAATTCAATCTCTCAAAGACTATCCTAGTGAGAAACCTTAAACTGCAACTACATCTATTGAAAATGATGAATTTACATCTCCTAACGCTAAATACTGAAAATGATACTGCAACTTCTTTTAAAAAGTTAAATATTTGTGCTTAAATATTTGGCATCAAACTCCTCTATTCTCAAACACCTACCTAAATGGGATCCCCTTTGACTCACCACCGACCTAAATGGGATCCCCTTTGACCCACCAATGGACTGCTCGACTGGACATGAAATTTAAGAGATCCACTTGTCATAACTCCAAATAAAAAACAAAGATTGCTATTTCATTCAACGTGCAGAAGCTCAAGAACTTTCATTTAATCTGATCATTCCGTGATAATCTTTCTTCTTAATTCTTCATTGATACATACACCATGATGTATAGTTAGGTTTCCATGGGAATCCTAGGTATTTAATTCGTTCATTCATGTATATATATTGCATAGTTCGGTTTCTATGGAATCTTAGGTATTCAATTCATATATACATATACATATTAATATTAATGAATGTTTTGTTTTAATTAAATTTATGAAAGAAATAAAAAGCAGTACAGCAAAGGATTATCTCCCTCTCTTTTGTTTTGTTGTTTTCTGGATGAATGCATCTATTACTTAGAGTATTACATTGAATTTACTTCTGAAAGCACAGCACAGGTATGAAGCACAGCAATAGTACCATTCCAGTCATTCTTCCTTCTTCGAAGCTATGGCATCTTAGCCAAAGTTTGAGAGGCAAGGAATTCAGATGTGGTTGATCTATAATACTTTTTTAATTGCAATGGCATGTAATGTTCAGTTCCATATTTGTTTCCCTTTTTATTCTCTAAACAAATGTTATGAAAAATTGTCCGGTTAGAATTAGTGAACTAAGCTTGCTTAAACCAATTTAAGCAATTACTAAATTATGCAAAACTACATTATTTAAGATTATTTATGATTGTTGAGACCATTGCAAAATGTTGCTAATGAAGAAACCTTGCATGTTAAAAATATTTGTTCCCATCAATGTAGTTAACTGCAAAAACTTATTTTTAACGAATACAGAAACTATATTTTATATATCACTATGTTATTTATCGTAATCATATATAATACACTGTGTGTGATTTTTCTATTAAAAAATAGAAAAATATGTTTAGTTGTTCATTGTTAGTTGTTTCAGTTGAAAAAACGGTTTCATTGTTAATTGGTAATTATTCTAATTAAAAAATCATTATTTCATAGTAGACATAATACTAATACTTTTGTTTGAATGATAATTTATCAAAAATTTACTGATCATTCTTGCATGAGTATTCTTAGATGGGTATATGAAAGATATTTTCTAACAAATAAATCAATTTTTACACTAACATGTGTTTATATAATGTTAAGAGGAGACTGCATTGGTAAAGAGGAAGGTCTCGACGTTTCAAACCCTAAATGCGGGTCCATCTTTAAGAGAGCAAGGCTCATGATTTTTTACATTAGCAATTTTGGAATATTTATATAGTTGATGCTGCTAATGTAACTTAAAGATAGGTCAGCCCCCAATATCAACTAATAATTAATGAACCGGGTTTTGACTTTCATTGATGGTGTGAGAGTGAGGGCTATTCTTTATAGAGCGTACAACTAGTTTGCATGCTTCCTTTATTTTCATGCCGTCATCCCTGTTTAAGTTATCCACAAATTTCTCGATCTCCAGGGCTTCCCTTACTTTCCTTTTGTAGTAATGAGAGATGGATACGAGGACCTCTGCCTTCTCAAAACACATATAATGTTTTGTGTTATGACAATGCTCGGCGATGGCATATTTCTTGATTCGCTCATGGTGGACATCAGCGGCATGTTCTTTTAACCTTGTCATTATGGAACGTCCTGTTTCCCCGATGTATTTCTTTCCACATGAGCATGGTATAGCATATACCCCTTTCAGTAGTTTTGGATCAATGGGATCTTTAGCCGAGTCTAGCATGCTTCTAAGGGAGGGGAGAAAGCAACTTTTATGTTCCTCCTTCTTAGAATCTTGGCAATCTTGTCAGTAGTGCCATGGATGAAAGGGAGAATAGTCTTTGTCACAAAGTTGTCTTCCTTACAGGTTCTTGTTTTATCATTGCATGCTTTGCGAATAGTGTTATCAATTTGTTTATCATCATACTCATTGCCTAGAAGGACCAATTTAAGATGTTCTAATTTGTCCTTCAAATGGTCTTTGTCAGAGATCCTTAATGCTCGGGTAGCCAGAGTGTCGATTATCCCAATCTTCTGTGCCGGATGGTGATGGGAATCAACGTGTAAGTATCTATCCGTATGTGTTGTCTTCCTGTACACTTGATGAGCTAAGGAACCATCCTGTTTCTTTGTGGTAAGTACATCTAGGAATGGGAGGCTATTGTTCACCTTTTTTTCTATGGTGAATTTGATGCTACCATATTGGCTATTCAAATGATTAGTGAAGTTCATTAACTTTTCTTCGCCATGTGGCCAATTGATGTATACATCATCTACATATCTCAGCCACCATTTGGGTTTGAGAGGTGATGAGTCAATTGCTTTTTTCTCCAGATGTTCCATAAAGAAGTTTGCGACCACTGGTGAAAGAGGTGACCTCATAGCAACTCCTTCCGTTTGTTCTTATATTTCTCCTCTAAAAACAAAGAAAATTGATCTGAGACATATTTCCACGAGAATGGCCATCTCTTCATTAGCGACCTCCTTCACAGCTTCTATAGCTTTATCAATTGGAACCATGGTGTAAAGTGATACTATGTCAAAACTGACTAAGGTATCGTTCTCAGACATCCTCCAATCTTTCATCATCTTCACAAGATGCGTAGAGTCTTTAATAAAAGAAAATCCATTTCCTGTGAGAGGCTTGAGTTGCTTCGCGAGGTACTTTGCCAGTGCATATGTGGGTGAGGCTATCATGTTGACAATGGGTCTTAAAGGATTTCCGGCCTTGTGTATTTTAGGTAAGCCATATATGGGAGGCATCACGACATCAAGCGAGGAGTTATTAATAGCCAATGAAATTTTCTTAATCGCTTTGTTCATAGGGTTTCCTTGTATCTTTCTGTAGCTTCCACTCTGTAAGTGCTCGAGCATTTTTCTGTTGTAGTCTTCAGTCTTCATTACTACCGTTGCATTGCCTTTATCATCCTTAAGGATCATGATATCCTTTCTTTTCCTTAATGCTTTGAGAGCAACAGCTTCGCCTCTGGTTAAATTTCTGTTGGGAGGCCTGGCGTTCTTGAGGATGATCGCACATTCCTGGCGGATATCTTCAGCAATGTCTTCTGGAAAGTCTTTGATCGTTTCTTCAACGCAGCAGATGATGTTTTCGATTGGAATTTTTCTTGGTGCCACTGCATAGTTGAGTCCCTTCTGTAGAAGTTCCTTGGCATCTTTATCAAGATCCGTCTCTACAAGATTGACCACGCAGTTTCTTAACGCAGGACGGTTTTGCTTCTTGCTGAGGCGATCAAATTTTAGGGATTGGATGCTGGAAGCTTTGGAGAAGGCACGTTCTGCTTTTAGTGCTGTTCCAGCCTCGATGTTTGTCCAAAGATCGATGCGAATCTTCTTTGCAAGGGATAGGTGTAAGTCGAACGCATTTTTTGAGAGAGTGTCCAGCTCTCGCCTCGTGCGTTTAATTTCACCTTTGATCAGCGAGGCTAAGAGTCGTGAAGGCATGCGAATGTCTTACCATCAACCTGTGTGTGATCTGAGCGAAGCACGGAATGATGTTGTTGTCCCGACATTTTTTCAGGAAGGCGAGATCCGCTGTACGGGTTTGTGATTTTTGGGGTGGATTACCATTTATGCTTTTAGTGTACAAATTGATTTTATAGTGGTAGTTCAAAATTAAAAATAAACAATAATAAAATAAAGAAATAAAAAAAAACTAGTAGTTAATGCATGGATAACTGGACTAGCTCATATATAGATAACAAGTAGCTCATGCATGGGTGACCAGTAGTGAGATGGCACTTAACTTGTGACTTATTGACCACAAGTAAAGTAGCGGTGCTAGTATAATAAAAATGTGAATACAATAAAATTGGATGCATGTGGAGGCCAGTTATCTCTTATCTCCTCAAGCTACTCGAGTTTGAATGATAATTTATCAAAAACTACTAATTACACTTCGTGTAAAAATTATTTACTTTCAGCTTCATGTAAAAATGATGAATCTATATCAACTTCGTGTAAAAACTGTTTACTTTCAGCTTCCTGTAAAAATGATGAATCAAAATCAGCATGAGAATTTGTGCTTAAATATTTGTCATCAAACTCCACCTGTACCTAAATTGAATCTCTTTGAGTCTTTGACCCACCAATGGACTGCTCGACTGAATATGAAATATAAGATATCCACTTCTCATACCTCTGAATGAAAAACAAGGATTGCGATTCCATTCAACCTGCAGAAGCTCAAGAACTTTCCTTTATTCTCATCATTTCATGATAATCTTTCTTAAATATACTATTTCTTTCTTTCTTAAATATACTACTCCATGATAATCTCATCATTTCATAATAATCTTCTTATATATATTACTTCTTCATTCATACATACACCATGATGTATAGTTCAGTCTCCAGGGGAAACTTAGTATGAAGATTATATATGAAGATTGTATAGTTCAGTCTCCAGCAGGAAACTTAGTCTGGAAATATGATAGTTGAGGCATTGACTATAAGCGAGAGAGGTTGGATCCGAGAGGGAAGTAAGAAATGGGTATTGGAGATTTCTTGCTCTCTTTCTTCTTATCATTCCCTTTCCCTTTACACGATTCCTGTGGCACAACAGCAGCAGAAGATTTCCCTTTAAAACAAGCTGCAATCAATTTGAATGCACCCTCCATCTTGATGATTAATAATAACAAGCAACTAAATGCCCCCCACAGCATAGCAGATTTGAAAGAGTTGCATATGTTTATACAAATTGGCACCTGTATTTATATTTCGAAAAACGCAAAGCTTTGGGTGACTTCAAAGGAAGGTTTCCAGATTCAATCTTACAATTCGAGTCAACTCAAATGTTTGCGCAACTTCCTGGAAATGCCATTGAAAGCACAGTTTTTCTTTTTTTTTCACAACTAAAGCAGACCTCATGTAGATGATTGTGACTCATTATTATTTTAGTTTGGTCACTTAACTTCATTTATAAGTTTACGGAGATATTTTTATTTTTGAGAGTTCTATTTTGTCCTTCGTCAGTAAGTTTAAGAAAATCACGTGTTTTTAAGAATTATTAGTAGGCTAGGGGAATAAGGACTCGAGGTTGAAGAGGGTGATGTTAATGGATACATTATTATATATAGAGGGTTTTGAGACAATATTTGTGTAAATTGTCTTAACTTACGAGAAAAAAAAAGGTTTTATATTGTCTTAAATATTGTCTTTAAGGGAGTGTCTTAAATTATTGTCTCTATAGAGACAATATAAAAAACAACTTGTATATTGTCTCTACAAAGACATTATATAAAACAATGTATAAAGACAATTGCTTATTATTGAGCTAAATCAACATAAATATTATTTTGGTGCGCTTGCAGGTACCAACTACTAGGTCTCGAAAATATCTCCCCTGATTCTGTTGGTGCACTTGCAGGTGCCAACTACCATTTCCCACAATTCCCCAGCGAATTCGCAGGAATCCAGGAGGTGGTCAATGGTTTTGGAGTGCTTGCCACACATGATGCACTATGAGGGGCCCTGGAAGCCTCTTTTTAGGAGATTGTCCCAAGTTAGGATGCATTTGTGTGCCAGGAGCTAGAGGAAGGAGGAGACTTTGGGCCAGAGGTTCGACTCCCAGAATTTTTTCCAACAAGGGTTGGGCTGGTTGTCTGATCTGCCAGTGAGGAAAGAGTAAGCCTCGTTTGTAGTAAAGGTCCCAGTGGGGCGGTTCCCCCAATGAAGAATATCCTGCTTGTGGCTTACTCTAAGGTACCTATTTTGAAGATCCTGCCAAATTGGAGTTGTGATTTCATTTGAGACAAGGTGGGTCCAGAGGTGGGGTGGCTTCCACATTCTGACATCTCCAAAGTCGGAGGAAGTCCAATAGTCTTTGAAAAGCAAGTGTTTATTGAGATGGCAATGTACCTGGATATCTGGAGGGTTCCTTTGATTGTGTAGGCTTGGAAGTTGTTGCCATGAATCGAACCAAAAGTTTGCTTGCTGTCTGTTTCTAACTTCCTAGAAGCTGTGCTGCTGAACAATGGCTCTTTGGCAATTAGTTGTGCGCCAAATGACCGAACTTGGGGGGTTCTGGTCATACCTTATGCGTTGCTAACACAACAAATATGGAGCATAATTTTGCTTCCAGAGTTGGCTCCAAGGGGAAACCAAATCATTGACCCATTTCCACCAAATTTTAGCAGAAAGGACTTGATTATTAATTTTTGGTCACGAATCCCAAGACCTCCTTCTCTTTTAGGCATGCAGACCGTGTGCCATTTGACCAGGGCCCATTTTTGGTTGAACTGTGATTTCCCCCCCAAAGAAATGATTTTTGAATCTTGCAGATCAGCTTGAGGACCCACTTGGGGGCGGTGAGGACAAAGAAGAGATAGAGGGGTAAGGATTGGAGAACAACTTTAAGAAGAACAATTCAGTTGGGCATGTTAAGGGAGCGAAAGGTCCAGGAGGATATTTTGGTTTCCAACTTGTCCAGAAGTTCTTTCCAATAGGCATGCTTGATGGCTGAGTCAAAGAGGGGTACTCCAAGGTATTTGGAAGGAAGTGAGGAGATAGGGTACCCTAGAATGTGAGGGATATTCCTCTGAGTGACAGGTTCAGTGTGGAAAAAGAAGAGCCGAGCCTTATCCAAGTTAATAGTGGTGCCCGATGCAGTCGAGAAGGTGTGTAGGGTGCATTTGAGAGTCAGGGCTTCCTTAACAGAGGGATGTCCAAATAAAAGGTTATCATCAACGAATTGTTGGTAAGCAGTAGGGGGGCACCCATTGAGGAAGATTGCCAGCTAATATCTCGGCATGGAGAAATTTGTAGAGCCCTTCAACCATTAGGATGAAGATGAAGGGAGAGAGTGGATCTGCTTGACGGATGCCTCTGGATGGAGTGAAAGTCGCGAAGGGACAACCATTGAGTAGGATGGAGAAGAAGGTCGAGAAGGTGAGAGACATGACCTAGTTAGTCCAGTCTTGACAGAACTCGAAGGCTAGGATCATTTTTTCAATGAAGGTCTAACTGATTTTATCAAAGGCTTTGGAAAGGTCCATCTTGACCAGCATCCCAGGGGTCTTGGTCGTTTTTAGGGAGTGAATGACATCATGCACCATGATGATCCTGTCTAGGATTTGGCGGCCTTCAACAGACCCAGTTTGCTCAGGAGATGAGAAGGGGGATGAGCACTTTGAGGTGGTTGGTGATGACCTTGGCAGATAATTTTGTAGATAACATTGCAAAGGAAAATAGGTCTGAACTTACCAGGGCTGGTTGCTCCAATTTCCTTAGGGATGAGGGTGAGCAAGGTGGCATTAAGGGTGGGGAGTACCCATTTCTTTTACCTAGACTCTTCAATGACCTCAAGGATTTCTTGCTTGAGGAGGTCCCAACAATGATGGAAGAAGTTAATGGTGAAACCATCAGGGCCTGAAGCCTTGCCTTCAGCCATCTGATTGACCATTGCCTACACTTCCGTCAAGGTGATTTCCTTCATGAGAGCGACATTTTGTTCATGTGTGAGGATGGTGGGGATGTGGATTGTCACCTGATTGATGGCCCGAGTGTGGTCTTGATTTTCTTCGGTTAGCAGGTCTTGAAAGTGGTTGATTAGTTCTTGATCGAGTTCATCTTGGTTGCGGATGTGGACTCCCTCAGTTGTCTTTAGGGTTGAAATCATGTTAGTCATTTTGTTTTGGATGGTAGTGCGATGAAAGGAATAAGTATTTTTCTCACCCTCTTTAAGCCAGTTGATTCTGGATTTCTGCCACCAGAGAATTTCCTCTTGCTCACATCTCGTGTTCAACTAATTGAGGGTGTCCTTCTCCTGTTGTTTGAGAGCTTCAGAAAACCCCTGTTCCATTATGCTTTTTTGAATGGTTTCTAGATCCTTCTCCAGCTCAGTCTTTGTAGTGAAGATATTTCCAAAGGTGGTGCGGTTCCATGTGCGTAGCTTGTAGCGAAGGAACTTGAGTTTCTGGTGTAAGATGGTCATTTTGGAGCGGTTTAACACTTTCATGTTAAGCCACCAAGTGCGAACAGTGTCCTGAAAAGAGGGGTGAGTTAACCAGAATTTTTCAAAGTGGAAGGGGTGAAAAGAAGTTTTATCAGTGTGATGCCAGTTGAGGGAAATCGACCAATGGTCTGATCCAGCAGATGGGAGAACTGCAAAGGTTAACATGCCACCCATATCCATCACTTTTTCAGAGATGAGGAAGCGATCCAGCTTGGAGGCGATTTGTTGAGAACCTCTCCTGCGATTGTTCCAAGTTAGAAAGCCTTCCAAGGGGAGAGGATCTATGAGCTTACAACTTTCAATGCAGTTCTTGAAAAGGGTGTCCTCAGGAGACAGAAACCGCCGACCTCCTTTTTTTTCCTGGAGTGAGGTTATCATATTGAAATCACCTCTTAGGATGAGCAGGGAGTCAGGATGCAGAGAGGAGAACCACTGGATGTGATCAAGGAGCTTCAAGTTGAGGGGTGGGGGTTGGGGTCCATAGACATTCATGAGCTGTCTAGTGATGTTAGTGCCAAGAATATGGAAGGAAGCAGACAGAGGGTGGATCGTTGAGGCAAAATTGTTGAGGGAGATGAGGGAGGGGTTCCAGGCTATTGCAATACGACCGGAGCCTCCAATAGCATCGATCGCCATAGCTTGGCATCCTTTCCATAGTTTGGACATGAGAACTTGAAGAGAGCCACTAGTGCATTTCTTTTCCTACATGAAGATGACAGTGGGCGAGTCTTGGAGGATATTTCTTTTAAGCATCTTGTGCTTAGAGGAACCATTGAGCCCTCTCACATTCCAGGATATTAACTGCATTGGAAACTTGGATGAACAGAGGGGAAGAATTTTGTTAGTTGGGCATATTTCGATGACTCCACCAGGCGGGTTCCCAACTGACTCATCCTTTGTAGATCTATTTTTCTTCCTCGTTTTTTTATGTCCTTTTGGATTTTTTGTTTCTCTTTTTGAGGAAGATTAAAAACCCCAAGCTTAAAGTGATTTACCTTGTTTAGGGCCTCCTTTAGTAGCTGGATTTGCTTTGGTGTGATGGAGTTGAATGCTTTCCTGGTGCATGCATCTTCCATGCCGAGGATGTCGAGCTCCCCAAATTCTAGTTTGATCATTTCTTCATCCATGAGAATTTACGGCCCTGTAGCATCCGCTTGGTTGGGAGGGTGTATTTCCGATGTCACTTGTTCTGTGGTGGCTGGATCTGGATATTTAGATGACTGTTGCTTCTTATTGTGACCTTCCATTCCTTTGGGGTTGGACATAGATCCAAGCATACGAGGTGTACTTGTTTTTGTTTGTTCTGCCACTTTGACGTAGGTACCAAGGGTGTTTCCTATGTCTTTGAGTGTATCTTCATCCTAGTATTCTTGGGGAAGGGAGTACAGGCGCATCCAGACAGGCGCCCAGGTGAAATATTCTTTGTCAGGGTTGAATCGCTTCATCCATTGCCGAAGGTATAAGCCTGCTGAGTTGAAGAAATATGGGCCTCCATCTTCGAACATTTCTTTGTGCTCAACTTTGTGGAAGATGATGGTAAAGAATCCTTTGGATCCCAGCTGTAGGTCAAAGTGCACTCTAGGTTTCCATTTGGCCATTATCCAACCACGTAGGGATTGCTCAGTTGGCTAGAGGCCGATGAAATTACCTACCAGGGCATGGTTCTTCATCTCTTGAGCTCTAGCGTTGTTGCATTCTGCCGGAAGAGCAAGGCAAGGTATCACGGCAGCTTTCAAAATGCATGTGGTCGTACCCGTGGCCGGACCAAAGTCAGTGTTTTGGTAGTTCATGGTTGCATGATGGGTCAGAGGTACTTCAGCGGATCCAATACGTACATAGGCGGCCTGGGTATTGGAAGAGGGAGCCGTGCAAGAGGGGCCGTCGGCCCCTCCTGGAGCAGGTCCCATGGCAAGGCCAAAAATACAGAGGCGGAATGGTGGAGGAGGGAAGCAGGGGGACAACTAAGGATAGAGTGTCAAAACCCTAGGTAGAGCATGCAGGAAATGCAGGAAGACGGGTTCTAGAGCTTGTTTTGCAATACATAATCAAGTTTCATTCAAGAGTCTTAGTCACCTTCTTAATAAACATCATTTTTTAAAATTTATTTCAAAATATTTTTTAAAGATCGATTCAAAATTTAAAAAATATTTATGATAGTGAATAATTAAATTACTAAAAACACTTTTAACAAATAAATATATTAAAAAAATATATTTTTTTAATAACCATAATTTTTTAATTATTTAAAAATAGATATTTTAAAACAAATTCAAAATCTTAAAAATATATGTAAGAGTGGATAATTAAATTACTAAAATAACCCTTAACAAAAAATATAATATTAAAAAAATTAATAATAGTACAACAAATCATCGATTATGATATTTTGTGAAGCAAAATTGTTTAAAAAAACAAAATGCTTAACTTTACGTCACCCTCTTAGGAAACAAAAATCCATTCAACCTAAAATCCTAAAATGAGAATGGAATAGGAAATTGAACACCATTCATCAGTTTTGAAAACTTATCCATGAAGGAAGAAAATAGACCAAAGTGCTAGTCGGGGGCCGGGGCAGCCATCAGAGGCCCCACCGGCTCCTGACCTTTTCCTAAACTTATACATGAAGTAAATAGAGATCAAACTAATCTTCTATATACACCAAACTAAAAATAATATATAAATAAAGTAATGAGTCACAATCATCAACAGGTAATACATAATGAAAAATGTGTGTTTTTGATCCCATTTCTATGAAGTTGCGCAAAATATTTGACTTGACTGGAATTTTAAGATTGGAACCCGGAAACTTGTCTACCAAGTCACACAAAGCTTTGCCTTTTTCGAAATATATATATAGATGGCAATCTGTATAAAACTTATGCAGACTTCGAAATCTGTTGTGCAGCAGGGGGCGTTTAGTTGCTTGTTATTAACAATCACCATAATGAAGGGTGCATTCAAATGGATTGCAGCTTGTTTTAAAGGAAATTCTTCTTCTGCTGCTATGCCAAAGGAACCATGTAAAGGAGATGATAAGAAGAAAGAGAAGGGCGCAAAGAGCAAGAAAGCTCCAATACCCACTTCTTACTTCCCTGTCGGTTCCAACCTATCTCGCTTATAGTGAATGCCTCAACTATCATATAAATTCCTCATACTTGGAGAGTGAAGCACAGCACAGGTATGAAGCACATCAATAGTACCATTCTAGTCATTCCAGGTATGAAGCATCTTAGCCAAAGTTTGAGATGCAAGGAATTCAGATGTTGTTGATCTATAATACTTTTTCAATTGCAGTGGCATGCAATGTTCACTTCCATATTTGTTGCCCTTTTGATTCTCTAAACAAATGCTATGAGAAATTGCCCACTAAGAATTAGTGGACTAAGCTTGCTTAAACCAATTATTCAATTATGCATAACCACATCATTTAAGATTATTTATTTATGATTGTTGAAACCACTGGAAAGAAAATATTGTTAATGAAGAAACCTTGCATGTTAAAAATATTTGTTCCCATCATTGATGAAGTGTAGTTAACTGCAAATACTTATTTTTGACGAATACAGAAACTATATTTTATATATCACTATGTTAATTATCGTAATCATATATATAATGTACTGTGTGTAATTTTCTTATTAAAAAATTAAAAAATGTGTTTATTTAAAAATAAAAAATATGTTTAGTTGTTCATTGGCAGTTGTTTCAATTGAAAAATCTGCTTCATTTGTTAATTCGTAGTTATTTCAATTAAAAAATCATTGACATAATACTAATATCTATTTATATGATTTTTTTATTATAAAATAAACAAATCTATTTTACTATAAATTGAAAATTTTGTTTCATCATTCATTACAAATATGTTTTATTATTCATAATAGCTATTCTAATTGAAACATTTGTTTCATAATTGAATGTGGATGAGAACAAGGTTTTCCATATTAAAGCTCCACCACTACCCATGAGAGGGAGGCTCTCCTATATCTTTATCAAAGTTCCATTATCCATAAGATATAAGATTTGGATCTTGAATTAGTAAAAAATAATTGCAGATAAAATGAAAAGCAAAATCTTATACTCTTTTAAACATAAACTTCATTTAAATTTTTTTACATTAAATAAAATTTAATATCATAAACTTTATTCTAAAATTTTCACATTCTAAATTTCTCACTATTAAATACAAATTATTACTGCTCTAAATTTCTTACTATTAAATAAAAAAAATATTATTACTATATTTTGGATTATAAATTTCTCACTATTAAATACAAATTATTACTACTCTAAATTTCTCACTGTTAAATAAAAAAATTATTATTACTATATTTTAGATTATAATTTAAGAACTACTATAAATTTCTCACTATTAAATAAAAATTACTAACATAAACTTCATTCTAAAATTTTCACATTTAAAATTTCTCACTATTAAATAAAAATTACTACTACTCTACTTTAAATGAGAATTTATCAAACACTAGTGATGAGACTATTTTACTTTGAATAAGAATTTATTAAAAACTACTAATCCAACTACTCTTGTTTGAATGATAATTTATCACAAAACTACCTATCACTTTTGTATGAGTATTCTTGTATGGGTATTTGAAAGGTTTTATGGTGGTAGTTCAAAATTCAAAATAATCAATTATAAAATAAAGAAATATAAAAAATAACTAGTAGTTGATGCATGGATAACTCTACTAGCTCATGCATGGATAACAAGTAGCTCATGCATGGGTGACCATGAGTGAGAGACAATCCATTTAACTAAAGAATGTGATTACAACTAAGCATGGAGAAAAAATAACAGATAACTTGTTCATGGCACTTAACTTGTGACCTATTAGTGTTCACAGGCAAGAAGTTAAGTGACTGTGCTAGTATAATAAAAATGTGAATACAATAAAATGTGGACGGAAGTTATCTCTAATCTCCTCAAACTACTCTAATTTGAATGATAATTTATCAAAAGCTACTAATTACTCTTATATAAGTATTTGAAAAATAATTTCTAACCATTAAACCAATCTTATAATAAAAATGTGAATACAATCAAATGTGGATGCCACTTCAGTGATCTTTAATCTCCTCACTTGTTGCTCATTTCTTTCCAATGTGTTACGACGATGATCTTAAAAAAAAAAGATTACGTGGGTGCTACATATAATGAATACACCTACACACAACTGTTATGTTATGATTCATCTAATGATGATCTTAAAAAAAAGATTACGTGGGTGCTCCATATAATGAATACACTTACACACAACTCTTATGTTATGATTCATCTAACCTTACTCTTCTATGAGAAGGGTATTCTCTAACTTTTGTGTTAGATCTTCTTTTTTAGTATTTGTTTTTTTGGTATAATGATATACTTTTAATGGTTTTGTTTGTTTTTAAAAAAAATATATAATTTTTAGGTAGTAAATTATTTTATATTTATTTGACATATAGAACTCATCAAATTGAACTGATTTTTTTTTAATATTTCTATTTTTTTTTAATTTTGAAGTTGTTATTAAAAGCTTATTTAACCATTTTAGATTTTCTTTTCAAATCTTATAATATTTTATTTAAATTTTCATTTTTTCTTAATTTTATCATGTTTCTATTCTTATTTCAATTTCTCAACTTTATTAATGTTTCATTACGGTTTTGTAATCAACATAATTATCTAAAAACTCTCCTCCACAAAGTTGAATTTTTTGGAGGCTCCATTTAATTCTTATTTTTGCCCCTTTTCAAAAAATGATACTTCAATAATTACCATTTTTTGAAGTTAAATTACAATAATTTTCAACTATAATCTTAAATCATTGTTTTAACAATTGGCCTTTTTTATTTACACCAGCCAAAATGTTGATATTATAATTAAATTTACATTTTATACTAAACCATTATACACTCTCCATCTTAATTAAGTGACAACTAACATACACACATCTAAAGTAAACCTTCTTTTCTCTTGAAAAAATTAAATAAATCAGTAGAGTATATCAAAACCATCATTAAACACCTTCCTTAAAATCCAATTCCTAAAAAAAACTATCATATTAAAAAGAAATAAAAATAGCAGCTCCTTAAACAACCAAGGCCATGTGCATCTCCTAACACTAAATACTGATAAAATCTATTAAAAATGATGAATCTATATCAGCTTCCTGTAAAAATTGTTTACTTTCAGCTTCGTGTAAAAATGATGAATCAGCATGAGAATTGAATCTCTTTTGAGTAGAATCGCCAATGGACTGCTCGAGCAAATATGATATATAAGATATCCACTTCTCATACCTCTGAATGGAAAACAAGGATTGCGATTCCATTCAACACGCAGAAGATCAAGAACTTTCATGATAATCTTTCTTCTTAAATATACTAATTCTTCATTCTTACATACACCATGATGTATAGTTTGGTCTCCAGGGGAAACTTAGTATGAAGATTTTCATTCTTATATATACTGCCTTTTTTTATATATGAATGTTTTGTTTTTAATTAACTTTATAACAGAAATAAAAAACAGCACAGCAAAGGTTTATCTTTCATCTCTCTTCTTAATCTTCTATATTGTTTTTATCTCTGCTCATTTATGGCATATGCATGCAGCTTTGACTGCTCAATATGCCATTGAATGGCACCTTTGTATACCCCTGATCTTCCATTGAGAAATAAAACATATTCTTAATGTTGAAGTTAGTTAGTTGCGGCAGCTTTCTTCATTACCAACATCTTGCAATGCAATAGTTAGTTGCGGCAGCTCTTTATCATTTGGCAATTGTCTCCACATTCATAAATAATCTTAATTGATGTGTCTTTGCACAATTTAGTAATTCTTCCTTAGCCAATTAATTCTTACAATTAAAATTCCTCTGAGCATTTGTTTAGAGAATAAAAAGTACAACAGATGCGGAACTCATCAACAACTGCAACTGAAATCTATTATAGACAAACAACATCCTTAAATCGCTTGCATCTTAACCATAATCAATATTGACTATTCAAATTAATTACTTTACAGAATTGGGAGACTGGAAAACTTTCGCCAAGATGCCAGAGCTTGGAAGGACGCAGAATGGCAGAGCTTGAAAGAACTGGAAGAATGACCGGAATGGTAGTATTGCTGTGCTTCTTGAGCGTATGATCCAGTTTGTAAATATGATAGTTGAGGCATTGACTATAAGCGAGAGAGGTTGGATCCGAGAGGGAAGTAAGAAATGGGTATTGGAGCTTTCTTGCTCTCTTTCTTCTTATCATTCCCTTTCCCTTTCCCTTTACACGATTCCTGCGGCACAACAGCAGCAGAAGAATTCCCTTTAAAACAACCGGCAATCAATTTGAATGCACCCTCCATCTTGATTGATTGATGATTATTAATAACAAGCAACTAGACGCCCCCTGCAGCACAGCAGATTTGAAAGAGTTGCATATGTTTGCAGATTGGCACCTGTATTTATATTTCCAAAAACGCGAAGCTTTGCGTGACTTCAAAGGCAAGTTTCCGGATTCATTCTTACAAGTCGAGCCCACTCAAATGTTTGTGCAACTTCGTAGAAATGCCATTGAAAGCACACATTTTTTTCATTATGTATAAAGACAATGAATGGCATGTCATTATGTATAAAGACAATGAATGCCATGTAGATGACTCTGACACATTTTAATAATGTTTTAATATTTTTATTTAATTTTTTTTAATTTAATATGTATTTTTTTTTTTTTTTTAAATAATATTTTTATTAAAATTTTAATTTTTTTTATAACAATAACTATATTTTTAAATGTGATTGATATTCGTCCATCAATTAATATCAACCACTTTTAAATATGTGATTATAATTGATATAAGCAAATCCATAAATATTAATCACTTTTAAAAATATAATTGTTGCTAAAAATATCAACCACATTTATTTTATAACTTCATATATATAAATATATGGAGATTTTTATTTTATGTTATCTATTTTCTTCATCGCCGCACTTATTCGTTTAAGAAGAGCACGTTATTAAGACTTATTCGTCGCGGCCGTGGGCTACTAGGGACTCGTTATTATTCTAGGTTAAAGAGGGCGGCGTTAAGGGATGTTTTTGTTTTTTTCTCTAACAGAATATATCTTAAAACTATTATGTTGGTTTTAATTGATTTTCTTAATATATATTTTTTTCAATGGGTATTTTATTAATTTGAATTTGTTTTATTAAATTCTTTTCAAATAAATTAAAAATAATGTTTAGTACAATAAATTTTATTAATATATTTTAATAGTATTTTTGGTATTTTACTAATTTGAATTTGTTTTATAATTTTCTTTTCAAATAAACTAAAAATGATGTTTACTACAATAAATTATTTAAGGTTTTTTTATTTATAAATTAAAAAAAAAAACTTATCTAGAACAAAGTAATCAAATAATTTATCTATTAAAATATGAAAAAGCTATTTTTTTACTTAATTTATGTAATATAATAAATACTTTATATTTTTTTAAAATAATTGGATTTGAAAATTTTATTTATTATAATTATAAAAATATTTAAAGTTATACTATCAAAATATTTTTTTAGTAAAGATAAATTTTTGTTAAGTTATTGGTTAGAAACTCTCTATATATTAGTTTATAAAAATTAATAAATTTTTATAAAAGATTATAACAGCCCCTTTTAATAATCACTTTAAAATTGATTTTGATTATTTATTAAAAAACATTTTATAATTGAATTATCTTTACAATTCCATATAATAAATTACAAGTCAATAATCCTAATTGAAGACCAAACGTACCTTTATATCTTAACAAGTTTAAAGAAGAAGATTAATATAGTCAAAATAAGAACGAACTCCCATGAGCTTTATAGCTAAACAAGATGATGGACAATTCCTAAAACACCATGAGAGGAAATGATGTGCCAGCTCTGTGAGTCCATGAGCATTGAGGATGAATCTCACTTTCTTTTAGAGTGCCCTCCATACACCCACATTCGATCTTTGCTACAAATCTAATCTCTATGATCTTCTAACTTGTCAAAATTATGTGAACCTAGGAACACTTCTTTCTGAGCTTTTTCTTCATAGGAATCAAATTTTACAAAAATCCAAGTAATTCAGTTATTGTCTCTTAAGATGTGATAGACCAAAAGATCTTAATGGACATTAATCATCATTGTCATCATCATCATTATATTATTTTAATCCATCTTTCATCTTTTGCAAGATGATTATTATCATATATTTATCCCTCACTTTTAAGAATTTTAATTTTGAATTTCATTTTAAATGTTAAGTTAGTTTTATAATAAATATATTTATGAACTTCTTAATATGGAATATAATAAGATATATAAATTTTAATATTGAGATAATATTTAACTTGAATGTAGAATAACATAAAATATGTGTAAAATAAAATCTTTAATATATGTCATAGTAATATAATGTGAAAAATCATAATTATATGTGATTTTTAATAATTATATAATGATTTGGGGTTTTTGCTCTTTTGCACTTTAGAAAACATGATTTTGGGATTTAATAAAGTCATTTTAGCTATTTTTCAAAGAGGTTTGGGTTGGGATAAATTTATTAATGAAATTTGTTTTTGGATCACTTTTACAAATATGAATAATGAGGCTTTTTATCCAAGGTTTCGGGAAACCCTTCTTGAATAATTGAAGAACTTGTAGATGTAAAGGATGAGGTTAAGCGAGATGAAGTTAAGCCCACCAAATTTTAAGTTTTCTACTAATTGGTATCTTTCGAAGTCCTTAGCTCTTGCATTTTCAAGCCACTTAACGAAAAACTCTTTGTCTTCTAAAGAGAAAACTTCTACATTTGTAGAAATGATTTGAATGTTGTCATGAGGGAATTTGCAAACCTTTTTAAGAGAGGAATCCCAATCCCTTAAGGGAATCATATTGTTTTCTTTAGTTTTATGACTTAGAATTTTCTTCGAGAATTTCTTAGGATCTAGCTTCAAGAGGTGTGCAAAGGATTCTCTTTCTTTCTATTTAAATATAATATATTTTGTCATTTTAATTAGGGATTTGTATTTATATATTTTGTTGTATTTTAGGGACTCATTAGAAGCACCCCTAATGGATTTTATAACATGCTTTCACTATTTAACATACCAACGGTTGGTTGTTCTATTTTCCTTTTCATAAGACAATGAGAGAGAACTTGCTAATGGAAGGAGATACCATTGTGACAAAACTATGATAGAGGTCTTCAATATTGTCCTTATTTAATAGTATATATAAATCATTATTTAAATCTCTTAAAAATGTATTAGTGATATTTTTATCAAAGAACATTTTTTTTAGTTATTATAGTTCTATGATATGGAGCTGATATGCTCGTGATCAATGGGAGCTTTACTCAATAAACCGCTATCATAGCACGTTCATGGCATATGATCCATGGGAGCTTTACTCAATAAACCGCTATCATAGCATGTTCATTTTTTAATATATATATTTTAAATTTAATATATTATAATTATATTCAATTATTATGTCTTTGTTTATATATATATTTTAAAAACATATTAAATATAAGGTTTTACAATTAAACATAAATGTATTCAATTATATATATATATATATATTAAAATCATGTTAAATACTAAATTTTTACAATTAAACATATATATTTAATACTTTATTAATAAAAATAATATTTTAGTTAATTAATCTTTATTAATTAATCGAAACGAATTAGACATATGTCTCGATCACCCAAAAGTAATCAACATTTATAATTATTATTTTGTCACGCCATCTATTAAACAGGGACAATGGGAATGAGGCCAAGTCAAGCAATTTATAATAAAAAGTTTTGCAAATTTCAAGGCACATTTTGTTTTATGGTGAATTTTTGTAATAAAATTGTGTATATAATTTATATAGTTTTTTTTATGGTAAAGAATAAATAAACATAGGGAAAGTATTTATATCTTTCTTTATCTTTTTATGATGGTATTGAAAGTAAATTGACCAATTGCAATTTTGATAACTTAATTATATAAGATATTGATTAAGGTTTACAATATTTAGAAGGTAATTAATTAAAAAGTTAGACTTTATTACATTTTAATTGTAATTCAAAACGCCAACCACTTAAAGTTAATCTACCTATTCTATTCATTTTATCCATTATAACAAGTATATATTTTTATAAACTTGGTTTTTATCCCACAAAGAAACAAAAGATTTATCTCATTATAACAACTATATCTCTTTAGAAAGGAGCTCTTATAGTGGATGGGAGGTGGCAACTATGGGAATGCAACAATGATTTGATAAAAGAATTGGGTCGGAAACCCAATCCATATTCATTTTATCCATTATAACAAGTATATATTTTTATAAACTTGGTTTTTATCCTACAAAGAAACAAAAGATTTATCTCATTATAACAACTATATCTCTTTAGAAAGGAGCTCTTATAGTGGAAGGGAGGTGGCAACTATGGGAATGCAACAATGATTTGATAAAAGAATTGGGTCGGAAACCCAATCCATTTTATATAACCTCCTAGAGTAGGAGGTGGGATACAATACAATCTAAATGTTAAAACAATATTTTGACTACTCCTATTACATTCAACCATGTCTAATTTAATGATTTAGAGCACTCATACTTTAAAAAATCAAAAATCAAATTAATAGAATTTTACAAAAACAAAATATTTACCTCATTATACTTGTATGTTTTTTTTTTCCAATTTTTTTTTTGTTTTTAGATAGATTTTTGTACAAATTTCCATAATCTATTATATCTTAAATTAAAGTAGTTGTGAATTCATTGCGATAAAATTTGTCATAGAAAGTTGGAGAAGGCTAAATTGTAAAATGAAAATTACTTAACTAAAATAATAAAAATGTGTATCAAGATACTCACTAGAAATTAAAAATTTATATAACTAAAAATACTGATATAATTTATTTTTAAATGTTACAAACTAAATAACATATGTATACTATAAATAGCACTTAAAATTCACATTATAAAATATAGCTAACTGTTAAGTAAGTTTCCATTTCCAATCTAAAGATTAACTCGATTATATGCGGATACACATTGTCCTATATAAGGTTTGAAATCGGGTTGTTAAAATTTGAAATACACTTACAGGCTCTCACGTAAGCATGCACGTTTCCCAATGTCGATGATGTTTATTAAATTTTGAAATATTATATTGCTGACATGTGCATTTAAATGCGGCGTTTTAGGTTTTTTTAATTTTTGTAAGTCCCAATGCTGTAATAACTTTTGTAATTTTATGGTAGCTTTACTTTTTCATTCATAAAACAAACTGAATAAATGTTTCTAGATATTTTTTAATATGATTGTTTTTAATGTCTTAATTTTATGGTAGGAAATATTTTTTCTTTCATCTAATATAAACATTTAAATGAAATAAAATTATAATTGTTTTATTATTAATTTTTATTTTTTTTAACCATTTAATATAAATTTTAAAATAATTAATTAAGATTTATTAAAAAATAATCAATTTATTTAATAAAATTTTAATAAATAAAACTTAATAGAATTTAATTATTTTACAAGTATTGTGAAAATTTAAAGGGATTAGTTGTTTTTCCTACAATTTATAAGTTTTCTAAATTTCAAGCAAAATTTTAAGTGTATGTTTTATTTTAAATTTTGCAATCTCTTTCTAAATGGAGTAGTCTATTTATTCTATGTTTTGGTGGGTTTTGGTCAAATCTGTAAATTTGTTTATGGTAAAATCTAAATTTGGAAGTGTTTAAATTGTGTTTTTGAATCCATAAATAGATTCAACACCCTCGAATACCCCATGGCACCTAAATTACGCAATTTCCATAGCTAATATATGTTATTCTAAGAATTTTTAAAGATTTCCAATTGGACTACGAACAAAATAAGCCAAAAATATGTTCGAAAAATATTGAAAATGTAGAATATTTAGACTACACCCTATCTAAATTTAAGAGTGATTTCGGACAAAAAAAACTTACCTCTATCTAAATTTAAGTATAATTTCCAAACCAAAAAAATTACCTCTATCTAAATTTAAGGATAATTTCCATACCAAAAAAGTTAGATGCAATCCATGATTGATAATTTGGAGGATTCCAATCAGATATCATGGTGTTGAAACCGCCTAGTAGTGTTGCATACACTTCTGAAAATAAATCAAATGAAAATGATAAAAAGAAGAAATAATGAGGTATTAAAGTTGTAGCTAGGGTTTTCACCCCAGCTTGTGCAAATGAGCACTTACTAAGGAGAAGGGACTCCTTAGTAGCAGTTCAATAAACAGTAAATAAAAACAGTAAAACATTATGAAATTTAACCTAGCATGAGCATTAACATAAATAACAAAACATGGAAATATGGAAAAAGATTTCTCTTTTTGTATTGAAGATTATACCTCCAATGTGAAGGTTGGTGAAGCTCTTGCAGCAGTCCAGAAGGGTTGCTTCCAAGCTTTCATCTTTGCTCCTTTCTCTTTCTTCAAAGGGTGGAAATGGGCCAAAGGGGCACTCAAATGTGAAAGTAGCTCAAGGGTGAGCTAGGGTTTCAAGAGTGATTTTGGCAGAGTAAGGGTGTATTTGACTGTGGATATGAAATGAGGGGCCTCCATCACCTATTTATAGGTTTTTAATGGTGGAGTGCTGGCCCATGGTTTTGGGAACCATATGGTTTAGGTCAGTTGTATAGGGTTTTTGCCTCATTTTTCCTTCTTTTTCCTCTTTTTTTGTATTTTTATTCCCTTTTTAGAGGGTTTTTGCTATTTTAGAGGAATTTTGGATTATTTTGGGGGAAAGAGGGTTTTTTGGCCTTTTGGAGGCTTTTTAATGAGATTTTAAGATTATGGAGGTAAATATGGTAGGAAATATGGACAAATGAGTCATGTAATGGGGTAGATGAGGTAGTGAGCACTTTTTGGGTGTTAATAGATTGCCCCCTGATGTGTGAGGGCAGGAGCTCATCATATGGCTGATAGACATCATAAGTCTTTTATGGTTTTCCTGAGGTGTGGAGAAGAGAAGAAACAAACTAGAGCCCGGAACAACGGTCCCAAACAAACTGCAAAAACTGAAAGTACATGACCTCAATAATGAATGAAGAATAATCTGAACATATGGACGAGGCGGGCATTCCCATGCTCATAAATAATAACAATGGGGGCCAAAATATGGGGACCTGAAATATACATGGCCTCAAATAATGAATGAGGAAGAATCTCAATATATGGACAAGGTGGGAATACCCATGCTCGTATCAAGATACATAAAAAATAATAGTGAGGCCCGAAAAGGGGGACCTGTAGGATACATAGAGAACCACTGTGTACATCATAAGGGTCTAGAGGAGACACAAATTTGGGACATACTACTGGGCTGACCATGTCTGAGCTGAAGAACTGATACACTAGAATAACAATAGTGCTGCTGAGTGTGGTACTAGAGGAACTGATGAGTTGCTGGAGCATAGTGACAGGGAGTCATGTCCTCAATGGTACACTGAACTGGAATTGAATTGGGTACTCAAGGAAGCATATAACTGGATGGCTTCCGAATACAATCACCAACGTAACCCGGACATCCACGGGAACATATACCTAGGTGTTCCAAAGTGACTCACCAATGTGCTAGAGTCGGGGGAAATCCGGGGTCTTCGACCAATAACTGAAGGGATATAAACCCTACGCGATTCTCAACGACGCGATCAAGGTGTTGAAGTCGAGCATGTGAGAAACAACCACTCGGAGAGGCAATGATGACTCCTCTCAGAATGGTCCGTAGGCACTCACCACAGATGGTGATGGGTCCAAGGCGCAGGGACTTCTGGGTCTATCCTCTGGAATAGAGGGGCTGTCGTCGACAGAGGGAGACCTGCAACTATCAAGGCAATGATGGTTCCTTGATAGGAGCGCGAGGTGGAGAACCGAAGTGTGAGAGTACTGATGGTAGGACAGACATACTGTGGGGGATAACTGGGCAAGTAGAGTGGGTGGACTCAAACTTCCTTTGTTCAGAGTATGATGGCAGGGACAATCGGGCAGCATATGAAACTGACTGGTGGGAAAGCGATCATAGCTGTACTGGATCGAGGATAGTGACTTGGATGAGGGATACTCAAGCTAGTGTAAAATGGCAGGAGACTACAGACTACTCTGAACGAAGGTGACCTGATTGGGGGTGCTACCGAGATGATCGATCATAGTTCCTAGAGGCACGGGGGGTACTTCTTCACAGGTTAAGGAACTAGAAGAAGTGTGTGTAAAATGGTACTATCGTGTGGATTTATACGAGCCCAGGACAGTTCATGCTCGTGAGTGCTTTCAATTTTAAGGAGTCTGAAAGTGATAAGAAGACTCTGAAATAATGGAATGGTACCGTTGTGTGGATTTGTACGAGCCCAGGACGGTGCATGCTCATGGTTGCTTTCAATTTTAGAGAGTTTGAAAGTGATAAGAAGACTCCAAGGGTTGCTTTTTCGTGTGTTAGTCTCCAAGGCCCGAAGAAGCATAAAATGATGCAATGAAGAACTCTTCTAGTCGGTGTGACTAGAGTATTCTTTTTTTGTAATTAGTCTACCAAGTCCGGAAAAGGGTTAAACTTATACCAGATAGACGCCCTTTCAGATACTTTAACGAGCATGAAAGGAAGCAAGATTGCTCGACGATCTTTTTATTGTTTTAGGAGTCATAAAAGAGCTTAACAGAAACTCCCTAAGTGCCTTTTTCGTAGAGGAATTGTCCGGCCTGAAAAATGGATAAAATTATATCGAACAAAAGGAATGGTTAGGCAAGGAGGAAGTGCTCAATCAAGGAACATTGATGATGATCAAGAACGAGGGTAGGGGGGAACACTAGTGGGCCTCCTTACGGGATAATGAATGGTGGCAAAATAACGAAATAATTGCAGTATGACAGGAGTGAAGGGCTCATGTAAAAATGTGGAACAATCCGATGGTGGTCGATGTGGCATGCAAACCGAGGCAGCAAGGTGTCGGGACACAATGGTGAAATTGTACCTGGTGAGAGCGAGAAATGATCTCAAGCATCATCACGAGCTCGAAAAAATGAATCTGGCGATATATAAAGTGTCAAAAAATGGAGAATGACTGAAGTGGCATGCAAACCAAGGTGACGCGGGATGTTTTGGAAAAATACCCAAAAAATATGAGGGTGAGAGCGAGAAATGATCTCAAGCATCATCACGGGCTCAAAAAAATGAATCTGATGATATGAAATATATCAAAAACGGAGAGCAGCCGAAGTGGCACGCAAATCGAGGCGACAAGGTGTCATGTCACGATGTCAATAAAAGTTCTGGTGCGAGCGAGAAATGATCTCAAGCATCATCACAGACACAGAAATATGAATCCGGCAGTCCAAATGGTGCGAAAAATGGAGGTTGTGAGGACTCCGGAATGGTTAAAGAAAATGACTAGGCTAAAAAATGGCTACAAATAAAGGTGAGCCCACCAAACGAAGGATGTAGTGGTGGCGAGAAATGATGGCCCGCAGGGATGAAATACTTAGGCGTATCGAATCAAATCAAATATACAAGTGATATGTGACCTCGAAAATGGTTGAGATCACAAATTTGAAAAAGTGAGCAAGGTTAATGACCTGCCCCCATGCTATGTGTATGGGGTTTGTGATTGTGGATCACATATGTGTTGGTTTGAACAATGTGATCATTGAAACACTGAGATAGATGTGATGGAGAAGGTTCAAAATGATTGATCATGCCCCCTATCCCAGGGTCGAGGTAATCTATTATTCCCCCTAACTTAGAGGTGTTACTGTGGTGCTCTATGATAGCGGGGTCAAGACCAGGCATTTCAATATAGGACCATGCAAAGACATTGCGGAACTCTTGGAAAAGTTTTTTGTGCTCTCCGATCTCGTGCTCAATGCAGGAGGCTCCTAACGTAATGAGTTTAGGAGCACCAACTGGAGCAAAGATATCAATGTGGATGATGGGTGAGATGTTGGCCATGTTACCTTCCTCAAAGGCATCAGGAGCAGGAATAGGATCCTTAAACCAGTTGACTTTGGTGGGAAGGAAATATTTGGACTCAACCGCAAATTGGGTAGCTGTGGTAGAGGAGGAGTCTTCTGGGAGGAAATAGGAACGATGGTGCATGTCATCCCAGGGATAATCCAGGGCAGTGAGAGCCTCTAGAATCTCCTCATCATTGCGGAAACTTTGAGTCGTCAAATCGGTTAACGAGGGAGTGGTAGTCAAAGAGATCGTATAAATGGTGTTAATCTCTCCGGATGGGGGTTATAGTGGGGGGTGGATCTCCTCAATTGTGGGAGGTGCCGTCTCAAGGTCCAAATTATTCATCTCGTAGAGAGCTGCTCTGTAATCTGGGAGATCAGGACAGTGATGTGAGTAATGGCCATAAATACCGCATATTGCACAAGGGTGGTTGGTACATAGTGATTTATCACGAGGCTTAGGGGTTGGATCTAGTTCAACAACCGGGATGTTGGGGTCGTCGTCAAGCATTTGCATGTGTTCCTATAATGCAGGTAATTGTGGACATTGATGAGTCGGATGGCCTAACTCATCACACAACGAGCATTTGGGGGGAGCACGAAACACAGGGGCGGTTTAATTGTTTTGGGCGGGGGTACAGCAGTGTATCGTTATTTGCCTCTGCCCCCAGTGTGCTTGATAAGATGGGGGGGATTCGTAGATGACAAAGGGGTAGTGACACCGAGAGGTGGTTGACTAGTAGTGGCAATGTGTTGCACCAGTTGTAGGACGACATTTGGTGTCGGCGAGGGAACGAGAAGCGAAATATACCACACGAGTAATCCTAAGGTTAACCCGGGGAGGCTGAGAGTAGCCATAACTAGGGCGCTTACTACGCCCGAGGGAGGGAATAGGAAGGGGATGGTGTGGATGGGTGTAACACCAATGTGACTAGGTACTAATGGTGGTTTGGGTAATAAGGGCGGTTGATTGTTGGGTGTTTGGGTATTGTGGGAAAGGGTACATAGGTCAGATACTCCAGGCGCAGGTGATGGGGGTGGAATGGATTGGAATGTTGAGGTCATTGGTGTATCTAAGTAAACTCCAGGTCCCACGGAGGAAACAAACGAGGTAGTTGCACCACAAACAGGTTGTTCAACCATGGGGAGAACATTCGGTGCAACGGGGGCATTGGGATCATAATAGGTGAGCTGGTCGACCTTGACCACGTGTTCGTCATGGGGGAACAGCATGGTGCGAAAAATGGATGAGGCAACCGCCCGCATGGCATACATGTAGCTGCGGCCAAGTAAGAGGTTATAATCAAGTTGGGCATTGATGACCTCTATGTCAATGAGCACGGTTTTACCAGCCAACTAGACGGGGACATTAGCTAAGAGACCTTGGGGTTGAGCCGAACGGCTGTCATAGGCTCGCAACGCAGTGGTGGACTGCTGGAGAGTAGGGGATCCCAACTTCTGCTAAACGAATGTGGACATAACGCATGTAGAGGCACCTTCATCGATAATGCACCGATGGATGACAAGATTCCGAATAGAAACAAAAACTTGGAACGCTAAAGTGGAAGGTAGACGTGGTTCGGATTGGCCCAAATTGAAGGCCATCAGTCATGAATCATTTGGGTCAATAGCACCAATGGCGGAGAGCAAAGTCTTGCACTGTGAAGGACAATTTTTTAAGACTTCTAACGCAGACATGGCTGCGGGAGATTGGGCTAAGTCATCTATAATGTTGTAATTTGATGCAGCACGAGCATTGGGATTATTGTTGATGCGATAAAGTGGGAAGCGAGGTGCTTTGGAGGCGCCATCGAGTGGAGCCGGGGGTATACATAATGTTTGATCAGTGGTATGAGTGTTAGTGTTTTTGTCAGCGGGAGAGGC
This sequence comes from Larix kaempferi, assembly GCA_027924585.1. Lineage (NCBI taxonomy): Eukaryota > Viridiplantae > Streptophyta > Pinopsida > Pinales > Pinaceae > Larix > Larix kaempferi. The sequence continues at coordinate 3,335,166 of BSBM01000282.1, forward strand.
TTCAGGGGTGGAGCCATATTGGTTCCGACGGGTTTGGAGGTTGACATCAGCGGATGACATCATTAACAAGTGGTGGGTACCTGAGTCTAACATGGGTTGATCAGGAGTGACATAAGTGATCTGTTGTTGTGGTGGCGCGTTTCCTTGAGGGGGAGCCAACGGCTGAGTGTTCACTACGCCTTGGGTTGGTAAGGGGTTTTGCAGCACCAAAGGTTGATGCTGAGGGGGTGGGGGGTTGGGTGGCGCTTGAGGAGCCACGTGCCCTTGGCGATGGGCATCATTAGTCCAGAGTTGCCGAGCTCGTTCCAAATGTGGGAAAGCATGTGTGTAGTGGCCATAGACCCCGCAAATAGAACAAGGGTGGTTTGTTCGCAAATTAGGATTTTTGGCCTGCTTGGGCGATCGATCAGGGTTCTGGTTGGTAGGTTCCGCATTATTGTTGTTTTGAGGATTGTGAGGTTGACCGCCTTGGTCTGGAGGGGGGTTGTTCCCACGGTTATGGCCTTTGCCACGGTTTTGCTGGCCTTGTTGGCGTTGGTTGTTTTGGTTTTGCTGCGGATTCTGTTGGGTGTATACTTGCCCTTGGGCAGCAGATGGGTTCTGGGGTTGTGCAGGTGTGGGAGCAGGCTGTAGTGGATAATAAGTAGGTGGAGACTACGCAGGTGCTGAACCTTGTGGGGTTTGTTGATACGTCTGCGGAACGGGTTGTGGGTTTGCCGCAGGGGCTGCCTATGGCGGGTAATAAGCAGGTTGGGCTTGAGAGGACACAGGGGCTGGTGCAGCCTATGTGTGGTAATATGGCTGAGGTGCGACTAGGGGGATGTAAGCGGGGGATGCATGACCAAAGCACTGAGGTGGACAGGAGGGTCCGTGGGATTGGTGGTGATGTGTCATGGGAGCATACGAATTGGTTGCTCTGGATTGAGATGTATCCTGCGAAAGGTCAGGGCCATGTATAGGACATGCTATGGAAAAGGGTTGGGGATGCGAGGTAACACGGCTAATGATGCCGTCTGCGGCATGGGATGCCCTCGGTGCATCGTGTTGGGAGGAATCACCACGAGGGGCGTCAGGTATGATGGTATACAGATAACCCGACTGGGCGTAAATAAGGTCGAATTGCTAGGCTTTAAGGATGGCCTCTTCTTCTAAATGGGTTGTTCGGATGCCACATCCTTGGCAATGATAGGAAGGAGGGATTTTAGAAACCAATCTAAGAAGATACGGTTGTCTAACTTGATTTTGCAGAGGCTGCGGCGTCAACGCCACTCATGAATGTGGTCAATGATGTGGGTAGCCGTGTTCTATCTGCAAGACAGTAAGATATCAACTCCCGTGTCATAGCGGATAGGTAACTGAAAGAACTGCAGAAAAGTCGAAGCAAGGGAAGTAAAGGTGGCATGGGTCCCATGGGGCTACTCGATGTACCACTTAGTTGCAGAGCCAGTGAGGGTGCGCTGTAACAGACAGAGGTGGACAGAGTCATCCACTATGGAGTTGGAGGAACACAAAAGATGGAAGAAAATAATATGGTTCTGGGGGTCCTCACCTGCCTTTCCCTCAAACTTAGGGATGTCGGAGGGAAGCTTGGTGGGCATGTGAGGCCATGCGGGGTCCTGTCTGATGGGATTGTTAGTCAGTCTAGCTAGGTCAAGAAGTTTGAGGCTAGCCATGAATGGAAAACTAGTAGAAGGATGTGACATACTAGTGGGTGTGACCATGTTGGGGCCAATGCCCCCAAGTCAAGGGGTTGGGTTTGGGATGTTTCCCCCAAGTGGAGGAACGAAAGTGGTATGGGACGATCCTGCACCACCAAGGGTAGTGTGAGTCACTGATGGAGTGGCGATAGGTATGCCAGCTACTGGAATGGGTACAGTGATCGGAATGGTAGATGTGGGCCCCATCGAGGGCATACCCAAAGCAAGTGTGGTAGCTGGTGTGGTGGTGGATGCTCCACCAATTGTCCCTACAAAGAAAGGGGTGGAAGTCACGCCAGCCATGGGACTGGTTGGTGCAGTGTAAATGGGGTTCTCGGACTCTGCCTCAGAATCAGAGGTAAAATAAGGGGCGTCTAGATCAGGTGACGTAGTTCTATGCCGTTGACGAGTGGAGTCAAGTGATAAAGCTCGAGATCTATGAAGAGTGGTATCAAGTGAAGAAGATCTATGTCTATGACGGGTGATGTCAAGTGAACCGTGTTGTGGGGGCTCGCCTCGGAGGCACCGAGAATGTATCGAGGACTCAATGGTGACAGATGGTGTCAAATATCTGGGGGTTGTGTTTGAGTGAAAAACAGCTCAAAAAACCCTAATGCAACCGAGTGTGCAGAAGGAGAGCTCAAAAAATATGGCACCCAGGCCAACAACCAACTCAAAACACTTACTGTAACAGCTGTGCTACAATAAGTGGAGTATCAACAGAAATGGTCAGAATACCAACAAGCAGCAGGTTTCCTAAAAAATAAAAATAGTGGACTCGCTAGACCAAAAGGAGGTAAGGGAGCATGCAAACACCTAGCTAAATAGTATTCTGACTCAACTAGACATATCCTCTGCAAGGTGATGAAATCCAAGTCAGACAATATGGATAGTAGAGCCAAGTGGCTAAAGATATCTCCCTACTGGAAGGGACATCGAGTAGTCAATCCTAGAAGAAAGGAAACTAAGATACCCCATTCATGACACGTCCAGAAAAGGTGAATCTGCCATTTGGTTCTATCGCCACTGTATCCCCATACGGGTGATACACCAAGAACTGTGAAAGGTAGCCTTCGGTTACTGAATGGATTGCAGTATTCCACTCAGGCCTCTGGAACCAGTCTTGCGACTTCAACCCTTCTAGGGGAGAGGCCCTCTGATAAACTGGTTGTGACCGTGCCAAAAAATACTAGGGGATTTTGGTTCCTTAATGGACAACAGCTATGTCTCAAGTGTAAGCAACCGAGGGGTGTTATTTGGATGCCTATCCCCTTGATCCTACCTAACTACAAAAATTCTTATGTGTTCTCCAAGTGGGGTTAAAATGTTGGTTGTGTTAAGTAGTATTTTAGGGCTCACTTGAATTAGGTGACAAAGTGTGTGCGTGTGAGATGATGAACCCAAGTAAAAGTGCTACGGGGTGGGAAAATTTCTAACTAAAAATAACAATACAGAATTTAAACTTTGAAATGCAAAATTTTCTCTTTTGAATTAAAATGCTGAAATTTTAAAAAAAATTCTGTAAATAGAACAGAAATAATACTATAGAAAAAAGGATGTAGGGAAGTATGGCTGCAGGTAGGACAGATGGCTGTTCAGGTGCAGAAAATATTGCAGCAATGTGCTGGGTTCAAAACAGGAAAAAAGTGCAGAAAAACAGATCGCGGGTCTGTGGAAAATCTAGGCGGTCGGACCATGGGAAACAGCTCAACAGTCACAGACAGGTTGCGGGATTTTGGCCGAAAGACGCAGTCGGACCATGGGAAACAGGTCAAAAGTCGTAGGCGGGTTGCAGGGAAATGGCTGAAAGCCGCAAGCGGGACACGGGAAAAAGGCCGAAAGACGCAAGCGGGTTGCAGGAAACTGGCTGAAAGACGCAAGCGGAATGCGGGAAAAAGCCAAAAGATGCAGGAGGGTTGTAGGAAACTGGCTGAAAGTCGCAAGCGGGCCACGGGAAAAAGGGTTAATAGTTGCTGTCGGACTGCACGAAACAAGCTAATAAGCGCGGTCGGATCGCAGGTAACAGATTGGAAACCGCCGGTAGGTTGTCGGAAATAGTCTGAGAGCCGTGGTTAGATTGCAGGTAAATGCCTGAAAGACGCAGGCAGAATGCAACTGCAGGGGGCAGAAGGTGCGGTTTACGGCAGCCGAAAGGGACAGCCAAAAAGGAAAAAATAGGAAAATATTGCAGAAAATTGAAAACATTTAAAACTTTTAAAACTATAACCAGAAATTCAAAGGAACACAGGGGGAGTCGCCAAAACTGTAGCTAGGGTTTTCACCCTAGCTTGTGCAAATGAGCACCTACTAAGGAGAAGGGACTCCTTAGTAGCAATTCAATAAACAATAAATAAAAACAGTAAAACAGTATGAAATTTAACCTAGCATGAGCATTAACATAAATAACAAGACATGAAAATATGGCAAAAGATTTCTCTTTTTGTATTAAAGATTACCTCAAGTGTAGAGGATGGTGAAGCTCTTGCAGCAATCCAGGAGGGTTGCTTCCAAGCTTCCAGCTTTGCTCCTTTCTCTTTCTCCAAAGGGTTGGAAATGGGCCAAAGGGGCACTCAAGGGTGAAAGTAGCTCAAGGGTGAGCAAGGGTTTTAAGAGTGATTTTGGCAGAGTAAGGGTGTATTTGACTGTGGATATGAAATGAGGGGCCTCCATCACCTATTTATAGGTTTTTAATGGTGGAGTGCTGGCCCATGGTTTTGGAAACCATATGGTTTAGGTCAGCTGTATAGGGTTTTTGCCTCCTTTTCCCCTCTTTTTCCTCTTTTTTTGTATTTTTATTCCCTTTTTAGAGGGTTTTTGCTATTTTGGAGGAATTTTGATTATTTTGGGAGAAAATGGGGTTTTTGGCCTTTTGGAGCCTTTTTAATGGGATTTTAAAGTTTTGGAGGTAAATATGATAGGAAATATGGACAAATGAGTCATGTAATGGGGTGGATGAGGTAGTGAGCACTTTTTGGGTGTTAACAAAAGTCAATATTCTAAATTTATTGAAAGCATTATCAGGCATTAATTTTAAGCATTATCAGAGCTTGTCACCCGCATCACTAGGGAATGAATTTTTTGGATTGTTTTTGGCCAACAATTTGTGGGCCCATGGTATTGGGTAGCCCGTGGTATTTTCCCATGGTAATTCCCTTTTAAAATGAAGACATTATAATATGGCTGTATAAAGTATTGTAGCATTCTAAAGATCTATGTGATTGTGTAAGAGAGACTATGAGAGAGTGAAGAGGAGGTTGCAGCGGATGTGCTACAGGTTGTATCCCTTCATTTTGTTGGATGGTATAATAATAAGGAGCTGTAGGTTGTATCCCCTCATTTTGTTGGATGGTATAATAATAAGGAATGGAAATTTTTGTGTGGACATAGCCCATCTTGGGTAAACCACGTTACATTGGTGTCTCTCTTGTATTGTGTTTATGTGATTTATATTTGCATCTTGTTTATTGTTATTTCTATGCGATCATATTTTTCTAACATTCTGGATCTCTGAGACTCAGGCCCCCTTTGGTTTTTGGTTGACAGGATTTATCCCAGATGACTAAGGCCCATTTTTGCTTCTCTGGACTACCACCCCACAAGAATTGGTGTTATATGCTTCTCATTTCCTTGATGACTGCTTTGGGTGCAACCATGACCGAGAATAAATAGATGGGAATCACCTGAAGAATACATTTGATGAGGGTCAGTCAGCTAGCCAATTTAAGAGGTCGAAAAACCCAATTGGTGAGCTTCTTCCTCATGCGGTCCAACACATCCACCCATGAAATTTTCCTGATGACTCTTTCTTCTAGAGGGGCACCAAGGTATTTGGATGGAAGGGAGATCCCCTGGAATCCCAAAATCCTTAGGATGTTCCTTTGAGATACACTAGAAGTATTGAAGAAAAACACCTGTGATTTTTCTCTATTAATGCCTAGACCCAAGGATTCCGAGAAAATGGTAAGGAATTTCTTGAAATCCCTAGTTTCCTGGACTGAGGGGTGTCCCATAAGCATCATTTCATTGATAAATTGTTGGTGATTATGTTTTTCAGCTCCACTGTGTAGATTTAAACACTTTATTTCTCTCCTTTCGATCATGACTTTGATCAATCTACCAAGGCCTTCATCCATCAGAATGAATAGGAAGGGAGAAAGAGGATCCCCCTATCAGATGCCCAGAGAAGGACAAAAGGTCTTGGTGGGTGATCCGTTGAGAAGGATTAAGAAAAAGGTGGACGAGGCCATGCTCATTATCCAATCTATACAATCTTAATTGAAACCATAGTCCTTGAGCATTTATCTCATAAATTGCCAACTCTATTTGTCATAGCATTTTGAGAAATCCAACTTGAGGAGCATTCCAGGCATCTTTGATATCTTCAGAGAGTTGATAACTTCATGAACCAATATGACCCCATCCAAAATATGTTGGCCCTCCATAAAACCTGATTACTTCAGAGATATCAAAGTAGGGAGGATGGGCTTTAGCCTATTTTCCATGACTTTTGTTATAATTTTGTAAATCATATTACATATAAGGAAATGGGTTTGGACTTACCTAAGGTGTCAGTGCCTTTTCCTTTTTAAATGAGGGTCAGAAAAGTTGCATTGAAGGAACGTCACCCCTTTGTCCTATCGTGAATCTTCCACTATATGCTAGACATCTTGATTTATTAGGTCCCAAAAGTGGTGGAATAAATTCATCGTGAAGCCATCCGGGCCAGGTTCCTTTCCATCTGCCATATTATGAACAACTTCCTCAAACTCACTCAATTCCACTAGCTTATTTAGGAGTTCATTTTGTTTAGAGTTCACTATTGAGGGGATGTGCTGCATGATCTTTGCGATGTTCTCTAATCTGTCTGCCCTAATCTCCCTCATGATTGTTCCAAAATATTCATTCAAATCCTCTTCCATTTCCTCTCTAGTGTCCACATGTTGTCCCGTCTCCTTTTTCAGTCTATTTATCTAGGACTTATGCCTATCCTGGATCACTGAACGATGGAAAATTTTGGTGTTGCATTCACCCTCTTGGAGCCATTGATTCCTCGATTTTTGTTTCAAGCAAATTTCCTCCTAACATTCTCGGGCAATGAGCTACTCGAGGGTTGACTTCTCATGTTGCTTTAGTTCCTCATTGTATCCATTATTCATTCCTTCTATTTGGATTTCCTCTAGTTGCTCCATCAGGCGTTTTTTGTCCTGGAAGATATTTCCAAATTCCTCCTTATTCCAAGTACGGATCCTTGCTTTTAGATCCTTCGATTTATGTTGGAATTGGTACATTTATGTTCCTATGTGGGTTTCAATATATTCCCACCACTTGTGGACTAATGATTTAAAGTCCTTATGTTCAATCCATAATTGTTCAAATCTGAAATGTTTTCTGGATGAGGTGCATGTCCCATCCCACATAAGGAAAACCTGCCAGTGGTTAGAGCCCATAGAAGGGAGGACAAGGGCATTCAAATCACATCCTGCCTTAACTAATCCTTCAAAAATTAAGAATTTGTCCAGCCTAGAAGCCACATGGTACTAACCCCCGTGCTTGTTGTTCTAGCTGAACCATCCATTCCCAGTTTCCATGTCCACCAACCGCCTCTCTTCTATAAATTATTTAAAGGATTCATTCGTTTCTATGAATATTTGTCTGCCTCCCTTTTTCTCCTCTAGGGAGGTGATCATGTTGAAATCTCCTCCAGTAATCCATTGCTTGTATCCTATCCATCTTCCAGCCTATGGCAAAGTTTCCAAAAAGGATACCTTATGAGTAAAAATACTCGGGCTATAGACATTCGCCAGAACTCCTCTCACCAAGGTGTCACAAATCCGGAAATCAGCTGATAGGAAGAACCTCGTGGCCCAGAAATTTGTTAAGCTGAATTCCTCCAGGTGCCACATAATGGCTAGTCTTCCTGCTATGCCCTAAGCATCAATCGACATTGTCTCGCTTCCTCTCCAAACTTTATTCCCTATTTCCTTCATAGTCTCAGCTCCACATTTTGTTTCTTGGAAAAATAAATCATTGGCTTCTCCATTCTCACCTTATTTCATAGTTTCTTTATTTTGCGTGGGTGATTCACCTCGCGAATGTTCCATGTTATCACCATCATTGGGAAACTCTATTGACTTTAGAGAAGGCCGCCTTGATGGTAGGGTACTATCCTGATTCTACCAATCTGGTTCCCACCTCTACGATTCTCTGTATATTCGTCTTTCTTCCATGATTTTCTCCTTCCTATAACTGCTTCCTTTTGATTCCTTTCTGAGGTTTTGATGCTACACCCAACTGTGGGGTATATTTTGTCTTCGGGATGGTTTCTTGCAGAATTTCAATTTGTCTACGTGGGACATAGCCTGTCCCTTTTTTATTGAATTCCTTTTCTATTTCATCGAGATCTAGTTCCCCAAATCCATATCCTATGCTTCTTCTTGTTGGCCATCTTCCATTTCATTGATTTGTTCTTCTTGGCCTTCTGAGGGACTAGGAGGGGCATCAGGTGTCATTTTCTCTGCATGGGTAGTTACTTTCCGACCACCCCTTCCTTGATCTTCTAGGACTTCTCCAGATGTGTTCAGCGTTTCGAAACGATTGGTTGTGGTTTTCTTTTTTCCCATGTTTTTCCTCTTCTGCATCTAGTGATTAGGTTTCTGTCCGTGTCGCCTTCTATTTTTTACTTGGGTAAAATCCTCTTCCTCACCTCCATTTTCTTGGGCCTCTTGAGGAGTAGAAGGAGTGGGGAGATTGTGGGGGAAATCTCTACTGAGGTGCTCCTACTCATGGCACTTCCTACATCTTAAAGGGAGGTGTTCATAGTCTATCAGATGCACCCATTACTCATCCTCCCAAGTCATATTAATGGCTTCTGGAAGCTCACGATCCAGTCCATGTAAACATAGATCCTTGCAAAAGAGGTGTATCTGCATTGTTTGGTCTCCTCTGAAATTTTCACAAATTTGCCCAGGGTGTTTCTGATGTGGTGCAAAATTTTAGGTTCCTAGTATCCACATGGTAATGAGTATAGGCAGATCCAGACAGGGCAGATGCTCATATATTCTTACTCTGGGTTAAAGCGTTCTTTCCATGGGTGTAGGTACAACCCAACCGAAAATAAAAAGTAGGGTCCTCCCTCCAGTATCCGATCTCTATCTTCCAGGTTGAAAAATATGATTGTAAATAAACCCTTTTCACCCAATTGCAGGTTGTAATGGTCCTTAGGGTTCCATGTTTCCTTGATCCATCTAGGGAGATCATTTTCCTTGGCCAAAACCCTTATGAATTTCCCAATTAGGGATTTTTCCTTCCATAGTTCAACCCGTTCCCTTAGTTTACTCGAACGGATCTGGAGAGACAGATTTTTTAGTGGATCTCGGCAAGCAGCCTCCCTGCTTGCATCCCGATCAGCGTCGCTCCTGATCACTCCTATCCTCCACGACACATCCATGTGATCTACCTTCCGATTGATTCTTTGCCATCAACCTCGCGAACCCATCCAGTTGTCGGACGATGGAGGGTGAGGATACCCCTCCTAGAGAGCCCATCGGAAAACTCTAGACAAACCCTAGTTTACTGATATTCACATATAGACAATTTTTAATTTTAATTATATTTATATAATTTTTATAAAGTTATAAATTTATAATCAATCTAAATATTTTTAATTAAATGAATATAACTAAAGTAAGATTTTCTTTCTGTTAAAATCTTTTAAAAAATTAAAATAAAATTGATTATATCAATAAATTATACTACATCAAAACCATCATTAAACACTTCCTTAAAATCCAATCTCTCAAAAACTATCCTAATGAGAAACCTTAAACTACAACTACATCTATTGAAAATGATGAATTTACATCTCCTAACGCTACATACTGAAAATGATGCTGCAACTTCTTTTAAAAATGGTTTCCTTTAAAAATTACCTATGCTTAAATATTTGTGCTTAAACATTTGGCATCAAGCTCCTCTATTCTCAAACACCTACCTAAATGGGATCCCCTTTGACCCACCAATGGACTTCTCGAGTGGACATGAAATATAAGAGATCCACTCGTCATACCTCTGAATTAAAAACAAAGATTGCTATTTCATTCAACGTGCAGAAGCTCAAGAACTTTCATTTAATCTGATCATTCCGTGATAATCTTTCTTCTTAATTCTTGATTGATACATACACCATGATGTATAGTTCGGTTTCCAAGGGAATCTTAGGTTTTTAATCCGTTCATTCACATATATATATTGCATAGTTCGGTTTCTATGGGAATCTTAGGTATTTTATATATATATATATATATATATATTAATTAATGTTTTGTTTTAATTAAATTTATGAAAGAAATAAAAGGCAGCACGGCAAAGGGTTATCTCTGTCTCTTTTGTTTTAATTAAATTTACTTCTGAAAGCACAGCACAGGTATGAAGCACAGCAATAGTACCATGCCAGTCATTCTTCCTTCTTCGAAGCTATGGCATCTTAGCCAAAGTTTGAGAGGCAAGGAATTCAGATGTTGTTGATCTATAATACTTTTTTAATTGCAGTACCATGCAATGTTCAGTTCCATATTTGCTGTCCTTTTTATTCTCTAAACAAATGCTATGAGAAATTGTCCGGTTAGAATTAGTGGATTAAAGTTACTTAAACCAATTTAAATAATTATTAAATTATGCAAAACCACATTATTTAAAATTATTTATGATTGTTGAAACCATTGTAAAATGTTGCTAATGAAGAAACCTTGCATGTTAAAAATATTTGTTCCCATCAATGTAGTTAACTGCAAAGACTTATTTTTGACGAATACAGAAACTATATTTTATATATCAGTATGTCATTTATCGTAATCATTTATAATCTATTGTGTGTTATTTTTCTATTAAAAAAAAAGAAAAATATGTTTAGTTTTTCATTGTTAGTTGTTTCAGTTGAAAAATTGGTTTCATTGTTAATTGATAATTATTCTAATTAAAAAACCATTGTTTCATATTGATACCAGCGTGATAGAGAGGATCATTGTGCTCAATCCGACAATTAGCCCCATATCCATTAAATTAAACTGATTGATACAAAGACATATATATGTGCATGCTATAGAACACAACAGAGATTAAATGAATCATGCTGATATCTAACATACATTCAAGATTCCGTGACAGTCATTAAATAAAGACCTTTGCAGAATTATAAAGGGCATATGGAATGCATAATCATTTGAATACACAGTGGAAGTAAATTCATTAGCACATCCATAATCCATTCCATCTATTCATCAAAGGAACAAGTGCAAGGTTACAAACACAAGAGAATACTTATCTTAATGAAGTAGTCCCAAACAACCAGCTACGCTTCTGCAACGTTCCACCCAACCGTAGGCCAGTGTGCTCTTAATCTCTCAGCACCACTGCCACCCCCGAGCTGGGCATGATCTCCACAAGGAACTAGGAAACAACAGGGTCTCACTTAGCCATAGATACACCAGAATCAGCCATACCAACCAGCAATTGGGTTTTTGAGGTAGCTAGGAGATGAATGCATATAACAGCAAAAGCATAAGTGCTGGGCATGAGGAAAACGCTCCCCACAGTGGGGTGCATGAGATGGGGTTTCAAATCCCTCAGAAAAACGTGGGAACACACAAAAACGAAATGGGAAGATGGGGAACAACCCAGGGAAGCCAATTCGTTTCTAGAAAAACGTCCTTGGACATTCGGGGACAAAAACGACCTCCATACAGTCCCCAAATCGTGGCCCTTCTCTCCCAAGCTACTGTATATGCAAAAACGAACTCCCAGGCATGGAAAAATGCAGGATTTGGATGAAAAACGTGCAGGGAAAGGCCCAGCTAACTCCAACTGCGTGAGTGAGAGAAGACTACCTGTTCAGAATGGCTTTGGGCACCATTTCGTGGGTGTTTTCTTGCCTTACAAGCAAAAACACGAATTTCCAGGTTGATGGCTTGCCCACGCACGAAATTGGCTGCCATACTTCTTCATCTCCAAGGCATTAACTGCCTCAACCAACTTCTTGGGAGAATTAAAATGATTGGTCCATAACCCAAAATGGGTAGTTAAGAGTTCATGGGTTTTCTCATTGACACATGGGCTGACCCTAGTGGCTCAAGGGTTTGGTTATTTCCCCTCCCCATTCCTTGTAAAGATCATGCCCCCATCTCTTTGTTGCATTGCGTAGCTGGTTGTGGGTTTTTCATAAAAATTGCATATTTACATGATGTCCGAATTTTCATTGTGCACAGCTAGCACAAGGACTCTATGCATCTATTCTAATTGCCGATACATAGAACGATAAATCAATGGTGGGGCCTTGGCCTTGAGCTCCTCACCATGACTAAATAACAATATTTACATCATTTACAATATTAATGCAATAGGGTCAAGCTGGGGACATTACACATATTAGACATAATACTAATACTTTTGTTTGAATGATAATTTATCAAAAAACTATTAATCACTTTTGTATGAGTATTCTTAGATGGGTATTTGAAAGATAATTTCTAACAATTAAACCAAGTTTTATATTGACAGGGGTTTATATCTTAGAATTTGGGGTGGACTACTATCTATGCTTTTAGTGTCCAAATTAATTTTATGGTGGTAGTTCAAAATTCAAAATAAACAATAATAAAATAAATAAATTTATAAAAAATAACTAGTAGTTGATGCATGGATAACTGGACTAACTCATGCATGGATAACAAGTAACTCATACATAGGTGACCAGTAGTGAGATGGCACTTAACTTGTGACCTATAAACCACAAGTTAAGTGGCCATGCTAGTATAATAAAAATGTGAATACAATAAAATGTGGACTCATGTGGAGGCCAATTATCTCTAATCTCCTCAAGCTATTCTAATTTGAATGATAATTTATCAAAAACTACTAATTACACTTCGTGTAAAAATGATGAATCTATATCAGCTTCCTGTAAAAGCTGTTTACTTTCAGCTTAGTGTAAAAATGATGAATCAAAATCAGCATGAGAAGAATCTGTGCTTAAATATTTGTCATCAAACTCCACTTTTCTTAAACACCTGTACGTAAATTGAATCTCTTTTGAGTAGAATCACCAATGGACTGCTAGACTGAATATGAAATATAAGATATTCACTTCTCATACCTCTGAATGAAAAACAAGGATTGCGATTTCATTCAACATGCAGAAGCTCAAGAACTTTCATTTAATCTCATCATTTCATGATAATCTTTCTTCTTCTATATACTAATTCTTCATTCATACATACACCATGATGTATAGTTCGGTCTCCAGCGGAAACTTAGTATGAAGATTTTCATTCTTATATATACTGTCTTTTGTTTAAATGAATGTTTTGTTTTAATTAAAGTTATAAAAGAAATAAAAAACAGCACAGCAAAGGTTTATCTTTCATCTCTTCTTTATCTTATACATTGTTTTTATCTCTCTTCATTTATGGCATATCCATGCTTTGACTGCTCAATATGCAATTCAATGGCACCTTTGTATACCCCTGATCTTCCATTGAGAAATAAAGCATATTCTTAATGTTGAAGTTACTTAGTTGCGGCAGGTCTCTTCATTACCAACATCTTGCAATAGTTAGTTGCGGCAGCTCTTTATCATTTGGCAATTGTCTCCACATTCATAAATAATCTTAATTGACGTGTCTTTGCACAATTTAGTAATTCTTCCTTAGCCAACTAATTCTTACCATTAAAATTTCTCTTAGCATTTGTTTAGAGAATAAAAAGTACAACAGATGTGAAACTCATAGACAACTGCAACTGAAATCTATTATAGACAAACAACATCCTTAAATTGCTTGCATCTTAACCATCATCAATATTGACTATTCAAATTAATTAACTTTACAGAATTGGGAGACTGGAAAACTTTCGCTAAGATGCCAGAGCTTGGAAGGACGGAGAATGGCAGACCTTAGAAGAAGGAAGAATGACCGGAATGTCGGCAGAGCGTATGATCCAGTCTCCAAATATGACAGTTGAGGCGTTCACTATAAGCGAGAGAGGTTGGATCCGAGAGGGAAGTAAGAAATGGGTATTGGAGCTTTCTTGCTCTCTTCCTTCTTATCATTCCCTTTCCCTTTACACGATTCCTGTGGCACAATAGCAGCAGAAGAATTCCCATTAAAACAAGCTGCAATCAATTTGAATGCACCCTCCATCTTGATGATTATTAATAACAAGCAACTAGACACCCCCTGCAGCACAGCAGATTTGAAAGACTTGCATATGTTTAGAGAGATTGGCACCTGTATTTATATTTCGAAAAACACAAAGCTTTCCGTGACTTCAAAGGCAAGTTTCCGGATTCAATCTTACAATTCGAGTCAACTCAAATGTTTGCGCAACTTCCTAGAAATGCCATTGAAAGCACACAGTTTTTTTTTTTTTTCAATACTAAAGCAGACCTCATGTAGATGATTGTGACTCATTATTATTTTAGTTTGTTCACTTAACTTCATTTATAAGTTTACCGAGATTTTGTTTTTGTTTTTGAGAGTTCTATTTTCTCTTCGTCAACAAGTTTAAGAAAATCACGTGTTTTTAAGACTTATTAGTAGGCTACATATAGGGACTAAGGACTCGAGGTTGAAGAGGGGGATGTTAATCGATTTTACTATTATATATACGGGGTTTTGAGACAATATTTGTGTAAATTGTCTCAACTTAAGAGAAAAGAAAAATCGTGTATTGTCTTAAATATTGTTTTTAAGTGAGTGTCTCAAATATTGTCTTTACAAAGACATTATATAAAACAACTTGTATATTGTCTCAAATATTGTCTCTACAAAGACATTATATAAAACAATGTATAAAGACAATTGCTTATTATTGAGCTAAACCAACATAAATATTATTTTGGTGCGCTTGCAGGTGCCAGCTACTAGGTCTCGAAAATATCTCCCCTGATTCTGTTGGTGCGCTTGCAGGTGCCAACTACCATGTCCCACAATTCCCCAACGAATTCGCAGGAATCCAGGAGGTGGTCAATGGTTTCAGAGTGCTTGCCACACATGATGCACCACAAGGGGCCTAGGAAGCCTCTTTTTAGGAGATTGTCCCAAGTTAGGATGCGTTTGTGCGCCAGGAGCTAGAGGAAGGAGGAGGCTTTGGGCCAGAGGTTCGACTCCCAGATTTTTTTCCAACGAGGGTTAGGCTGGTCGTCCGATCTGTCGGTGAGGAAAGAGTAAGCCTCTTTTGTAGTAAAGGTCTCATTGGGGCGGTGCCCCCAATGAAGAATATCCTGGTTGTGGCTTACTCTAAGGCACCTATTTTGAAGATCCTGCCAAATTGGAGCTGTGATTTCATTTGAGACAAGGGAGGTCCAGAGGTGGGGTGGCTTCCACATTCTGATATCTCCAAAGTCGGAGGAAGTCCAAGCCTTTGAAAAGCAAGTGTTTATTGAGATGACAATGTACCTAGATATCTGGAAGGTTCCTTTGATTGTGCAGGCTCGGAAGTTGTTTGCACAAATCAAACCAAAAGTTTGCTTCTTGTCCATTTCTAACTTCCCAGAAACTGTGCTACTGAACAATGGCTCTTTGGAAATTAGCTACGTGCCAAATGAGTGAACTTGGGGGGTTCTGGTCATACCTTATGCATTGCTAACATGGCAGATCCAGAGCATATTTGTGTTGTGAGAGTTGGCTCCAAGGGGAAACCAAATCATTCACCCATTTCCACCAAATTTTAGCAGAAATGACTTGATTATTAATTTCTGGGTCACAAATCCCAAGACTTGCTTCTCTTTTAGGCATGCAGACCATGTGCCATTTGACCAGGGCCCATTTGTAGTTGAACTATGATCCCCCCCCCAAAGAAATGTGTTGAGATATTGTAACTTCAAAGAATATTATATTTGTACTTTATTATTCCGGAGATGTTTCATTCCTCCGTGAAGATCTTATTGTATATCCAGAGATGTTTATTCCTCCGTCGGAATGTGGTAACTCGGGTTATTAGACTTCCCTAGTGGGGGTCGGCCCTGTATATGTTATGTGGGTCAAAGGGTTATTAGACAACCCTAGAGGGGTCGGCCCAGTCAGTTGTAGTGGGGTATTTAACCCATTGGTTAAATACGAGCCTACGTGTACCTTTGTAAAATACATGTCAGTGTAGTGTATAAATAGAGGAGGTGTGTTCCTCATTTGACACATACACTCACTTGAGAAAGGAGCACTTGTGGAGGAGAGGTCTGCTATGGTGGAGGAGGAGATCATATCTTTGGTTTGCATCTTTGTGTATTTCTGGTCATCTATATTGATGAAGCTTTACTGGGTTTTCTACCCCATGAGGGTTTCCCAGGATAAATCTGTGTCTCTTGTGTTTATGCTATGCTTGTTGTTTCTTCAGTGATCCTGTATATGCTATTATTGTGAAATGGAATGTAATGCTGCTATTTTCAGTCTTAGCATATTAAATATTAACATGGTATCAAAGCTAACCTGAAGGAAGGCAAGGTATGGCACTTACGACACTTGCTTTACTTACGACAATTTGAAGGTTAGGGTTTTACATAGCAAAAACCCGTCATCGTGGAACTTTCGCTATAAATCCATTTATGCGAAGTTTCAGGGTCTGAAAAGTTTACAGGTCGAAGATAACATCCCCAGGTACCTTGTGTCCAAAGGGAACCCTCATATTCGTTGTACTTTATGAGTTATGATCAGTACAAGTTAGGGTTTCTGCCTCTTCCAGATCTCAGTCAAAATCAGGTAACCTTGGAAAAAAGGTCATAACTTGGGCTAGGAAGCTCCAAATGAAATTTCGTAAAAAGTGACAAGTAGTACACAGACTGTACTATCTCAGGAAACGTTTTCAGAGGCTGAAGGTGAACCAGTGACACGTGGCACGCTGTACAAGTTCACTCTCCTGTTTTATCCCATAAACAGGTCACGTTGCGACACTTGGCATAACTCTCTCTCAGAGAGTCCAATTGAGGTCAGACTTGTCAGGATAGAAAGCTAACAGGGAGAGATATCTTACGAAAAGTTTTTAGAGGCCGAAGGTCAAACAGTGACACATGGCATGCCGTACAAGTTCGCTCTCCTGTTTTATCCCATAAACAGGTCACGTTGCGACACTTGGCATAACTCTCTCTTAGAAAATGCAATTGAGGTCAGACCTATCAGGATGGAAAGATGACAGGTCAGGCTACTACAGAAAACGTTTTCAGACCCTTTGGAGTAAAAATTTCAGATTTATAGCAGAAACAATCAGGTGCATATTTCTGTCAAAACAAAATTATTTTTGGAGCACCTTTATTCATGGCTTCCGGAATTTAGGGTTTCGGAGAAAGTTAGAATTTTTGGAATCGGAATCCACGGCTGGAAGCTCCTCAGAAAAATAAGAGTTTAGAGCCTTGGATCAAACCTTTTGATTGAGCAAAAGGGTGGGCTTCATCAAACCCTAGTTCGGGATCCTGTCAAGAAGATCTAGAAGTTTGAAAGGCAATTTTGAGGGGTCAATTTTTGGAGATTTCAAAATTGAAGTATGCTAGTTTGATCAGCTCAGCAAGACACATCCTTCCATTCATTCGGAAGTGTGAAAGTCAAAGATTGAATTTTTAGGGTTTCTCTAGCAAACCCTAATCAAGCTCTAGATCAAGTTTCAGGGGGAGTTGAGGCTAAGACCTTACATAAGAAGACTACAAGAAGTCTCGATAGGTATGACTTGAGGTTCAGGTATGTCTTGAAATCTGATTCTTGATTAAGTTCATAATGTGTTTGTCTTCATGTTATTTATTAGTACAATCTTGATTAATGTTAGAATTGTCTTATCACCCTAGTAATAGTATGAATGCATGTGAATGATCGAAGACATTCATTGATTAGGGCTATATGATTGTACTAATGCATTATGGTGTTGTATGAGGTTGATGTCGTTTGCTAACAAGATACAGGTACATCACAAAAGACAAATCAAGCTCCTTAAAACATGACAACATGAAGACAAAGACTCATCCATAATCTTTGTTCTACTTACGATGTATGTATGACTTTTTTATATTATGCTTAACCTATGAGACATGCAGGTTCTAGCTCAGGATCTCTAAATCATTGAAGAGATTGTTTAGGTATGTTGTACATAGCTAAGCAGATATACTAATCCAGGTATGTTTTCCTATGGCAAGTTAGAATCTTACCTTAGGATCCCTTATATAAGTATACTTGGTATGATTGGTTATGCTTATTCATAAAGTTAGTAATCAAGGGTTTATGCATATTATGTCTCTTATCTTGATGATCTAATTAACCAGAAGAGTACTATGATCAAACAAGAATATGCAGAAGTAAAAGAAGACTTCCTTGAAACCTTGAATATTATCTATAATCATGACTATACATTTTCAAAGATTATTTAGAACTAGAATGTTTTGATAATATTGAGAATATACTAATGAATGTATGTCTGTGTATGAGGATGACACTAGTGCACACTTGAGCATGCACAGTGGTACAGAATGAATAGAAGTTCAAAAGACATATAGAAGATCAAGCGGGAGGCAACCACACAAACATAAAAGATAAGTATTTGAGATGTTATTTGAAATAGTAAATGATATTGCTTGTATGCATATTTGTATTCCTAGAATATATCATGCTGAGTGTAAACATTCATAGAGCATTGAACAGTATACTACTAATATGCATATGATTGGTAAGTTGGACAAACATTCCATTGTTGCTTGTCTAGAATGAAACCTCTTTGCTGACATGCTGAGAGCTGTGCACACTCTCAATAGTATGTTCTGGTAGAGATGGAAGGCATCTAGATAGCCACTGTATGCATACAGGATATGGGAAAGTGTTGTGCCAAAGTATTGGTCAAAATAGTTACATAACTATGTAAATGATATCTGTATGCATAATAGGTTATCATGTCAATATGATTTGATGATTATGAAGTATTACTAATCATGTACTTAATTTTTATTTGTAGGAAAGATCATGATGAATGATGAACACTGAACAAGCGATGGATGTTCAAACAAAAGGATTAACAAATCAAACACACTATAGAAGGCTTGTGGCTAGAAAATTCTCTTAGAAAGAGGAAGAGAATCATGATAAGATGTTTGCTCCAAGTGGCTAGATAAGACCATTCTCTTAATGGTGTAATTAAAGAAGAAGTGTGAATCAGGTTCTGTATGGGTACCCAGGATCGATAATCAATTGATGAGCTTAATGATCACCATGGGTGATGAGGATCTCAACCTTTGCTACAAGGTTGAATATTGTTTCTATACACAGACGATATGGTGCAGAAAGGAACCAAAAGTTTGAATTTGTAACAATGTACTAACCAAACCTCTACCGATCCAATGTACTAACCAAACCTCTACCTCAAGTAAAGTTTTCTGAGACAAACTTAATATAGTTCAGAAGGACCCTCCTCGAAAGGGGGAGTGATGTGATAAATCATGATGAGATTGCCTGCATCGACAGTGAGGTCGATAATGAGGATACCTATATTAGTGATGCTGACAAAGAGGTTGGTGGATGGTCCTTAGATAGGGTCAAAGGTGACAAGGGGATTGCATCATCCTTGAACATATGTTCTAAAGAGAGTCGTAGACGTATGTCTTCGAGAATGAATTCCTTGGTGGACATGATAGGATTGCATTATCCTCAAGAGAGTCATAGACATATGTCTTCGAGAATGAAGTTCTTGGTGAACATGTGAGGGGATTGGATCATCCCTGGACTTCAGTCCTAAAGAAGAGCCGTAGACGTATGTCTTCGAGAATGAAGTCCTTGGTGGACATGATAGGATTGCATCATCCTTAAGAGAGCCGTAGACGTATGTGTTCGAGAATGAAGTTCTTGGTGAACATGTGAAGGGATTGGATCATCCCTGGACTTCAGTCCTAAAGAAGAGCCGTAGACGTATGTCTTCGAGAATGAAGTCCTTGGTGGACATGATAGGATTGCATCATCCTCAAGAGAGCCGTAGACGTATGTCTTCGAGAATGAAGTTCTTGGTGAACATGTGAGGGGATTGGATCATCCCTGGACTTCAGTCCTAAAGAAGAGCCGTAGACGTATGTCTTCGAGAATGAATTTTTTGGTGAACATGTGAGGGGATTGGATCATCCCTGGACTTCAGTCCTAAAGAAGAGCCGTAGACGTATGTCTTCGAGAATGAAGTCCTTGGTGGACGGTTGAGGATTAAGTCATCCTTGGACGTGGTCCTAAATGTACGGTGGAGGATTAAGTCATCCTTGGACTAGGTCCTAAATGTACGGTGGAGGATTAAGTCATCCTTGGACGTAGGTCCTAAATGTACGGTTGAGGATTAAGTCATCCTTGGACGTGGTCCTAAATGTACGGTTGAGGATTAAGTCATCCTTGGACGTAGGTCCTAAATGTACGGTTGAGGATTAAGTCATCCTTGGACGTAGGTCCTAAATGTACGGTTGAGGATTAAGTCATCCTTGGACGTAGGTCCTAAATGTACGGTTGAGGATTAAGTCATCCTTGGACGTAGGTCCTAAATGTACAGTTGAGGATTAAGTCATCCTTGGACGTTGGTCCTAAATGTACGGTTGTGGATTAAATCATCCTTGGACAGTAAATCCAGTAATTCCGGAAGGAAGGATAGTCCTAAATGAATTGAGTGGATTAAATCATCCTTGGACAGTAAATCCAGTAATTCCGAAAGGAAGGATAGTCCTAAATGAATTGAGTGGATTAAATCATCCTTGGACAGTAAATCCAGTAATTCCGAAAGGAAGGATAGTCCTAAATGAATTGAGTGGATTAAATCATCCTTGGACAGTAAATCCAGTAATTCCGAAAGGAAGGATATTCCTAAATGAATTGAGTGGATTAAATCATCCTTGGACAGTAAATCCAGTAATTCCGAAAGGAAGGATAGTCCTAAATGAATTGAGTGGATTAAATCATCCTTGGATAGTAAATCCAGTAATTTCGAAAGGAAGGATAGTCCTAAATGAATTGAGTGGATTAAATCATCCTTGGACAGTGAATCCAGTAATTCCGAAAGGAAGGATAGTCCTAAATGAATTGAATGGATTAAATCATCCTTGGACAGTAAATCCAGTAATTTTGAAAGGAAGGATAGTCCTAAATGAGATTGAGTGGACTAATCATCCTGTAAATAGATTGGGATTGCCTCATCCCTAGACATGGTGAGATGTCTTAAACTGATAAGGACTAATCATCCTGTAAATAGATTGGGATTGCCTCGTCCCTAGACATGGTGAGATGTCTTAAAGTGATAAGGATTAATCATCCTGTAAATAGATTGGGATTGCCTCGTCCCTAGACATGGTGAGATGTCTTAAGTGATAAGGACTAATCATCCAGTAAATAGATTGGGATTGCCTCGTCCCTAGACATGGTGAGGTGTCTTAAAGTGATAAGGATTGATCATCCTGTAAGTTGATCTGGATTGCATCATCCATGGACATGAGAGTTGTCTTAAACTGAGAGGGACTGATCATCCCGTAAGCAGATCAAGATTGTATCATCCTTGGACCTATGTCCTAAAGTGAGAGGGATTGATCATCCCGTAATTGGATCTTGTGTGTTGCAGGGTATGCTGCTATTGTGTATACTTGTATTGATGAGGATACTTGTATTGATGATGTGTATACTTGTATTGATGAGGATACTTGTATTGATGATGTGTATACTTGTATTGATGATGTGTATACTTGTATTGATGAGGATACTTGTATTGATGATGTGTATACTTGTATTGATGAGGATACTTGTATTAATGATATTTATACTTGTATTGATGATGTTGTTGATCGTGATGATCTAGATGACGATGTTATTGGTCGTGATGATCTAGATGACGATGCTGCTGATCGTGATGATCTAGATGACGATGCTGCTAATCATGATGATCTAGATGACGATGTTGTTGATCGTGTGATGACGATGCTGATGATTGTGTGATGATGATGCTAATGATCGTGTGATGACGATGTTGATGATCATGTGATGACGATGCTGATGATCGTGCGATGACGATGCTGATGATCGTGCGATGACGATGCTGATGATCGTGAGATGATGATGTTGATGATCATGTGATGACGATAATCATGAGGATCCAGATGATGATATTGTTGTAGCTGTTCAAGTGCTACAGAAGATAAAGACTCAATACTGAAGATGTCGATGTTCCAGTATTGAAGATGTTCCAGTAACTGCTTGAGTTACTGATGATGTTGAGAAAGCTTCCAATGATTTATAGATGTATCATGTATGATGTTGATGACTCCTTGCTCGTGCAGATGTTGTTATAATATCCTTCTCGTTAAGGGGGAGTGTTGAGATATTGTAACTTCAAAGAATATTATATTTGTACTTTATTATTCCGGAGATGTTTCATTCCTCCGTGAAGATCTTATTGTATATCCGGAGATGTTTATTCCTCCGTCGGAATGTGGTAACTCGGGTTATTAGACTTCCCTAGTGGGGGTCGGCCCTGTATATGTTATGTGGGTCAAAGGGTTATTAGACCACCCTAGAGGGGTCGGCCCAGTCAGTTGTAGTGGGGTATTTAACCCATTGGTTAAATACGAGCCTACGTGTACCTTTGTAAAATACATGTTAGTGTAGTGTATAAATAGAGGAGGTGTGTTCCTCATTTGACACATACACTCACTTGAGAAAGGAGCACTTGTGGAGGAGAGGTCTGCTATGGTGGAGGAGGAGATCATATCTTTGGTTTGCATCTTTGTGTATTTCTGGTCATCTATATTGAGGAAGCTTTACTGGGTTTTCTACCCCATGAGGGTTTCCCAGGATAAATCTGTGTCTCTTGTGTTTATGCTATGCTTGTTGTTTCTTCAGTGATCCTGTATATGCTATTATTGTGAAATGGAATGTAATGCTGCTATTTTCAGTCTTAGCATATTAAATATTAACAAAATGATTTTTGAATCTTGCAGATCAGCTTGAGGACCCACTTGGGGCAGCGAGGACAGAGAAGAGATAGAGGGGTAAGGATTGGAGAACGCCTTTAAGAAGAACAATTTGATTGGGAAGGTTAAGGGAGCAGAAGGTCCAGGAAGAAATTTTGGTTTCCAACTTGTCTAGAAGTTCTTTCCAAGAGGCATGCTTGATGGCTGAGTCAAAGAGGGGTGCTCCAATGTATTTGGAAGGAAGTGAGGAGATAGAGTACCCCGGGATGTGAGAGATATTCCTCTGAGTGACAGGTTCAGTGTGGAAGAAGAAGAGCCAAGACTTATCCAAGTTAATAGTGGAGCCCGATGCAGTCAAGAAGGTGTGCAGGGTGCGTTTGAGAGTCAGGGCTTCCTGAACAGAGGGATGTCCAAATAAAAGGTTATCATCAATGGATTGTTGGTAGGAAGTAGGGGGGCACCCATTGAGGGAGATTCCTCGAAGGTTTCCAGCTGAGATCTTGGCATGGAGCAATTTGTAGAGACCTTCAACCATTAGGATGAAGATGAAGGGAGAGAGTGGATCTCCTTGATGGATGCCTCTGGATGGAGTGAAAGTGGCGAAGGGATAACCGTTGACTAGGATAGAGAAGGAAGAAGGCCAAGGAAGTGAGAGACATGACCCAGTTAGTCCAGTCTTGACAGAACCCGAAGGATATGATCATTTATTCAATGAAGGTCCAGTTGAGTATATCAAAGGCTTTGGAAAGGTCCAGCTTGACTAGCATCCCAGGGGTCTTGGTCATTTTTAGGGTGATCCTGTCTAGGATTTGGTGGCCTTCAACATACCTAGTTTTCTCAGGTGAGATGAGAAGGCAGAGGATCACTTTGAGGTGGTTGGTGATGAGCTTGGCAGATAATTTTGTAGATAACAGTGCAGAGAAAAATAGGTCTGAACTTACCAGGGCTAGTGGCTCCAATTTCCTTGAGGATGAGGGTGAGGAAGGTGGCATTAAGGGCGGAGAGTACCCATTTCTTTTGCCTAGACTCTTCAATTACCTCAAGGATTTCTTGCTTGAGGAGGTCCCAACAATGATGGAAGAAGTTAATGGTGAAACCATCAGGGCCCAAAGCCTTGCCTTCTGTCAAAACCCGAAAATTTACGAAAATTTTAAAATTTTTATGATAGCAATAAATGTTGTATAAAAGCAGTCCTTTAATTGTCTGTTTAACTTACTTGGTTGTAAGTGTGTATGAAGGATCTTTATGGTACTTAAGTGTTATTATAGTTATATTTTTTTTTTAAAGTTGTTTTATTGTGTCGTAACCTCCAGGGGAACTTGCCATAACAGGCTGGGCTTACTTAGCTTACGAGCTAATGCATCGAACTGTTTTCCTCTTTACAGATCTACAGGTAAGGTG
Source organism: Larix kaempferi (assembly GCA_027924585.1). Taxonomy (NCBI): domain Eukaryota; kingdom Viridiplantae; phylum Streptophyta; class Pinopsida; order Pinales; family Pinaceae; genus Larix; species Larix kaempferi. The sequence continues at coordinate 3,359,199 of BSBM01000282.1, forward strand.
CGGTCACGACAATTATAATTTAAAATGTTATACTTCAAACTAGCTGTACAAAAAGTTATTCAAATAAAAGGTCTTTTCTCGCTCAGTTTTCAAGTGTTTGAAGGTAGCATTCTGCCTACCAACTTCTCGATTCTTTCTTTTGTTGAAATTGTACTTTTAGCGACGAGGATAGCTGTATTTCTGAAGTGTCCAAGCATTAAACAAGTCTATAGATACATTTGTCATTGATGATGATTCTGTACTGTAAATGCGCCTCATATTTAGCATGGTAAAATCAATCTCTTACCAGTTGTCAGCATTTAACTAGATATTCTACAAGTCTACGTCTAACCATTTCAGGCTTGTATAAATTGATCAAATTATCTTTATATCGATGATTCTAAGCTTATCCGAAGTAATTTGTTTAAATGTTTATAAGGAAATTGAAGTAGTTGAAAACTTGTTATGATAAATTTGGAAATGTCGATGCATCCCTACTTTATTGATATATCTCCATTATGTGTAGACTACTTCCAAGATTGGGTTTTTCATATGATATTCACCAATCAATTTTTATGAGAAAACTTATGCAATTGTAAATAGCCATATCACCGAACAATAATTTGTTTTATGCTTACTATGATTTGTTTGGTCTCAAGGTGGTATTCCCATAAAAATGTTAGATGTTAGAATAATTGTTTTGAATTATGGGTCGTAGACAAAGTGTCGTTGTTCATTGTACAACGTTTGATTGCAATAATCAAATCATGGATTCAATCATATGGTAAGGCGACCCTATGGAATATCCATATCATCCCTTTTGATTGGCAAAATGATGGTATTGTTGTCGTAAACAAACTATGTAAAAGTGATCCATTGCATGGGAATAAATTAAGGGATACGTGGCTAACTCATAACCAAGTACTCATCACCTAAAAGGTTGACAAACCCTACCATTCACCATTTCTTCCCTCGCCTTCGGGCTCGGCCGCTCTGTGGGTTTTCCTGTCCAAAAACTTGTCGAAACCATGGTGGAATCTACCTTCCTCACTGTTGAGCTCTTGCTGCGCTAGTCCCTTGCTAAGGTTTAGGAATTGTATATGTTTTGTTAATCCTTCCAACACTTGTAGAATTTTTTTGTGAGAACCCTAAGGTTCTATCCTTTCTGTTACCAGCTTCATACCAGTCGCGGCCTTCATTATTGCCTTCCTTTGACCTATTTCTGTAACCACCTTCATCGAGGAATGCATCTTTGAGTCTGCCATTACTTCTTTGGTGGCCAGGGTTAGGGTTCATACTCCATTGTTCGTGATTTCCAGACCTGTCACTGTGTCGTCGCTTCATTCCAATTTCTGGTGAGTAAATCCTGTGAGTTTCGTAGTGTTATTTTGATATTTAAAATCAAAAGTTTGTGGGTTTCGTTTATTGAAAAAATATAATTGGTAATTGGTTTGTGGTTTCCAATTCTCAGCAGGTATTGAACACTCCATAAGGCGTACAGGACACAGCTCTCGGCATCTGGCTCCTCCGGGTAAGCCTGGTCCTTACCATGGCATTTTCTCCTTGGGGTTTTGTTGTGTGGACGAATAGGGTTTGGTCTTCAAAGGGCATGATTCTACTACTATCGTCATTCTGTTGAGTCTTTTAATAGCTTAACCTTGCATGACCTTGTCAGGTGGTATTCCTGTCATAGGATAGAATCATTGTGGCTTCGGCTGACTGTAAATTAATGGTTTTCCTTAGGGTGTTGTATGGTTTCCACCAATGTTGTGTTAAATGTTTAAGGCGTAGAGAACCAGGCTAGAACCGGTTCTGAAAATGGGGTTACGACCCTATGGTTCTGCCTCCATTACTGTACTCATGAAGGGTTTTGGGTGTACTACCCAGGTTTTTATTTGAATTTATCTCAAGATAAAGTTGCTCGTGGAATTGGCTTGTTTAAAAACATTTGTTACTCCGTTGTTCTGTACTATGTTTTATTTTTACAAACACTTCTACAGGAAATGTGCATTCGGCTGTTAGTAAAACAACGTATTTAACTAAAATGTTAAAACCTACATCTTCGTTGGTAATTTGAGATTTGGACAAGACTTGGTACAGTCAAGTTAGTGTGTGTCAAGGGTTTTGATTTTCTACAACAAGATTTTGTCAGTGACAAGGCTACGGCCGTAGACAGATATGTGGTAAGGATTGGAAAGTTTTGCAAAAATGTCTGCGATCTCTTTTTGCATTCGATACTGTGTATTATAATAAAATATAGTTACGTTTTCATAATTCTTATTTAAGTGAAAGGATGACACGGCCGTGAGTGAATATCTAATCTTACTTCTCAGCGTTTTTGTTTTTAAGTGTTTAAATGGTAACGATGGAAATTTTGTTGTTAATTAACTCTGTCAAGATGGGGTTTTCTCCCCAGGTTTGGATAATATAATTTATGAATTTAAACTATTGTTTTTATGGTGGTTTTAATACACACCAGAATAAGTTATGCGTGTTACAATCTACGATGTACTGAAAGGAGCTACGTCTGCGGTCGAGTCATTGTAATACTAATCAAAAATTAAATACTGGAAATAAATTTCTTAAATAAATAAGTGATAGGGTTTTAAATTTCGAGTTAACAATTAACGGTCTGGTTCAAATGATAACTCTGTGGATATAAGTTTTAATCTGTTGTTAAGATAGGTTTCTAATGATACTGTGTATTTGTATGAAGAAAAATGAGCAAAAGAAATACTGTGATAATAAAAAGATTCGGACTCGAGCTAGTTATTTTATTTTATTTTGTTTTTGTCTTTAATGTCCTTCTGTTCGAAAGTCAGTAGCTAGGTTAAACTTTGTTGTTGGTTTCTTGTTGCAAAACTGGAAAGATAGACTTTAAAAGAACTTCTTCACTACGATTTTCTTTGTTTACATGATCAATTGTTTTGTTCTGTTCTGGCTAAGATTTTTGTCGAATAAGATTGTAAGGAAAAAGTTTAAAGATGTGATCATACTGCAATTCGAAATCTATGAAGAGTCAATAACTTTTCGGCTATGTTCTGAATATAAATAAACTTACTGATATAAATTTGTTCACCTATTCTTGGTACAGATAATAACCTGTATTCTTGTTTAACTAAAGCACGAGACAGATATAGACTGGTATACCTGTTCAGCTAGGGTTTATACCTATTAAATTCTCTATGAAAATAATTCACTGTAATTATAAGATTGTCTATGATTCTGTTCCTCTAATTGTTTTAACGAGTATATTTCCAGGAATATTTACGGTATAAATAATCTATACTTGTCTATTTAACTATCGAAAATAAACAAAGGAAAAATCACAATAATATTCTATTATTTATAATAATAACAAAACATATTATGCATACAACATTTACTCGACTGTAAGTTGATAGTGATAATAGGAAATTTCTAAAACATAATAGTTCTGCAGATTCTATCTACTAACAATACAGAGATGCTAACTCTACTGAATGACATTCTGTTCAAACCTAGATGAGATAGCCATATTCTATATTTAAATTTACTCAATAAACAACAAGAATAAGTGGCAGAACCTGTGTCAATAGTAGACAACAACAGCAATGGGAGGCTGTTCCTCCCTACCAACTCCTAGAGAGTGCCCAAACAGCACTTCTCAGGACCCCCGAGCTTGCTCTGGTCTAACTGGCTGGAACTAGGTACAGCCAACAATTCCCTCAGCCAAAGCAACTAAACTGGAACCAAGTTACTGCAGCTTCCTGTCTCAAAACACTTCCTTACTGTTTCTCCCTCTTCCTCAATGGGACTCCTGAATAGCATTCACCTGAATGTATTCTCTCTCCAGAACTATATTGAACCCCCGCTCAGTTCATTGAGTACTATTTAAAAGATTGCCTAGGTCTTAGTTGGGTTAACTATCATTAATGAGCCACCTGCTCAGATTCCACTTTCTTGGGGAATCATGACCCCAAAATATAGGGAAGTTGCCACCTGCAACTTAGGAAGTGTTTGAGGATGCTGCCACTTGTCGTTTGCCTTTCCACCTAGTTCCACCCACCAGTTAGACCAGTAACCTCTTTTAACAGCTCTCCCATGCTGTTGTCTCCATAATTTATTTATTAATAATAAAATATTCAGAATTTACATTCCATTTCTGGTGACTCTGCTGAGTCATCAATTCCTACTTAGCATTAAATTTAACATAATGTCTCAGGAATATTAATAAAATAATTACATTATTTTTGCAAAATTGGGGTATGTGACACCTTCAGCCATCTGATTGATTGTTGCCTCCACTTCCGTCAAGGTGATTTCCTTCATGAGAGCAACATTTTGTTCATGCGTGAGGATGGTGGGGATGTGGCTTGTCACCTGATTGATGGCTTGAGTGTGGTCTTGATTTTCTTCGGTTAGCAGGTCTTGAAAGTGGCTGATTAGTTTATGCTCGAGTTCATCTTGGTTGCGGATGTGAACTCCCTCAATTGTATTTAGGGTTGCAATCATGTTAGTCATTATGTTTTGGATGGTAGTGCGGTGAAAGAAAGAAGTATTTTTCTCACCCTCTTTAAGCCAGTTGATTATGGATTTCTGCCACCACAGAATTTCCTCTTGCTCACATCTAGTGTTCAACTAATTGAGGGTGTCCTTCTCCTATTGTTTGAGAGCTTCAGAAAGCCCTTGGGCCATTATGCTTTTTTGAATGGTTTCCAGATCCTTCTCCAGCTCACTCTTTGCAGTAAATATATTTTTGAAGGTGGTGCGGTTCCATGTGCGTAGCTTAGAGCGAAGGAACTTGAGTTTCTGGTGTAAGATGGCTATTTTGGAGTGTCCTAACACTTTCATGTCAAGCAACCAAGTGCGAACAATGTCCTAAAAAGAGGGAGGGGTGAGTTAACCAGAATTTTTCAAAGCATAAGGGGTGAAAAGAATTTTTACCAGTGTGATGCCACTTGAGGGAAATCAACCAATGGTCCGATCCAGTAGATGGGAGAACTGCAAAGGTTAACATGCCACCCATACCCATCACTTTTTTCAGAGATGAGGTAGAGATCTAGCCTGGATGTGATTTGTTGAGCACCTTCCCTGTGATTGTTCCAAGTTAGAAAGCCTTCCGAGGGGAGAGGATCTATGAGCTTACAACTTTCGATGTAGTTCTTGAAAAAGGTGTCCTCAAGAGATAGAAATTGTTGACCTCCTTTTTTTCCTGGAGTGAGGTTATCATATTGAAATCGCCTCTTAGGATGAGCAGGGAGTTAGGATGCAGAGAGGAGAACCACTGGATGTGATCAAGGAGTTTCAACTCGAGGGGTGGGGGTTAGGGTCCATAGAAATTCATGAGATGTCCAGTGATGTCAATGCCAAGAATATGGAAGGAAGCAGATAGAGAGTGGGTCATTGAGGCAAAATTGTTGAGGGAGATGAGGGAGGGGTTCCAGGCTATTGCAATACCACCGGAGCCTCCAATAGAATCGATCGCCATAGCTTGGCATCCTTTCCATAGTTTGGAAATGAGAACTTGAAGAGAGTCACTAGTGCATTTGGTTTCCTGAATGAAGATGACAGTGGGCGAGTCTTGGAGGATATTTCTTTTAAGCATCATGTGCTTAGAGGAACCGTTGAGCCCTCTCACATTCCAGGATATTAACTGCATTGGAAACTTGGATGAACAGAGGGGAAGAATTCTATTAGCTGGGCATATTGCCATGACTCCACCAGGTGGGTTCCCAACTGACTAATCCTTTGTAGATCTGTTTTTCTTCCTCGTTTTTTGATGTCCTTTTGGATTTTTTGTTTCTCTTTTTAAGGAAGATTAAGAACCCCAAGCCTAAAGTGCTTTACCTTTTTTAGGGCCTCCTTTAGCAGCTGGATTTGCTTTGGTGTGATGGAGTTGAATGCTTTCTTGGTGCATGCATATTCTAAGCCAAGGATGTCGAGCTCCCCAAATTCTAGTTCGATCATTTCTTCGTCCATGAGAATTTACGACCCTGTAGCATCTACTTGCTTGGGCGGGTCTATTTCCGATGTCCCTTGTTCTGTGGTGGCTAGATCTGGAGATTTAGATGACTGTTGCTTCTTATTGTGACCTTCCATTCCTTTGGGGTTGGAAGTTAGAGGTTGCTTGGTGCTCATCATGTTGCGTTGTGGATCTTCAGCTTTTGTCATCTCTATTTCAGGGTTCTCAGGTTGACCTTCGAGGGATGTGAAGTTGTTTCTAGTAGATGGTTTGTTTGTTGTCTTGTTCTCCATGGGCGCTTTGCGGTGGTGCTGCCTTTTATTTCCGGATTTTTGGAAGCCCTCTTTGTCTTTGTTTTCCGGATGTGGTTTGCTCTAGTTTAGGTGGCAGTCTTTGTATAGATGTCCGTGCTCGTGACATTTCCTGTAGCGAAATGGGACATGCTCGTAGTCCAACAACTATATCCACTCAAAGTCATCATGGTTGAGGCTGATCGAGTCTGGGAGCGATTTGGCTATGTGCATGTAGACACAGATCCAAGCGTACAAGGTGTACTTACTTGCTTTTGTTTGTTTTTCCACTCTGACATAGGTTCCACGGGTGTTTCCTATGTCTTTGAGTGTATCTTCGTCCTAGTATTCTGGGGGAAGGGAGCACAGGCGTATCGAGACCGGTGCCCAGGTGAAATATTCTTTTTAGGGTTGAATTGCTTCGTCCATTGCCGGAGGTATAAGCCTGTTGAGTTGAAGAAATATGGGCCTCCATCTTCGACCCTTTCTTTGTCCTCAAGTTTGTGGAAGACGATGGTAAAGAATCCTTTGGATCACTGTAGGTCAAAGTGTGCTCTAGGTTTCCATTTGGCCATTATCCAACCACGTAGGGATTGCTCAGTTGGCTAGAGGTCGATAAACTTACCTACCAGGGCGTGGTCCTTCATCTTCTAAGCTCTAGCGTTGTTGCGTTCTGCTGGAAGAGTGAGGCAAGGTATTGTGGCAACTTTCAGAATGCATGTGGTCGTTCCCGTGGCCAGACCAGAGTCAGTATTTTGGGAGTTCAGGGTTGAATGATGGGTTAGAGGTACTTCAGCGGATCCGATACGTACAGAGGCGGCCTGGGTAGAGGAAGAGGGAGCCGTGTAGGAGGGGCCATTGGCCCCTCTCGGAGTGGGTCCCATGGTGAGGCCAAAGGTAGAGAGATGGAATGGCGGAGGAGGGAAGCACGAGGACAACTAAGGACGAAGTGTCAAAAACCTAGGTAGAGCATGCAAGAAGATGGGCAGCAAAGCTTGTTTTGCAATACATAGTTAAGTTTCATTCGAAAGTCTTACGTCGCCTTCTTAATAAACATCATTTTTAAAATTTATTTCAAAATATTTTTTAAAGATCGATTCAAAATTTTAAAAATATTTATAATAGTGAATGATTAAATTACTAAAAAAAACTTTTAACAAATAAATATATTAAAAGTATAATATTTTTTTAAAAACCATAATTTTTTAATTTATTTAAAAATATATATTTTTAAACAAATTCAAAATCTTAAAAATATATGTAATAGTGGATAATTAAATTACTAAAATAACCCTTAACAAAAAAGAAAATGTTAAAAAAATAATAATAGTACAACAAATCATTGATTATGATATTTTGTGAAGCAAAATTGTTTGAAAAAAACAAAATGCCGAACTTTACCTCACCCTCTTAATACGAAACAAAAACCCATTCAACCTAAAATCGTAAAATGAGAATGCAATAAGAAATTGAACACCATTCATCATACAATGATTATAGAGTTTTGAAAACTTATCCATGAAGGAAGAAAAAAGACCAAAGTGCTCGTCGCGGCAGCCATCACAGGCCCCACCGCTGGCTTCTGACCTCTTCCTAAACATATACGTGAAGTAAATATAGACCAAATTAATCCTCTATATGCGCTAAACTAAAAATAATATAGAGATGAGAACGAAGTTCTTCATATTAAAGCTCCATCACTAATTGTTTCATTTTGTTTTATAATAATAATAATATATCCACATTTATGTCATAATTGAATGTGGATGAGAACGAAGTTTTCCATATTAAAGCTCCACCACTACCCATAAGAGGGAGGCTCTCCTATATCTTTATCAAAGTTCCATTATCCATAAGATATAAGATTTAAATTTTGAATTATTAAAAAAATAATTGCAGATAAAATGAAAAGCAAAATTCAACAGAGACCATATACTCTTTTAAACATAAATTTCATTTTAATTTTTTCACATTAAATAAAAATTAATATCATAAACTTTATTTTAAATTTTTCACATTCTAAATTTCTCATTATTAAATACAAATTACTACTACTCTAAATTTCTCACTATTAAATAAAAAATTATTATTATTATACTTTGGAAGATAATTTAAGAACTACTTTAAATTTCTCACTATTAAATTTCTGTGGTGGCTGGATATGGATATTTAGATGATTGTTGCTTCTTATTGTGACCTTCCATTCCTTTGGGGTTGGAAGTTTGAGGTTGCTCGGTGCTCATCCTGTTGTGTTGTGGATCTTTCATGTTTTTCATCTCTATTTCAAGGATCTTGGGTTGTCCTTCGAGGGATGTGAAGCTATTGCTGGTAGTTGGTTCGTTTGCTGTCTTGTTCTCCATGGCGCGTTGCGGTGGTACTGCCTTTTCTTTCTGGATTTTTGGAAGCCCTCTTCATCTTTGTTTTCCGGGAGTGGTTTGCTCTGGTTTAGGTGGCAGTCTTTGTACAGATGTCCGTGCTCATGACATTTCCTGCAGCAAAATGGGACATGCTCGTACTCTAGCGATTGTATCCACTCAAAGTCATCATGGTTGAGGCTGATAGAGTCTGGGAGCGATTTGGCTATGTGCATGTAGACACAGATCCAGGCATACGAGGTGTACTTACTTGTTTTTGTTTGTTCTGCCACTCTGACGTAGGTTCCAAGGGTGTTTCTTATGTCTTTGAGTGTATCTTCGTCCTAGTATTCTTGGGGAAGGAAGTCAGGCGTATCCAGACAGGTGCCCAGATGAAATATTCTTTGTCAGGGTTGAATCGCTTCGTCCATTGCCAGAGGTATAAGCCTCCTGATTTGAAGAAATATGGGCCTTGATCTTCGAGCCTTTCTTTGTGCTCAAGTCTATGGAAGATGATGGTAAAGAATCCTTTAGATCCTAGCTGTAGGTCAAAGTGCGCTCTAGGTTTCCATTTGGCCATTATCCAACCAGGTAAAGATTGCTCAGTTGGCCAGGGGCCGATAAACTTACCTACCAGGGCGTGGTCCTTCATCTTCTAAGCTCTAGCGTTGTTGCGTTCTGCCGGAAGAGCGAGGCAAGGTATTGCGGCAACTTTCAAAATGCATGTGGTCGTACCCGTGGCCAGACCAAAGCCAGTATTTTGGGAGTTCAAGGTTGCATGATGGGTCAGAGGTACTTCAGCGGATCCAATATGTATAGAGGTGGCCTGGGTAGAGGAAGAGGGAGCTGTGCAGGAGGGGCCGTCGGCCCCTCTCGGAGTAGGTCCCATGGCGAGGCCAAAGGTATAGAGACAGAATGGTGGAGGAGGGAAGCAGGAGGACAACTATGGATGGAGTGTCAAAACCCTAGGTAGAGCATGCAGGAAGATGAGCAACAAAGCTTGTTTTGCAATACATAGTCAAGTTTCATTCGAAAGTCTTACGTCGCCTTCTTAATAAACATTATTTTTTAAATTTATTTCAAAATATTTTTTAAAGATCGATTCAAAATTTTAAAAATATTTATGATAGTGAATGATTAAATTACTAAAAAAAAACTTTTAACAAATAAATATATTAAAAATATATTATTTTGTTAAAAATCATAATTTTTTAATTTATTTAAAAATATATATTTTTAAAACAAATTCAAAATCTTAAAAATATATATAATAGTGGATAATTAAATTACTAAAATAACCCTTAACAAAAAAGAAAATGTTAAAAAAGTAGTAATATTACAACAAATCATTGATTATGATATGTTGTGAAGCAAAATTGTTTGAAAAAACAAAATGCCGAACTTTACGTCACCCTCTTAATACGAAAAAAAAAACCATTCAACCTAAAATCCTAAAATGAAAATGGAATACGAAATTGAACACCATTCATCATACAATAATTATAGAGTTTTGAAAACTTATCCATGAAGGAAGAAAATAGACCAAAGTGCTCGTCGCGGCAGCCATCAGAGGCCCCACCGCTGGCTTCTGACCTCTTCCTAAACTTATACATGAAGTAAATATAGACCAAATTAATCCTCTATATACACTAAACTAAAAATAATATATAGATAAGAACGAAGTTCTCTACATTAAAGCTCCATCACTAATTGTTTCATTTTGTTTTATCATAATAATAATAATAATATATCCACATTTATTTCATAATTGAATGTGGATGAGAACGAAGTTCTCCATATTAAAGCTCCACCACTACCCATAAGAGGGAGGCTCTCTTATATCTTTATCAAAATTCCATTATCTATAAGATATAAGATTTAAATCTTGAATTATTAAAAAAATAATTGCAGATAAAATGAAAAGCAAAATTTAACAGAGACCATATACTCTTTTAAACATAAACTTCATTTTAATTTTTTTACATTAAATAAAAATTAATATCATAAATTTTATTCTAAATTTTTCACATTCTAAATTTCTCACTATTAAATACAAATTACTATTACTCTAAATTTCTCACTATTAAATAAAAAATTATTATTACTATACTTTTTAAGAACTACTTTAAATTTCTCACTATTAAATAAAAATTACTAACATATACTTCATTCTAAATTTTCTACATTTAAAATTTCTCACTATTAAATAAAAATTACTACTACTCTACTTTAAACGAGAATTTATAAAAAACTATTGATCAAACTATTTTACTTTGGATAAGAATTTATCAAAAACTATTAATCAAACTACTCTTGTTTGAATGATAATTTATCAAAAAACTAGAGTGTATGAGTATTCTTGTATGGGTATTTAAAAAATAATTTCTAACCATTAAACCATTTTTTACAGTGATAAGTTTTTATATCTTAGAATTTGGGGTGGACTACCATCTATGTTCTTAGTGTCAAGATTGATTTTATGGTGTTAGTTCAAAATTCAAAATAAACAATTATAAAATAAAGAAATATAAAAAATAACTAGTAGTTGATGCATGGATAATTGGACTAGCTCATGCATGGATAACAAATAAATCATGCATGGGTGACCATTAGTAAGAGATAATCCATTTAACTAAAGAATGTGATTACAACTAAGCATGGAGAAAAAGTAATAGATAACTTGTTATCTTCATGACACTTAACTTATGACCTATAGGTGTTCACCCTAGTATAATAAAAATATGAATACAATAAAATGTGGACACATGGCCAGTTATCTCTAATCTCCTCAAACTACTCTAGTTTGAATAATAATTTATCAAAAACTACTAATTACTCTTATATAAGTACTCTTGTATGGGTATTTAAAAGATAATTTCTAACTATTAAACCAATCTTATAATAAAAATGTGAATACAATAAAATGTTGACACCACTTCAATGATCTCTAATCTCCTCACTTATTGCTGATTTATTTCCAATGTGTTACAACGATGATCTTGAAAAAACGATTAAGTGGGTGCTCCATATCATGAATGCACCTACACATAGTTGTTATGTTATGAGTCATCTGACCTTAGTTCTTCTATGAGAAGGGTATCATCTAACTGTTGTGTTTGATATCATTTTAAGTATTTGTTTTTTTTATAATGATATATTTTAATGGTTTTGTTTGTTAAAAAAAAAAAAAACAATTTTAAGATAGTAAAAATTATCTTACTATAGTAAATTATCTTAATGGTTTTTTTTTATATTTCTATTCTTTTTTTGAAGTTGTAATGGTTTTGTTTGTTTAAAAAAAAAAAAAAACAATTTTCAGATAGTAAATTATTTTATATTTATTTGACATGTAGAATTCTTCTAATTGAACTGATTTTCTTTTGATATTTCTATTCTTTTTTTAAAATTTTGAAGTTGTTATTAGAAGCTTATTTAACCATTTTGCAGATTTTCTTTTCAAATCTTTTAATATTTTATCTACAATTTTCAGTTTTTCTTAATTTTATCATGTTTCTATTCTTATTTCAATTTCTCAACTTTAGTAATGTTTAATTATGGTTTTGTTATCAACATAATTATCTAAAAACTCTCCTCCACAAAGTTGAAATTTTCATTTTTTCTTAATTTTATCATGTTTCTATTCTTATTTCAATTTCTTAACCTTAATAATGTTTTATTATGATTTTGTAATCAACATAGTTATATAAAAACTCTCCTCTACAAAGTTGAATTTTTTAGAGGCTGGATTTAATTTTTATTTTTACTCTTTTTCAAAAAGTGGTACTTCAATAATTATCAAATTTTTGAACTTAAATTACAATAATTTTCAACTATAACCTTAAATCATTGTCAAATGTTGATATTATAATTAAATTTGCATTTTATACTAAACCATTATACACTCTCCACCTTAATTAAGTGACAACTAATATACACATCTAAAGTAAGACTTCCTTTCTCTTGAAATCAGCCCATTACAGTATATCAAAACCATCATTAAACACCTTCCTTAAAATCCAATTTCTAAAAAAAACTATCATGTTAAAAAGAAATAAAAATAAAAGCTCCTTAAACAACCAAGGCCATGTGCATCTCCTAACGCTAAATACTGATAAAATCTATTAAAAATGATAAATCTATATCAGCTTTCAGCTTGGTGTAAAAATGATGAATCAAAATCAGAATGAGAATTTGTGCTTAAATGTTTGTCATCAAACTCCACTGTTCTTAGACACCTGTACCTAAATTGAAGCTCTTTTGAGTCTTTGACCCCCTAATGGACTGTTTGACTGAATATGAAATATAAGATATCCACTTCTCATACCTCTGAATGAAAAAAAAGGATTGCGATTTCATTCAACATGCATAAGTTCAAGAACTTTCCTTTAATCTCATCATTTCATGATAATCTTTCTTAAATATTCTACTCCATGATAATCTTTCTTCTTATATATACTACTTCTTCATTCATACATACACCATCTTTCTTCTTATATATACTACTTCTTCATTCATACATACACCATGATGTATAGTTCGGTCTCCAGGGGAAACTTAGTATGAAGATTTTCGTTCTTATATATACCGTCTTTTTTTTAAATGAATGTTTTGTTTTAATTAAATTTATAAAAGAAATAAAAAACAGCACAGCACAGGTTTATCTTTCATCTCTCTTCTTTATCTTATACATTGTTGTTATCTCTCCTCATTTATGGCATATGCATGCTTTGACTGCTTATTATGCCATTGAATGGCACCTTTGTATACCCCTGATTTTCCATTGAGAAATACAGCATAATATTCTTAATGTTAAAGTTAGTTAGTTGCGGCAGCTCTCTTCATTACCAACATCTTGCAATAGTTAGTTGCGACAGCTCTTTATTGTTTGGCAATTGTCTAGTCCACATTCATAAACAATCTTAATTGTTGTGTCTTTGCACAATTTAGTAATTCTTCCTTAGCCAACTAATTCTTACAATTAAAACTTCTCTGAGCATTTGTTTAGAGAATAAAAAGTACAACAGATGTGGAACTCAACATCCTATGCCACTGCAACTGAAATCTATTATAGACAAACAACATCCTTAAATCGCTTGCATCTTAACCATCATTAATATGACTATTCAAATTAATTAACTTTACAGAATTGGGAGACTGGAAAACTTTCGCCAAGATGCCAGAGCTTGGAAGGACGCAGAATGGCAGAGCTTGGAAGAACTGGAAGAATGACCGGAATGGTAGTATTGCTGTGCTTCTTGAGCGTATGTTCCAGTCTGTAAATATGATAGTTGAGGCATTGACTATAAGCCAGAGAGGTTGGATCCGAGAGGGAAGTAAGAAATGGGTATTGGAGCTTTCTTGCTCTCTTTCTTCTTATCATTCCCTTTCCCTTTACACGATTCCTGCGGCACAACAGCAGCAGAAGAATTCCCTTTAAAACAACCGGCAATCAATTTGAATGCACCCTCCATCTTGATGATTATTAATAACAGGCAACTAGACGCCCCCTGCAGCACAGCAGATTTGAAAGAGTTGCATATGTTTATAGAGATTTGAAAGACCTGTATTTATATTTCGAAAAACACACAGCCTTCCGTGACTTCAAAGGATTCAAGTCAATCTTACAATTCGAGTCAACTCTAATGTTTGCGCAACTTCCTGGAAATGCCATTGAAAGTAGACAGTTTTTCTTTTCTTTTTTCACAACTAAAGCAGACCTCATGTAGATGATTGTAACTCATTATTATTTTAGTTTGGTCACTTAACTTCGTTTATAAGTCTACCGAGATTTTTATTTTTGAGAGGTCTATTTTCTCCTTCGTGAATAAGTTTAAGAAAATCACGTGTTTTTAAGACTTTTTAGTACCTGCCTCGGCTAGCAGGAATCAAAAGACTTATTAGTACCTGCGTGGGCTAGCAGGAATCAAAAGACTTATTAGTACCTGCGTGGGCTAGCAGGACTGACTACTTTTGGTTGAAGAGGGCGATGTTAATGTATACATTACTACATAGAGGGGGATTTTGAGATAGTATTTGTGTAAATTGTTTTAACTTAAGACAAAAAAAAAGTTTTGTATTATCTTAAATATAGTCTTTAAGGGAGTGTCTGAAAAAAAACTTGTATATTATCTCAGATATTGTCTCTACAAAGACATTATATAAAACAATATATAAAGACAATTGCTTATTATTGAACTAAATCAACATAAATATTATTTTCTTATAAATAGACTACGATATCAAGGTATAGATTGATTCATCTATACTTTAAATAAAACTATGCAAATGCATTTACAAACAAGAGCCACGAGCTGGCAATGTCCCCGACAAAAGCATATGATTGGTGGAGTGTTAAAGATATAAGCATAAAGTATTTAAAGTGGAGGATTGTTTATTGCTTTAATAGATGTTGTATCATTGGCAATAGTAGCATGTGATTATAAGTCATGAACGTTATCTTCCGCTATTGTTAATTCTTTAGTGGTTTCTATGTTGGAGCTTTTTTCTTTTTGCTTGACATTGTCAATGCCAAAATCATAATCATGTTGGAATTAGCATAAAATCTATGAATTTTTGTTGTTACTGAATAGAAGAAATCATCTTTGGCCAGAGTCTTATAAGGATTGCATTGTAATAATCAAAGTTGATTTCAATGGAGTGGTGATAGTTTAAAAAGTTTCTCTTTCTAAAACAAATAAAGGAGAAGATTTTAATTGACAAAGTCATTGGGTTTGGTTTTTGTGATTTTGGCAATGACCTATTGGAAACATGATTAAATTCATTTATTATCTGTAATGAGAATTTTTTTTCTTATCTTTAGTTAATGCTTGTTGTAGATGTCCTGCAAATTTTATCAATTTTAAAATCTTGAACAGTTTCAAGTTTGTTAAAGTTTGAATGGGATATCAAATTATGTTCTTCATATGAGGTTCAATGATATTGGAACCATTCTCAAGCAGTCTATGGCAATTAGAAGAGATTTTTATTGGCTTCATTGATCAAAATTCAAGGAAGCGAAAGGCTGAAACAATGGCACAAGTTATGTCATTTTTCCTTTAACCTAGCATCGAAAAATGTTAATGAATTGTTCTTTAAGTGAAGTTTCCTAACCTGCTTATTTTATCATGGTATGGGTTGTTGTAGAGTATTGATAAGCATATGAGGTGCTAACATTTTGGCAGGTGATATTGTACAATGTGGGATGTTCTTTTGCATGATAATATGCAGGGAAGTTGACACTATCAAGGGATTAATATCAGAATTGATGTTGTTTTGTAATGACTTTAGTCAAGTTACAATTTTGGAGTATGAAAATTTGGAATTGCATTGGAAAAGTTGCTATGAAATTGTTGATGACATTTTGTCCTTTTCAAATAGCAAAAAAGCAGGCTCGAAGGAAGGGAAAAGGAAGGAGACATTAAGAAGATCAAAGTAAATTAGAGAAGAAAAAAGAACCCAATTTTGTGAGAAGATGAACTATACAATGGAGAAAAAGAAACAAGGTTCCATCTTATGACATAGAACTAGTGCAAGAGTCGGAATCTGGGAAAAAAAAAGAGCATTTGCAAAAAATGTGTTTGATAAATTTAGATGAGAAAGTCATTTCAATACCTTAGAACATAACCAAAAAAGGGTGAATAACCAGTTCTAGTTATTGAAGAATGACAAGTAGTGGGGGCAAGAAGCTGGTATCATTGAAGAAGAACATGTAACAGGTGAAGCAAATGCTTATTTTGAAAAAAAGCATTAGTATCTATACATGATTCTGATGAAGAGCATCAGAGATTGTTGAAGTAGAATAGATCTATGTCAATGTAGAATCTGTTAAACTTGACCAAGGATTAAAACTGCTTAAGTGTTAGGATAATTCTATGCTCTTTGTTTTTAAGCATGCATTGTTTCTTTAAATTTTTTTTTGACATTAAACATGCGATGTTAATTTTTTTTTTATCTTATTTTATTAGCATTGGACAAAGAGGAAGTTTTTTTAGCTTGGGCTATTACAGTATTTTATTTCTATCAATAATAATAGAGTCTTTAACAATGCCATAGAAGATTAAATATTTAAGAGATTTGCTACAACTCTTACATTGGCAAGTAGACAAATGACTATTCAGCTTTCAATTCAGCTTAATTTTTTTTCATTTTGGAGCTTCATGAAAAATCTAGCATGCTACTGTAGCTGTGTCAGAATTCTATATCATTATAAGACAATCACCATAAGGACAATTGGTTGATGTGACAACCAAAAACTAAATTTCTAGGGAAATTCACTATGAGCTTCCTAATTTTTCAATGCATTCTTCTCTATAGACAATAGAAATGACAAAGAGATAATTGTCAATATCCTGACGTATGGCTTAAAAAAAAAACAACCAACAAGATCAAAATGTATTTGTCATATGTAGCATACTAAAAAAGCAATGGAAGAATTATTGTACCGTTGTAGATTTAGTTGGAGGGATTATTGCACATGATTGAAAAGCAATGAAAGCATTTAAAAAATATCTGTGATATTGAGCTTTCTGAATATGAGAAATGTACAAGTATTAAATAGGCAGTGATAGATGTTTTTAACATTCAAAACTATTCAAATCAATTTACTGCTCCTAAAACTTTACCATTATCTCGTTAGGCAATTTAAGTTTCAAAAGATGGGTATCCTCCAGCTTCTCTGATTGGAATTGTTGGAATAAAATTTTTCTATGCAACAGTTACAGTTATATGTTTACAGAAACATGAATTTGTAGTACTTTTATCAGCATTGGACATTTTCATTCTGAGTGTCTTGAATAACAAATGCACTTTGCACATGCTTATGCTTTATGATCATTTTACCATAGAGAGTTATTTTCTCATGATCCAATTCTTGGTTGTGAGAAATTCTAGTTGCATTAATATTGATTGAAGTTGGTAATGGTTCAGTGAGATTAACCTCAATACAGATCCTGCTTAAGGATGAATCTTGTCAATCCCATGAGCCAGAGGTCATTGCTAAGAACAAACTTGAAATTAATGTCATAAAAGAATTCAAACTTAAGTTTAAGAGATTAATTTAAGTTTAAGTTTAAGAAATTAAATTAATCTTAGAAAAAAGCATTAAGTTAATTTATGTTTTGTTCTAATCAAATTGTATGAAGGATGATATTGGTAGAATGTATCAATTCAAAATTAAATTATAGACTTTATAACATCATAGATTTTAACTTCTTCAAGAGAAGAATCTATTCCAATCATAATGTTTTGTACGACATCAACTGTCTTAGAAATATCAATACACATGGTCTTCGAAATGTTGGCCATGTTTCCTTCTATATACAGTTCATTAGACAAAAGAAAATTTCAATAGCAATAGAAGTATCGAGAGATAAACAAATTCTTTTTCTTAGTTTCCAACTTACTTAATTTGCTGAAGGAGGAAATATGATATATGATGCACGTTCTTGCATGGCCTCTGAAATATATTCATGGGTTTAAAAATGGCCCGGTTAAAGGGAAAGAGCATATCCAGGCAGACTTAGGAGGCTGGAGAGCTAAAGGCGCAATTGGACAAGGTAAATTGGTTCAGTTCTCCCCAGGCAGGAGTGACTTGATCATGATCTTAAGTAGGCAATTAAATTCATTGATAAGTAATCTCATCTAAAAACAATAGCATTATTTCTCCAACATATTCTTGTCTTCTAACGAAGCACAAAAATTGGGTAAGATCCAGGAATTGTTGTTGAAATAGGTCATTTTAAATAAAACTGAGCATGGTGTCTTGAAACTCTTACATGATGACAAATCACTAGAATCTATTGTGATTATGAAAATCAGATATGACGGACTAGATTCAATAAAAGATACAAGCAAATGGAGACCAAAGGTTCAGGTCGATATGGAATACAGTTCTACACCCATATTTTTATGTGCCATTGCAGAATTGTCCAACATTAGAAGATTTGATCCTCAGATGGCAGCTAGATCGGACCAACAATATGATAGTTGGTTGATGATGACGATTTGTCTCTAGTGAGGGAAGAAAATGGATTGAAAGACCAAGCAGAACACGATGAGCGTGGGATATGTACAATTGCATGCTAATAGAATATTGTAGTATAAACTAACATCAATAACCTTGACTTCTACTAAGGCTGTATTACGCTCAGTTCAATAGGGAATGAGAGTATGGTTGGATAAGGTCTAAAGGATCAATCGTCAAATGCAGTTAACATGGTGGGAGATGAAACAATCTCTTGAGAACCTAAATTTCTCCAATGTGAGGGAGTCATGGCTTATGATTCTCTACATTGAAATTAGTAAAGTGTGCATTAGACTGAATCAAGCATGCTTGTGACTAAGGTAAAAGCTTTGCATTTGTTTGGGAAACTATAAAAAATCTCTAAAGCAGACATGGGTCGTAGTTCCATAGCTAAATCCTCAACAATACTATTGTTGTGGGCAGGCTTGGAATTAGGATTATGTATGGATCTTTGTAACACACTCTTGGGAGAGAGAGGCATTGCATCTAAAATTGGTTTTCATATATGAAGAGAAAGCGATGACTAAGACATAGAAATTTCTTTGTTCTTAGAACCTGAGTCGAAAGCATCATAGTTGTGTGCCCTAGTTTCAAAATTTATTTCATATTCAGACATGTAAATGTTATTCAATCTGCATGGAATGGGAGCCTGAAGCTGTATCAATTTAATGCATGTTGAAAAATAAAATGCAAAGCGCATAAAGTGGAGTAACAGACATTTAGCATAGATTGCACTGTCATTTTGCAAATGAAATGATTCCAACCTACTTATATTTGACCAAAGAAGCAATGACATTAACGCAGTTCAAAATCGCTGGCATATACATTGCTGAGCTAAAAAATAGAAGCAAATGTCACTATCATTTAAAAAATGCAAGAGAATTTGTATTGATTTTTTCAAAAAAAAGTTTAATTTAAGTAACAGGTGCTGTGTATTTGAACATAAAGCATTCAAAAGCAATTGTTTGTGTGGTGTGAGTGCATTTTGAATGTTAGAAACAATATAAACCATGTTTTAGCATATGGAAGCACTGAAAACAATTACAATGCTTTTATTGAAACAACAAAGGCACTAAAAAGCAAACATGATTTGAAAAGCAATTCTACAGAAACAAAGTGTGTTGCAAGGTTATTGAACTTGAAAACAGGAAACAACAGAGCATAAACCAGACCAATCAGAATCATCTGCAAAGACTGTAGCTAGCCACCGTACAGATGACCGATATATTGCAATTTGAAATCTTGGAAAGCCATGTATCTAGTAATACTTGCAAGTTATGAATAAGAATACAAAAGCTTACAGGTGGATTGTTTTCAAATATTCAAAAAGGAAACGTTAGTTGCCAAAGCATGAAAACTATGTATATATTTTAGCTTTCAATGACCATGGCCTTGCAATTGCAAATGAAAAAGATAGTGACATTTGCAAAAAATGCTATGAAGCTATTGTGACAGATGTAGTAAATGACATCTAAAAAATGAAGAATATATATAAGTGTTTTGGGTTTGTTTGTGTTTCAACAAGAAGCAGTGCAAAAAAGATGAACATCATTCACATTTGTAAGAGGTCTGTACATATATTGATATCTATGCCTAGGAAAGGACATTGAGTTTAATAGAATATAATTTTATACAATATCAAAAAACATAACTCAGATTCTAAAACTTTTGCAAAATATATGAGTGCAGTAATCAAATGCGTGGGAAATATATAATATGAAAGAGCAGAATTGTAATCTTAAGACAAGTATGTAGCCCTGAACAAGCATTCAAATAAAGTTATGTCTCTGTATATATATTTATAGTTTTTTATCAAAATGACGACAACAGAAGTTGTCAATATATCAGACGCATAGACTGTTGTTCTATATATATAAGTACAAAACCATGGTAGTGAATCATGGTGCGTGTATAATTACATTGATTAGATCAAAAGAAACAAAATTTCAATAAAGTTTTTTCTTCAATAAAGTTTTTCTGCAAATGCACATAAATATTTTTGAAAACTGCATATGTTCTTTGCAAGGTATCGGTTGAAATGATCATGGTCATTGTAATGACAAGCATATTGAACTTTGTTTCCTGTACATTGAAAAAAGGAAAATATTAACATCAAAAGCAATTGATAATTGAAACTAAAACATGTTGTTACAAAAAATTAAAAGACAAGAGTGATGTCAATGAGTAGAAAGACTGAGAACCAGCAGAGAAGGAAAGTAAGAACATAAGTATTATGCAGAAGACGACGATCTTGGTTGGTGTAGAAGACAAAGATTTGTGACTGGTTTTTGCAAGAGACAACTGCATTGCAAAAGAGCATTAAATTATCATATTCTAGTATCATTTATGAATTTTTTGCAAAGATCTTTTATTGCACCCTGGGTCTTTCTAAGCAAAACTCACAACTTTAGTCTGAATTTAGACCATATTCATAGCCTTGTTAGATTCCAAGCAGTTTCTTTTGATTGTATCAGTAAAAGGTAAAAGGAACTGCTATAGTTTCTTTAAAGAGGCAAGGAGGTATACAGAATCTTTGATAATGGTTTTAGGTCAAGTCAATTATCAGAGTCAGATTATTTTTGTATTTTTATGATATTGTCCAGGATGCTGATTGAGGCATGAAGATTGGTAGAGGGACTGATTTCAATGCCTCTAATTTTGAAACTCGGGTTAAGCGGATCAGAGGTATGGGCATGTTGCAGAAAGTTCTTTTTTGGTAAGTAGAAGGCAGTCTCCTTCTAGCTGTCATATATTCAATAAATAGATGAGCTGCAAAAAAAAGCAGATTGTATGTATTTTTAGTCAGACATGTATAGCCAATCTATACATATGGATATTGTAAATACAATGGTCTGTCTGGAAGCAAAAATGCCTATTCCTTTTGCTATTGTCTAAGCTTTAACTCCTTGCACCTTCTCTATATTGATACAAAATAATATTTTATATCTGTTCAAAGAAAAAGTTTTTCAAGTTCGGAAGGAGAATCACGGAAGGAAATCGTGCGCTTTTCATCCTTTTTGGAAGCATAGATTCATTTTCTTTATTTAATTTTCTAAAACAGAAACCTGGTTGTGTATGCTCTGGGCCAATGACAATGATTTTCGCCTAATTTTAGTTATCAAATCCATGTTTCTTCAAGGTAAGAGGATAAGAGAATCTGTTTAGTGAATTTGCTATGGGAAATTTTTGCAGGACAACAGAACATGGAACATGAGACAAGATGAGACATGATTTCTCGTCTAGGATCCCATGGAGATGGCAAGATGCTAAGTTCTTCTTGCATTCTCCTCTCAGCCTCATGTTTCCAAGTGTCAAGGTAGCATTAGGATGGGATTTATCGACAGGGTTTAGGGTTTCAAATGTAGCAGGGCCTGTTCTTTGGTTGCTTGTAGTTAGGGTTTTATTTATTTATTTCGAAGACATGATAAATGATTTTGCTGCATCTGGGTTGAATTTTGCGTTTGCAAAGGAATGGTTGTCTTTAGTTGTAGACGGTTGCTACTGGCATTGATGTTTAATCAAATAAGTTAATTAGGATTTTTGGTGGTTTCATCAGCGTTCTCGCTTCAGCCTTGTGTATCGTATTCGATTCTGTTCTTGTCTACTTGGTTTGGACAATATCTACAGTTGTTGCTTTTTGTTGGTTTGAAGTCTCTTTACTGGTTCACTGGACCAGGTATGCCTTTGCATTTGTTTGTGCAATTTTTAAGTGAAAAGAAAAGACAGGTTTTAGGGTTTTAAATGTAACAGAGCCTGTTGATTGGTTTCTTCTAGTTAGGGTTTTTTTATTTCGAATACATGATAAATGATTTTCTGCATCTGGGTTGAAATTTGCGTTTGCAAACGAATGTTTGTTTTTAGTTGTAGGCGGCTGCTATCGACATTGATGTTTAAGCAAATAAGTTAATTAAAAACAGGGTTTAGGGTTTCAAATGTAACAGAGCCTAAATAGGGTTGATTTATATTCATCCTCCAGGCAAGGAGTAGTGTATCAATGGGTTTTAGCAGTTGCAAGGTTTTTGTGGGTTGTCCTTCCGCTCCTGTAGTTGTCAGTGTGGAAAGAAGTTGGCTGTGGGAATAGCGTCATTTCGCAGTTCACCTCTTCTGCCAGTATGTATATACTCAGAGTTCATTTAGAACAATGCACCAGGTAAGCCATGATGATAACCTTGAAACTGTTAGGTATGTTCATTGGGGAAACAATAATAAAAATATAATGAAACAACTAAGAATCATTATGGACAAGCATCAACATAATTTTCAAAGGGACATTTGCGAGATTAGAGTATGCAGTTAGAGACATGGCGTTTTAATTAATTATAACAAAACTTCAATACTATTTGCTACCTTGAAGACATAAACCTCAATATTTTTAATTAAAATCTTGCAGCTGTTAGACCCACAATGACAGAACGTGCGCATATGAAGTACAATGCAGCCAACATCGCATTAAACACCTCAAACAAAGCACAGGAAAACTAGCTTCAAAATGAAAAACCATCTCAGTCACAGCATCCGAGGACAAACCACACCCTGCGTTCTGACATCATCATGCCACTGCCTCCTGTGTGACAGCATCCAAGGCATGTGTCACTGTAGACGGCCGCAATCAAAAGCGAACAAAATAATTCATTAACAATTAAAAAAAAAGAATTTGTCCAAATCTAAAGTTAAACTTTGTGTCCACCCTGTATTCATCAACAGGAACCTGGACTAATGCCCCCAACCGAAAAATTGTTACAAGGGCTAGAATAACTTGGTAAAAGCAATAAACATGCAAGGTCTGAATGCAATTTTCATCTAGTGGTTTGCACAACCTTGTGAGAGGGTTTGGCGAGGTTCAATATATGAATTTGATGCTAAAGTCTGATTACATTCATGAATATGTTAAATCTATGGATAATTCCTGTTATCCTTGTTATTAGATCAAGAGAAATTAGTATAAATCCACAAAGACATTACATCGTAATAAAAAGCTATTGCATTGATAGTTAGATGAGATGCATAGTTTGAATTCCAAAAATTCTGCATCTGAATCAAAGGATTTGAGAGAAGGGCAAGAGCTTTGGGTCACAAACATAGTAGCATTATTAGATAAGTTGTATTCTAGAACATGATTAAATAAATTGTATACTAACAAATTGAATACATGTTAACTTTAGCCTGTCATCATTGAATGTGAAGACTGTAGCTATTGATCATTGATAGTAAAAAAAAGTAATATTTACACATAGCAAGGGTGATTAAACTATCAACAAAAATTAAGAAAGCTTATTGTTTTATTGTTTCAAGCATTCAAAAAACTATGGTTGTGTGCTAGTGATGAAATCTAGTATTTAGTTTATTAATCATGGTGCATGTTTGAAGATCAAATTGCAATGTTTTTATAAAAAAAAATTTAGTTCTTTGTTTAAGTCATTTGAAAATGAACATGTTTTTGTTTGAAACAAGATCTGTATAGAGACAAGGTATGAAATACAAAGTTGAAAAAGTTGAAAAAGTTGTGTTTATTTTCAGATTAACAGCTGCTTGTGCATACCTTGTGCCTAGAGTTTTTTGCAATTGGTTATTCTGTTGTTCATTGCAAGAGTGAAGAGGCCTTGTTGGTTGAATTTGCGCAGATGACGAATTGTTGTTGTAACAACCTGGGAATATTGTTCATATGAGATAGCTGCAACAAGTGGACAATATTCTTTTAGCTGTGCACCTTGAAGACTGCATTCGAGGATTCCCTGGTCTGTTTCGAGTTTACATTGCAAGATATGCTCATAGGCTGGAGCTCTTTCTTCATTACAAAAAGAACAGAATGTGGTGCTTTGGATCATTGGAAGCTTGCATTCTGCGTGTTAAATTTTCAGTATTACATCACAATACTATAGGATCTTTGCTGAGAGAATAACATCTACAGTATATCAATGCATGACAATCATAATATGACAAGCATCACAAGCATCACAAGAATCAAAAGCATAGAGACAAGAGACACAGAGTTTCCCTGGGGAAAACCCTAAGGTGAAAAACCCCACAACTTCCTCAAAGATAGAGAGAGCAATGGCTCAACCAAAATACAACCAAATAATACAGAGATAGTCTCCTAACAGATGATCCTCCTCCTCCTCACTAGTGTGCCACTTTTCAGAGAGAGAGATAGATGCTTTTCCGAATGAGTAAAATAGAGATCTCCTATCTCTATTTATACTCACCTTTTTGCCCAGTGACCTACTGGGGCCGACTTGTCTACTTGAGTACATCCACATTATATTATATATTAATTAGGGCCGACCCCATAAGGTGGTCTAATAACCCATCGGCAAGTACACACACTTGCGACACTTGTCAATCCACATGACGACACTTCCTTATAGAGGAATAACACATCTCTTATAAGGGTACAATAAATATAATATATAATACACAGATGAAATACATTCCGAAGTTACATATACATCAACACTCCCTCTTAACTAGGAAGGTATTTCTCGACACAGATCTGCTAGACAAGTCTTCTTCTCTGGATCATCGTCATCGATGCATCGTCATCATCATCGTCACTGCTGCTGCTATCTCATCCAATCTCTGTCTCTACTCATCATAGGAAGTTCTACAGAGCCAGTCCTTTTTCATACTGGATGTAGGCCCACCACCTGCAGGTCTTCGTCATCACTGGCCATACTGTGGAATCCTCAGGACTTTTACGTGCGTCACAAAACCTCGAAAGAGCATCCCAGGCTGTTACGAGCACACAGCTCTACCTATAGGATCTCCCAGGGCGCTATTACATGTGACCCCACCACAAAACCTCGCAAGAGCATCTCAGGATGTTACGGGTACACAACTCCGACCTGAAATCTCCCAGGGCGTTATTACATGTGGTTCACCACAAAACCTCGTAAGAGCATCTTCCAGATATCACAGGGCGCTATTACATGCCATAGGAAAAACCTCGTAAGACTATCTGCAGATCTCCCAGGGCGTTATTACATGTGGTCATGGCAAAACCTCGCAAGAGCATCCCAGGACTGATTACGGGCACACAGCCCAACCTATCGGATCTCCCAGGGCGCTATTATATGCCATAGGACAAAACCTCGTAAGAGCATCTGCCAGATATCCCAGGGCGCTATTACATGCCATAGGAAAAACCTCGTAAGACTATCTGCAGATCTCCCAGGGCGCTATTATATGTCCTCCCAGAGCAAAACCTCGAAAGAGCATTTGCCAGATGTCCCAGGGCACCGATATTACATGCCATAGGCAAAACCTCGAAAGACCATCTGCAAATCTCCCAGGGCGCTATTACATGCTCATCTGCACAACCTGATCCACGGCCATAGAGTATCAACCTGATACTCACCATACATCATCCTGATGTATCCATGATCATCTTGATCATCAACACTGCAACGTCCTGCTGCATATCATCTGGAGCAACATCCTGAAGCTCGTCATCCATGATCATCCTGATCATCACTGCAACATCCTGCTGCATATCATCTGGAGCAACATCCCGAAGCTCGTCATCCATGATCATCCTGATCATCACTGCAACATCCTGCTGCATGCCAAGTATCTATCTGATACATATCATCATACATGATCCTCCTGATCATCAATGCATCTACCTGATGCATACCAAGTATCTACCTGATACATATCATCATACATGATCCTCCTGATCATCAATGTATCCACCTGATACAAATACAAATACATGATACATATCACCATACATGATCCACCTGATCATACAATGTACCCACCTGATACATATACAGATACATGGTCCAAGCATCCAACATGATGCATATACAAAATACATACACATGATCCAACTGATCATATCCAGCATCTACATGATGCATACATACATACAAAAAATGATCCAACTGATCATATCCAGCATCTACATGATGCATACATACATACAAAAATGATCCAACTGATCATATCCAGCAGAAACCAGAACATCATCCTGATGCTCATCATCCAGCGCTTACATCCACAGCCATGTGAAGGATCCTCCTTCCAACATGCTTGGAATGGCTTCAGCAAATGTGTCCATCACTTCTTCCTCGAAGTGTCCTCGATCAACACATCTGCAATCTGCTCGTCCGTCGCAACATACAGGAGCTTCACAGCTCCTCTCTGCACCATATCCCTGATATAGTGATATTTGATCTCTATGTGTTTCGACCTGTCATGAAACACTGGGTTCTCGGACAGCTTCACACAACTCTGGTTATCACAGAAGATACCAGTAGCCTCCAACGGGAGATCAAATAACTCAGACAGTAGCTTCCGTAGCCATACTGCCTCACAACTAGCTGAACAGGCTGCAACATACTCTGCCTCAGCTGTACTCAGTGCTACGCAGGACTGCTTCCTGCTAAACCAAGAGATCACACCTGATCCCATACTGAAGCAACACCCAGATGTGCTCTTCCTATCTGCAGCACTGCCAGCCCAATCTGAATCAACATAACCCTGTAGGTTAAACTTTTGATTTGCCTCATATATGAGCCCATAATCCACTGTACCCTTTAGGTACCTCAGAACATGCTTTACAGCAACCAGGTGAACACTCCTCGGATCCGTCAGGAACTGGCTCAATGTGTTCACAGCAAAGCAAATATCTGGTCTCGTGTTCGTCAGGTACATCAAGGACCCAATAATCTGACGATACATAGAAACATCAACTGGCTCAGATGAAGCATCACAAAGAAGCTTCAGATTTGATGCCATAGGTGTGGCCATGGCTTTGCAATCCATCATCCCAAATCTCTCCAGGATATCTACTATGTACTTCCCTTGACCAAGGAAGATCCCACCTGCATTCTACCACACCTCCATACCTAGGAAATAGTGCATCATTCCCAAATCTTTCATATCGAATTCAGCTGCAAGCTTCCTCTTGGTATCTGCAATCATTCTGTCATCTCCTGTCACAAATAGGTCATCCACATATAGTAGTAGAATCACAGGATTCCCTTCCTCAACCTTGTAGTAAAGGTTGGAATCCGCTTTACTTTTGGTAAAGCCCATACTAGATAGGAAACTGTCCATCCTACCATACCAGGTTCTGGGAGCTTGCTTCAAGCCATACAAGGCTTTCTTCAATCTGCATACATAAGATTCCCTGTCATGTATTTCAAAGCCGAGTGGCTGTTCCACATATACTTCCTCTTCTACTACACCGTTCAGGAAAGCTGTCTTGACATCCATCTGGTGTATCTTCCATTTCATTGCTGCAGCCAGGGCAAGTACTGTTCTGATGGAAGTATATCTGGCTACAGGTGCAAAGGTTTCTTCATAGTCTATTCCTTCCTTCTGAGAGAAACCACGAGCTACGAATCTTGCTTTATATTTTTCCACACTGCCATCTGCAGCATGCTTGATTTTGTAGATCCATTTGGAAGTCACAACAGACTTCCCATTAGGTCTTGGGACAACATCCCAAACATCATTCTTCATAATTGATTGGTATTCCTCAACCATAGCATCCTTCCATTCTTTCTTTTCTGCTGCCTCTTCATAACTGGAAGGCTCTTTGTTCATGATGTCACAGAGTAAAGCAACATAACTGGTGTGTGATCTGGTTCTCTTCTTTGCTCTGTGTTCTTCTTCTGGAATGCCAAATCTTTCTGCATCATGAATGAGCTCTCTAGCCCATACAGGTTTCCTCTTGTGAGAGTTATCCTCACGGGGTGGATCTACAGGTTCTTGTGGATCTTCAAACTCACGAGCAGTTTCTGGAACTGCTTCAATCATGGTAGTGTCCTGAAATCTTGTTTCCTTAGGTTCTTCATAAACTTCGGTAGGTGCCTTTCTTGATTTGATGAATGCTGAATTCTCATCAAATGTTACATCCCTGCTGACATCAATCTTCTTGAACCCTGGAAAATATATTCTGTAAGCCTTCGAGCTTTCACTATAACCCACAAAGATACCCTTCTTTCCTGAAGGATCTAGTTTAGTCCTCTTCTCCTTTGGGACATGAGTGTATACTGGACAACCAAATATTCTGAGATGGCTGACTTCAGGTTTCTTACCAGAAAAGACTTCTTCTGGTGTCTTGTTGTCCAATATCTTGTGGGGTGTTCTGTTCTGCACATATACAGCTGTTCTAGCTGCTTCTGCCCATAGATGCATAGGAAGATCTTGGTCATGCAACATTGCCCTTGCTGCTTCCATGATAGTTCTGTTCTTCCTTTCTGCAACTCCATTCTGTTGAGGATTATAAGGAGCAGTCAACTCCCTCTTAATCCCTGAATCACTGCAAAGCTTCTTGAAGTCATTTGAGGTGAATTCTCCACCATTGTCAGATCTGAATGTTTTGATTTTCTTGTCAGTTTGATTCTCCATCAAGTTTTTGAATTCCTTGAATTTATCAAACAACTCATCTTTGCCTTTCAAGAAGTATACCCAAGTCTTCCTGGAGAAGTCATCAATAAATGATACATAGTAAACATACCCACTCAGGGAGCTAGATGACATAGGGCCACATACATCTGAGTGGATGATTTCTAGAATATCTTTTGCCTTGCTTTCACTGCTTGGGAAAGCCTTCTTAATGTTCTTACCTTTTGCACATCCTTTGCAAACACCTTCATGTTTGGTCTTGATTTCAGGAAGACCCTCTACAGCCTTGCTTGCAATTGGAAGTGCTCTATAGTGCATGTGAGCAAGTCTTCTATGCCAAAGTTCACTTGGCTCCATGGATTCATGTACCATGGCATGTTCAGGTTGACCCTTTAATTTATACAGTCCTCCCTCTTGCTCTCCAATCACTACTGCATCATCTATGGTCTTTCCCTTTGGCCACATTAGTACTTGGCCATCAACAAATGCAACCCTCATACCTTTTGCATCTAAAGCAGAGATGGAGAGTAAGTTCTTCTTGAGCCCAGGTACATAGAGGACTTCCTTCATCTTCAGAGATTTTCCAGAATCTAGGTTGTAAGAGGCTTCACCACTTCCTTTGATTGGGTATTGATAATCATCCCCAAGTTTCACCTTATGGGGTGACTCATGTTCAGATAGGTTCACAAAGGATTCTTTAAACCCAGTCATGTGTTTGGAAGCCCCACTATCAATCAACCAATCATTACATCCATGAGAGATGGTACCTGTAAGAGCAGAGATCAGAACATATTCTTCTTCACTTGATGAGACATCATCACTATCACTTTCTGCCCTTGCCTTCTTCTTTGGGGGTTCATCATCTTCGGCAGCATGAGCATGAAATCTTCTTTTGCTGCTCTTCTTCTTCTTACTGAAGTTTTTGTTATTATCCCTTTTGTTCTTGGGACAATCTGAAGCATAGTGACCCTTCTCATTGCATGTAAAGCATCTTACGTCCTTCTTATGAGTTCTTTTGTGGTGAGAGTGATCCTTCTTGGTTTTGCTTCTTTTGGTGTGAGCTGCAAGGGCTTGATCTTCTCCTCCCATCTTTTCCTCACGAGCTATAAGTCTAGCTTCTTCTTGAGAACATTCTTCCCGAAGTCTACTGAAGGAGATCAACTTCTTCCTTGCACAAATTCCTTGAATGAAGGAATCCCATGACCTGGGAAGGCCATTTAGAGTAGTCATCACCACCTCACCATTCTCCACCATTTCATCCACTGCTTCTAATTGTTCCTTGATCTGAGAGACCCTTGAAAAGTAAGATTGAATGGTTTCTCCATTCTGAAACTTTACTGCTTTTAATTGGTTCCGCAGGGTCATCTTCCGATTTATGTTCTTTCCTTCAAATAGCTTGGTCAAGGATTCAAACATCTCCTTGGGTGTCTTGAGAGAAGACACATGGGGTATGAGATGGTCTTTGATAGAATCAGCAATGATTCTCTTTGCCTTGACCAAGTTCTTCTTGTGTACTGCCTTGGCCTCTTCATCCTCTGGGATAGGGATGTCTTCTTTCACATATGAGTCCAACTCATTCTCTTCCAGGATTAGCCCAATCCTGTACTTCCAAGCTCGGAAGTTATCAGCCCCTTCAAGCTTATCCTCAAGCTTGGTGTGAAGAGACATCTTTAAGAGTACTTCAAATGGAAATAGAAAAGATTTATAACTTACCACTTGAAGTGCTGAAAACTGGATCTGGTCCCGGATTAGGGTTTGTCAGTGAAACCCTAAAAATTCAAAATGTGAATTTCAAAATTCCGGAAGGATAGAAAGATGCGCCTTGGAGAGCTGATCAGCTTAATACATTCAGAATTTGAGATCAGCAAAGTCTTTCCCTTCAAAATTGCCTTTTTGTCTTCCCGGGTTCACTGGGGAGAGCCCTGAATTAGGGTTTGAGTTTCCCGGAGATCTACCCAGCCAACAATCTCGATCCAAAGCTCAAACCTTCGATTTTTGCAAGGAGCTTCCAGCTGTGCCTTCAGTTTCCAGAAATTCCTATTTTTGTGGAAACCCTAATTTTTAGGGCCAAAACTGAAAATGCTCGGAACTGAAATCTGATTGGACAGAAAGATGCGCCTTGATGAGTAGATCCAATCTACTATACTGAATTTCAAAAATCTGTGGAGAGGAACCCTAATAAATAAGCAATACAAGCTTCCGTCACTGCAAAATGTCTTCTTCTCAGTTAAGCTCTGATACCATGTTAAATTTTCAGTATTACATCACAATACTATAGGATCTTTGCTGAGAGAATAACATCTACAGTATATCAATGCATGACAATCATAATATGACAAGCATCACAAGCATCACAAGAATCAAAAGCATAGAGACAAGAGACACAGAGTTTCCCTGGGGAAAACCCTAAGGTGAAAAACCCCACAACTTCCTCAGAGATAGAGAGAGCAATGGCTCAACCAAAATACAACCAAATAATACAGAGATAGTCTCCTAACAGATGATCCTCCTCCTCCTCACTAGTGCGCCACTTTTCAGAGAGAGAGATAGATGCTTTTCCGAATGAGTAAAATAGAGATCTCCTATCTCTATTTATACTCACCTTTTTGCCCAGTGACCTACTGGGGCCGACTTGTCTACTTGAGTACATCCACATTATATTATATATTAATTAGGGCCGACCCCATAAGGTGTTCTAATAACCCATCGGAAAGTACACACACTTGCGACACTTGTCAATCCACATGACGACACTTCCTTATAGAGGAATAACACATCTCTTATAAGGGTACAATAAATATAATATATAATACATAGATGAAATACATTCCGAAGTTACATATACATCAACACTGCGCATGTACATTGGAATGGTGGTGCAAAAGCATTTTTAATTTTGAGCGATCCATATATCTATTGCAATTTTCAAGATAGAAAATATACAGAGTATGAGATAAGTGCAAGTATATAGAAATGATGCAGGAGAAAATACAAGTTTTAAAGAACAAATGGAGAAAAAAATTAGATCTGTTACTAAAAGTATTCAAAAGAAAGGGTGGGAAAAAAAGAAACAATATCTTGTCTTTTTAAATATTGTAATAGTACAAATGCAAATAGGATTTTGCAAAAGACATGGACCCATGCAATTGTTCTGCGACAGTGTTCAAATAGGCATTTTTCTAGCTAAAACATATTTGATTTCATCGATATGGATTGGATAGATAATCTTGTTAGTAAAACAGTTGATAGGGATTGTTTCTTATTTATGATAAAATATAATGAATAGGTAATTTTTAAAACAGTAGATGATAACTGAAAAGATAGAACACATGTGAAAAGACAAATAAAGTATGTTGTTTTTTCTTTTTTCTATTTTGTGTTATGAATTAGAAGAATTCTTACAGTGATTTCACAGTTTAACAAAGAACAATGGAATGTGTCTCTGACCTGTGTCTTAGCTTCAATAATCACAAGCAAATCTTGAATTGCAAACTCATCATTGAGTGGATCAATAAATGTGGTCTGGGAGGCCTTTATCAGGTGACTGCCTTTTGGACCTGGACGAACAATGTTTTTGAATAAATATAGTGGTGGCTCGTCCTGTGCAAGTTGTTGTTGCACTTGTAGAAATAAATTTTTATAATTGTCATTGACTTGGAGCTGTGAAAATGAAAAAGAAAAAGTTAGAATAAAATGTATAAATAATTTGCAATTGAAAAAAACATATAAACTGAGATGGAGATGCAGTTGTATCAACAATCAACAATGAAATCAGAAAAAAATAAAATTTATTTGGGCTTTGGAAAGAACAAAATCAAGTTGACAGTACAGTTGCATAGTCATTTGGAGTTTCACCATCCCTGATGTGGAAATCCAATTGCTTGCTTTTGTATTCACATGCAACTACTATGGCAGCAACTGAACCAACAACATATGCTTCATCAGATGAAACCAGCTCAGTAATTGTAGTGTCTGGAGGTAGACAACATGTCTTGCACACTTGATCTATTGTTTCAATGTAGCTGGAAGGCAATACTGCTATGGAATTTATAGCATCTCCACGATCATATTGGCCTCTTTTCTTCAATTCAAATCCAATAATTCGAACACTTTTTCCAGGCAACAAGAAGTTTCCAAATCTATTGATCAGGCTATCATTCATTGTAATAGTAATTGTCATGAAACCATGTTTGTCTACAAGGTCTACATGCAGAATCTTTGTCTTCACGGGTGAATTTTGCATTCGATTCTGTGCAGGGCCATAGATGTGACATCCCCAGCTTAAAATAATAAACACTTTGAGTTAGTAATATAGTGAATTTTGAAAAATTAAACTGCAATAGCATTCGTTTGGGAAAATAAGGCAATTGCTCCTCTAGTCATCAATCGTTAGGAATAATAAAGATCTCAATGATTTAAAAACTTGCATTCTTAACTATTAGCTATCATAAGAGTATCTAATCATAAAGATTTGGCTGTATAAAATTCCTTATAATTAATTACCAAAATTATAAGTTACAGCTATTTCATGCATCGAAGCGAGACATAATCCTCATTTGATTGTTTCCGTGATATTGAGGATCTCCATAATTTATAACGAAGGTCATTAGGGACCAAAATACACCATCCTTGTATCCACAAAATGTCCATTAGTTATCCATTAAGAAATGAAATCATTTTTATCTATATCACAACATCTAACAAATTGTCACAATGTTACTTTTAACAAAGCTATACTAACTCACATTTGAATCCGCTTGCAATTACTCAACATTAGAGATCAGTAGTGTTACGGAAAAACACACACATAAGATACAAAAGATACACATTACACAGAGACAAATATACACGTGGTTCACCCATCTCTATGGGCTACGTCCACCAGAACAGTCACCTTATATATTATTTATCCAAGAGAAGGATTACATCTTGCAAAACAATTGTTTGCTATCTTTGCTTTCCCCTCCCGCAAGCCTTTCTCAAAAGAGAGCATTCTCAAGATGCCGAAAGCTAACATTGAACGATGACAAAGATCTGAATTAAACTAGCATTAAACTATGACAAAGATCTGGAATAAATCAGCAGAGCTCTTTCCAATACTCATCTGTAATGTCCCCAGTTTGGCCCCATGGCATTTACATTATAAATGATGTAATATTTGTTATGAAATCATGGTGAGGAGCTCAAGGCCAAGGCCCCGCCATCGATTTATTGATGCATATGCTTTGCGTGCTAGCCAGGCACATTAGAATTTCAACATCATGTAATATGCATTTTAATAAAAATACCCACAACTAGCTATGCAATGCAACAAAGAGATGGGGGCATGATTTCACAAGGAATTGGGAGGGAAACATTCAAACCCTTGAGCCAATAGAGTCAATCCAAGTGTCAATGAGGGAACCCATCAAACCCTCAACTACCCATGTTGACTTTTGTACCCAACCATTGATTTCTCCCAAGAGTTGGTTGGGGAAGTTATTGCCTTGGGAATGGGAAGGTATGGCTGTCCAAAATCGGGTATGGGCAAGCCACCCTTCATGGAAAAATGTGTTGGTCTCCTTGGGCAAGAAGAGAGCCATGAAATTTCTCCCTAAGCCATTATTCACGGGGGCCTTGCTCTCTCACGCAGCTCTAGCTGCCTGGGCGTTTTCCTCCCTCGTTTTTCTATGTTTCCCTTCATCTTTTAGATGGGAAGGGGCGTTTTTGTGTTGGTCACCAGTGGGGGAAGAGAGCAGAACGTTTTGGGTCGTCGTAGAGGTCCTTTAGGCCATGGGAAAGGATCCTAACCAGTGGAGAGAATTCGTTTTGCTCCCTGGGGTTGAAATCGAAATTTCCACAGTTCGCTTGGGTGAATCCACGAGTTGGGAGAGCCAATGTAGACCCTGTTTTGTGGACACCGTTGTTGTAAATGTGTAACCCTGTCAATGATTGTTTTGGATGAGATGAAATGGTAAATGGGATGTGTGTGAACTGAAATGTTCCATTTCCTTGTGAGAATCATGCCCAGCTCGGGGGTGGCCTTCGGACGGACTCAGTATAAGCTGTCGAAGAGCCTACGGTTGGGTGGAACGTTGTAGCGACATAGCTAGTTGCTTGGGGACGATTGCAATAAAGATGAGTATTTCTGCCTATGTATTTACTTTTGCTGTGTTTGCTTAGATGTGTACATCTGCATGCTTGTCTTTCTATATATGTGGTTGCTTTTATTTAGTAAGTATTGGGGCCAATTGCCCAGTTTTAGCATCACGATCCTCTCCATTGCATTGGCATGATGGGTGGGGACGTGACATCATCCAAACGTGAAGTACATAAAATCATTTCAACATTATTTGGGTTCTTTAACTAACCTTTCCTAGGATCTATTTACAGTGCAGATAACATAAATATAACATATATTTAAACATAATTACAGAGTGGCCTGCATTCAAATTCGGCAGGGTTCGAGCCGATTCAAAATCATAATTCTGATCTATTATTTCAACCATAAATATTTGAGTTTCTTCAAAATTTATCTACTCTATAGAACGTATATATTCAGTAATTTTGTCAGGGACCAACACTTTCACAAGAGACCAAAAGAATATTGAAACCCCATACAGAGTTATCTGGTGCTAATTGTTTTTCTGACAGTATTGATATATATCAAGCTAATAGATATATAAGAAAGGAAGAACTACTCGATCGATGACCCTACCAGGATCTCACTAAAATGGAGTGGTCAACCACTATTTAAATATGTAAATAAAATAAAAAATGAACGGGGATCCATCCCAACCGTGCGCAATATCAAAGTACAGCATCACAACCCGATAACACAAATGCACAGATGGGTTAAAACTACCCCTAGAGATACTAGCTTGATAGTCTTCACTCTGATTAAGATCATAAGGGAACCCGGCCGCCTCTCACCACAATAGCCTAGAATCCAGGATTCAAATCCCAATATTGATTTCTACGTTTTAAGAAGTGTTTTAGTCAACAGATAATGATTTTAGCGATAATGTACTAAACGCATCCCACAATTAGATGAAAAGATCTCAGGGATGTCAATCCGACTGGAAATATGTTGATCGCATCACTAGACAGAAGAAAAACTCAGGGATATTGATCCCACTGGCAAAGCGCCGATTGCATCACAAAGACAAAAGAAAAATATCAAGGATATTGATCCCACTGGCAAAGTGCCGATCGCATCACATAGACAGAAGAAAAATCTTAGGGATATCGATCCCACTGGAAAAGTGTCGATCGCATCACATAGACAGAAGAAAAATCTCAGGGATATCGATCCAACTGGAAAAGTGCCGATCACATCACATAGACAGAATAAACATCTCAGGGATAACAAGAAATCATTAAATACAACACATACATTGAGGAGGGGATCCTTCCGGTGATTAACGCAGAGAGAGAAAAAAAAATATCAAGCGATTCCAGTCATCTATTAAGGCAAAGAATCCGAGGTAATGAATATTGCATCTATCCACACCTCTGTTTCTAACCAGTGATTAACATTTTGTTTAAAGAATTGCAGTAGTAAAAACTGATGCATTCTACCACAGTATACACGGGTTAAATCCATTAGTAAAAATGCTGTCAACAAACACCAAAATAATAAACTAAATGATAAAATGAAGTAAAGCTAACACTTATCTTTCCATTGGACTACGGATCCAGGATGGCCGAGCAGCATTCCGCCATCACCACATTCTCCTATCCTTCGGAAGTAACGGGAGTCCCCCTCCCCCTAGCTATTACCTAATATAAATATATATATTCGTCTCAGCTCGTCTTCTCTCGCCGAAGATACAACTGGCAGTTCTTAAAACAAGAAGTTGTTCACTAAACTCCAAGTGGCGCTAAGCTAAGTTTGAGTTAACTGTTTGTCTTAACTTCATGAGACATACTTCCTATTCTCTCGCTAAGTGCTTCTCCACTACAACCACTCGATATCCTTCCAACATCTTCTCAAAATTATTCTTCCTTAGAACTAGGGAGTGCGCCATCTTAGAATGGGGTAGGTTTATCGATTAATATGTCAAGAATATATATATATATAAACAAAAATAAATCAAATGTTATGTACAAGGCTTCCGCTTAATATGTTAGCATATATGAATTAATATCTGCCTAGGTTTATCCTTAGTTTTTAGGATGTCACCTAATATCTTCAGGTCGTTATATCATACATGCATATAATATATATATATATATATAACATCCTTCGGTGATGCTAAGTACTAAATTCAAATGTATGATGAAGGTAATATTTTAGAGCTTCACCATATAACCTCTCAGTATCAATTATCGAGGTCGGAGTACTATATATATATATATATATATATATGATCTTTCTTAGAGTTACTTAGGTTTATATTGTCATAACCATCTTTATACCAAAGGATGAACCCTATAGATACTCAAAAATTTGAGACGAGTAATCGCTTCCTCCATCTATGACGACGATAGTTATAACCTTTTAAGGTCAACTTGTAGACTACTTACCCTTATTCAAGTGCTTGAGGCACTACGATGATTCCCACCATCTATCGTTACATTCTGATGACTATATTTATTATCACTTCTCCCTCCTAGTGAAATCAACCGCTTGTTGTTCAGCTATGTCACCGCCTTTACAATCTACGGCATAGAAATTAATCACATAGTTTTTCAAGGTTTACTGGTGGGGCCTTGGCCTTGAGCTCCTCACCAGTAATTGGTACAATAATCCTTTACACTTACACAATAATAGGATAAAAATTAGGGATATTACAATAGACAGTTAAAATATCTCCCTCAAAAACATTTGCATGAGACATAGTACATAATTCTACAATAGATGATGCCTGAACCAATGCTTGCTTTAATCTGTGAACATAAGAAGATGAACATAGAAAGGAGCAATTAGATTTTACAATTGTCTGTTGTTGATAGCTATGTACATAAAATTACATTACTTTTAGGCAATGACATGAAAA
This sequence comes from Larix kaempferi, assembly GCA_027924585.1. NCBI lineage: Eukaryota > Viridiplantae > Streptophyta > Pinopsida > Pinales > Pinaceae > Larix > Larix kaempferi. Next base: position 3,397,127 of record BSBM01000282.1, read on the forward strand.
AGAATATAGATTATGTACAAGTAAATTGGTAAAATGAATTAACTTAGATTTCAGTAGAAGAGAAAAAAAATTAAGAAGCAGAAATCTAAGACAAAAAAAATGACTAGGTTCGATGCAAAGTAACATCACCTCTTTGGACTGGTTGTTTTTGTATTGGAGATGGGCAATGACGCTGTTGCAATTGATCCTGTCTCTGCAACGTCTTGTGAAGAAGAAATATTTGCCTCAGCAGATGGGATGTTCAATGTAGATGTCATTGGAACAATGGTGTGCTTCTGGCAAGTTTCTTTCTCTTGTCTATATCTTCTGAATATGTTTTTTTTTTTAACCAATTCTGAAAAATGATCTAGGTCTCAAATCATTAGTACTGACATGGAAAACATAAATTTTTATAGATATAGACTAAAGCAAATTGAATTGTCAATAATTTTGGAAGGGAATATTGCATTGGGTTTTGGCATATAAAAAAGAAGAAACAAATGTGTTGATGTCAATAACTATGATTTGAATATCTATCAATAAAAGTACATAACATTGGAGTTTGTTTGAGTAATGTTTGTGATTAAAAAATAGTCAATGAATAAAATAAGAAAATTGTAAAAAGTTTAGGTAAGTGCATTTGAAACATGATGCTACAAAAGAACAAAACATTGATTGTGGTCTATAAAACTAGACAAAAAGCTATTGTCTGATGTTTATAGCTAAAGCAACAGTGTTTTTTTTCTCTTGTATTGTTTTGTTTAATTTTTTTTTCCAAATTATTGTGCATAGATAATAGTCAATGCATATTAGTCAATGATCATTACAAAATAATGGGTAGCATGTCAGAGTACGCATGAGGAAAAAGAAAATTGGAGGTTGAAAAAGCAAGGCAATTGGCCAATACTTTGTTCATTGCAAAAGAAAAGAAAGAAGTTAATTGCTAAATGCTGGTTTGCTTTTTTATATAAAATTTTGCTTCTAGTTTTAAAAATTGAGAATCAATGTCTTTGAAATTTCAAAAACTCAAATAAAAGAAGGCAAGGACGATATCATGTATATATTCTTTGAAATATGCAATGCAGGTAGATTATATTGAATCAAAAGGAATCGATAAAAAACAGCTAAAATGGTCAGACCAATATGCATCTGAGATAGTAAATGAAATTGTATCAAGATCTAAATTTGTCCAAAAATGATCAATCATAGAATCATAGCTAGTTGTGATATGATTTGTTTTCAACTTCAGTTTTTTTGCCTGCATATATGACTGGATCAATTTTTTAGTCATTGTTTGCTTCAACATGTCAATGTTGAAGTCACCGGAAAGGACAATAGGCATTTCCATATTATTGTTTTATGACAAAATGCAATTGAGTGCACAATTGACTTTGTCAAATACAGTATTTGGTTTGATATATATATTTATAATCTTCATGGTCTTGTTACGAAGTTTAAGATCAATGACAATTTCTTCAACAAATTTTCCATTGTACGTTGCGGTTTGCAAGATCGAAATCCCTTTTTTGACAGCTATTACGAGACCATGCACTGAATAAGTTGCAATGCAGGTGTATTGGTTTGCAAATATTGTGTGCATGGGAGGCAAATGCAAATGAGTTTCTTGCAGTCATAGAATGTGTGATTCTAATAGTTCGGTGTCATGTGCAATGTCCTCAATGTGCAGGACCATACTACGTGTATTAAGCAAACATATAATAAGATGTTGATTACAAGGAATTGACTTTAGACCATATTGAAATTGCAATGATGCATCTTTTGTTAATCTAGTTGATTCGACAAGTACTTTTGATGAAACACTAAAGTTTTTTTGTTCTAATTTGTTTACAAGAAAGAGACATTCAACGGTTTTTACATGAGAAAGTGCAGTGTAAACAAGGCCATGCCTTGTAACCCCTTTTGGATCAAATGCAACTTTTTCAAGTGTCAAACCTTGTGCTCTATGGATTGTTCTAGCACATGCCAATTGAACTGGAAATTGTATCCTAATAAAATTTCTTTTATTGTCAACTAAGATTTGTGTTGATATTCTTTTGATAGGTGTCCAAGTATTGTTTATTGAATTGTTGTATAGACAATGCATATTAGCACGTGTAATTGCACCTATCTTTGGACTAGGAAACTCAAGCCAGATAACGTCTGAGGAGGTTTTGTCGTAGTGCCAGAAAATAGCTTCCGTTCCATTTACAAGTCCATCTTCAATGAGATAGTTTCCACCAATCAATTCAACAAGCATGTTTTTTTTCAATACAATTGATTGGGGAAGTTGATTTGTTTTTTGCCATTCATAATTGACGTCAGCTTCATCAATTTTGCTGTCGTATGCTATGAATGTGAATGCTTCTGTTTCTACATGTGACAACATTTTTGAATTATGGAAATCGACATCTTTGTTTCGATAATACAAGTATGGAAATGTTGGATCAATAGGTGCTGGTCTATGGCAATGTGCATTTAAATATTGAATGTCACTAGCCGATTGTAGGCCTTTTCTGATTCTATTTAAAATTGATATGAAAATGTCATTTTCTTGTCTAACAACTTTTGTAAGTTCATAATATTTAATGTTGTCAAGCCAAAAACTATATGGGAACTTTTCTCGTCGAAAAGTTGGAAATTCAAAAATCCAAGAATCATGTACAGGTTCAGCTTGAAATAAATCACCACAGAAAATGACATCAACATTTCCAAATGGATTTGTTGGAGAATGCTTGATTTCGTGCATACGTTTGTCTATGTTATAAAGCATATGCGAACCTATTAAAGACACTTCATCAAGCAACAACACTTGAAGTTGATCAAAGTCTTTTGCAAGAATATCTAATGTATTTGAACTTAATGGGAGCAAGTTGCTAGAATTTAGGGGAAGTTTAAAAGCAGAATGGATAGTGATGCCGTCAACATTGTATGCTGCTTTTCCAGTAAGTGCTGCAATGAGCCCTTTCCTTTTCAATGGGTCACTTCCAAGTGCTTTATCATACAACAAAACAAGAGCATTGAAAAGGGCTTTTGCAGTGTGTGTTTTCCCTGTACCAGCACTTCCCGTTAGGAATAAGTATATTGGCTTGGAAGGATTGTTTTTTTTTCTAGTAACAATCTCTTTTACTATAGACTGTTGTTCATTGTTTAGGTTTCTTCTTGTTGCAATATATTGTTCCATGTTAGGGACAAAAGGTTTTTCTTTGAAATTGCAAAGGTTTAGGTCTTGTTGCAAAGTAGTTTTTTTTTTATGAACAAGATCATTATGGATATCAATTTTTTGAAAAGCCATGGTATCATTCATGGGTTCCGACGTTGCTTTAGAGGAATTAGCAAGTTCCAATTGTGTTTCAACAATATCCTTTGCAATGTCAAGGTCACCCCATTTGCTTGTTGCCTTAGGGAAGAATTTTTGCTTGATAATTGATATCTGTGACTTGTATTGCTCATATGCTTGTGTCCAAGTTTGGAGCGAATGAGTTAGAAAATTGTCCAGGTGTCTAAAATGGACAAAAAGCAATAGCTTCTCCCGGGCAAAGTTTTCTGGATCTTTTTCTTGTCTATATCGAATATATCGAATAATGCATGGTCTACTTCTTTTGATTGTTTTTCCATCTATGAAGCAATAAAAGGAAGCATATTCAGCAAGACTAAGAGTTTCAAGTTCATTAGGATGTTCAATGTATCTATCTATTATTGAAGCACAAAGTATGTCTTCAGATTCATCTGATTCTTTTTTCAATAGAGATGGTTTTTTCAATGCAACAACTCGTTTGTCGTCAGGAGCAATGTTGATGAAAATTGTTTTTCTTGATGATGAATGCAAAGGCAAAGAGAGAATGATATGGACTGCTTGTCTAATTGACATTTGTTGCATGTTTAAGAGTGTGTTTCCTAATTTGCGTATTGTTTCAAGTTGTCCGGATTTGTTTGCAATCGAATCTTCCTTGATCTTTTTTAATGCCTTTGTCATAGGTCTGTCTAGTTTTGTAATATATGAAGTTACATATGTTGCCGTAGCATAAGCATCTAAAATGAATTGAGCATCAGTATTTGCTTGCCACAATTTTGGAATGTTCTTTGCAAATGGATTTATCCAAATATCGGCTAGATGTCTTTTTAGCAGTAAAGTGGGTTGGCTAATCAAGGACCGTAATAGCAGAATGTAGTTGTCTTTGTCCAAATTCAACATTTCAAGAAATGATTCAAAGCATATGGTTTTCTCATATTGCTTAGATTCAAGAGCAGAAGTAAGGAGTTTTGTTTTTTCATCGAGATTGTTTAGTTCATTGTCAATGGGCTCTAAAATTGTTGTGGCATCGATCGGAAACATAGGAAATCGGAATCTGCATCTAGACCGTTGATGTTTTCTACATGCACGTGTGTGTCGATGGGTTTGAATCTTTTTTAATTCTTTAGTAAGAAAAGAAGAATCTGTTGAAATATATTTGTCAACAAAAGTTGTTATTTCATGCTCAGTATTTTTACCATATACTAGTGCATTCTCAATCCAAAGAAGACCATGATCATGTTCATTTCCTCTTTGTTGAAATTCACTTGTGAAAAAGTAATCATTCACGGTTCCAAAGAGAGAGTTGTTTTTCAATATCAATGACTTCAATGAGTTCATTTTGTGTCTATAATAGCGACTGCAAATGACAGGATGGTTTCTAATCAGAGCATCGATATCATTTTGCGAGGGAAATAATGTGGAATTGCAATCGTTTTTTGTTTGAAGATGTTGTAAAGCATTACACAATGGTTTCCATATATGTTCTACAGAAGTAAAGCTAACAAACAAAGTTGGTGGGCCTAGTTGCCTAACCATTGAAAAAATATCTTTTCTCATGTTTTCAAAATAGTCTGGAGATGTTCGAATAGTTCTCAAAGTACGAAATGCAATTGGAGACTTTACAATGTTTTCAAGATTGCTTTGTGACTTTACATCTTTTGCTTTTAGTTTTTTCCCTTTCAATTCACCTATGCGAATGGATATCCATGCAGCATTAGAAATTTGTTGTATCAGTACTTTGATTGTCTTAAAGAACAAGTTTGTAGAATGAGCTTCAAAAGCCATACTTTCATGTTCTAGCTCCCATTGGAATATTTGCTAATGTCGATATCGCTTGTAGATGTCATCTGGGCGACTACATCCATAGAAAAGTGTTGGGAAATTAAGCTCCTTAGAGAATTTGTCCTGGAAAATGCCTAGAGGCTTCTGGTTTTCAGCAGGTGCAATTTCTAGAAGGTTGCTACTCAAATAATCAATAACATGTGTCTCGGCATAGCCATGGACCAATGTTTATGTTATTGGATCAAACTCTGCATCGGAAATGTTCTTATTGCTTTTATCTGAACTTGTGGAGCTGTTTTCATCGTCAGTGCAATTGTCAAATGGAAAGTCAATAGCCTCTTTCGTTGCTAGCTCTGTGAACTTTGCCTCCCAATCAGAAACGATACAAATTTTTTCTAATTTATAAAGATCTCTAGTACAAAGACTTTTTAATGCAACCATGACAATATTAGGACGCACATTTCCAGAGATGTAAGCATTTTTGTATTCCAATCTTCATTTCAACATAATTCCAATAGTCGTGTCATCATCAAGGTTTCTTGGCAAAACCTTTTGTATCTTGTCCAAAGACGAGGGGACGTTTATAATTGCGCCAGTCAAGCCTAATTGAGCCCGTTTGTAACCAAGTTAACGTATTTGAGAAAATGCAATTCTTGGAGACACAAGGCGTTCTTCCAATGGCGTTAACATATCTATGGATGCCAATGGAGTGTTACGTCGAATATTTAATGGAACCGCAAATACAGGAATCTCTCTATTGGATACATTTTTTTTGCAAAATTTGCAAATGTATAGGTCAAGCGCAAAAGAAGCTGGGATACCCATCCAAGGCAATGAGTTCACTGAAAATAGCGTTTTCTCATTGATGCGACATATGTCTTTTCTAAAATGCAAGCATTTGCATATGCAACATGCATTCGTAGGTGTATCTTCAATTGCTTTTAAATATTGAATAGTGGCTTGTTCTGTTTTTTGTTTTTCTTTTTGTTTTTTGAAAGCTTCCATTGCTGCAAGATGCATATCTCTTTTTGTTGAGCGAAGGTTCTTGAATGGTTGCTTTGCACTATGCCGAAGTATATTGATATTTCCATCGCACCAGTCTATATTGATGTCAGTCGTAGCTATTTTTGTGTCATATGTCTTTGTATTCTCTATCATTTGTTTTTTCATTTGACAATGTTTCTGTAGACTGTCATTTGTTTTTTTTTTTTGTTGTCTTTGTATATCTACTGGATATGTTCTATTCACACTATCACTAGGAAGAATATTTGATTGGTTGATATTGGCTTGTTCTGGTTTTTGTTTTTGTTTTTGTTTTTTGGACTTTTCCATTGTTGCAAAACGCATATGACTTTTTATTGAGCGAAGGTTCTTGAATACTCGCTTTGCATTTTGCCCAAGTAAGTCAATATTTTCATTGACCCAGTCTACATTGATATTAGACATATTTTTTTGTATGTCCAATGTCTTTGTATTCTGTATCATTTGTTTTTTCATTTGACAATGTTTTTGTAAATTGTCATATGTTTTTCTCTTGTGTTGTGTTTGTGTATCTGTTGAATATGTTCTATTGATGTTATGAGTGGAAGGAATTTTTGATTGGTTGATCTTGTTGTTATTATTTGCATCAATGTACAAGTCACTTGACATTGTTGTTTCCTTGTTGAAAGAACCTTTGTGAAAGTTTTTTTTTAACTAGTGGATGGAAATGCAAATGACCTTTGCATGTTGCATGTTGCAACATGAAAATATCTTTCGTAGATCTTTTTGTTGATTGATATTGGTCCTGAATGTTGCAAGAACATGTGTCCCAAATGGAAATATTTATTTTCAACATCTAACACATCCATTGAATTGCAAATTTACAACCTTCTATATGCCCAATGCTAAAAGGCTCAGCTAAATTTAAGACAAATGTTTGCCAACTAGAAATAGTACAAGTTTCATTTACCATAGACAATGGCAAGTATGTAAACAGACATTTCAATTCTGTATTGTCATTGGATTGTATGCAATTGAAGAACGTTTGGGCTATTGTCTTTCGAAGACTACTTGTGTCAAAGATGTTAGACAACTTTGCTACTGATTCAAACAAAGAGTCTGCACAATGGCCTTGAATGGTTGAGAAGATGTCAAGATCCTGTTGTACAAGTATTTGTCTAAAACATTGAATCTCTGTCCAAGTTTCTGGACAAGATTTGTTGAATATGTCAATTGATAATTCCCGAGCTGTAATATTTTCAATGACACATGATTTGCAAGCTAACAATGGTTCAAAGTGACCAGCAGAAGGTATATGATCATGAAACAGAATGTTATAGCAATAACCAGGAAGAGTGGAATTGAAGTAGAGATATCTTCTTTTTGTTGAGAAAGACCAAATAGCGACAGGTGCATTCAACCAATTTGCAAACCATTTTATGCAAAATATATCACCCCATAATCCACAGGCATTGTTATTATCTAAAATGTACGCTGATTGAGTCATCAGTTATAGGTAAATATTTTTGTCTTTTAAACCATGTAGCTGGAACAAATAATCAGGTGAAAGTTCCAAGTTTGATGAAGATATTGCAAGAGGATCTCCTTGAGCCAGTTGATGAGAGAAATGGTTAACAATTGCTTCTCTTATCTCTATTGATGTGTATCGAAAATGCAAAAGAACGGCAAATGAATTGAACAAGCAATCTCCATTTTTGAAATGGAAAGCTTCTAGCCGTAGCAAATGATTTTTCGACAATGCAACATCAATTGCATCATCAACTTTGTCTTTTGTTGATAAGACTTCTGAAGCACCAGGTTGCAAGCGCATGGATCTTAACATATTGACTAATCAACTAGATTTAGTCACTTGAACTGCAAGTAAGAACATGCAATAGAAAAGAAGAACAAGTCAATTAAGGTCTTTGAAATCGAAAATGAAAAATGTAGCATTTTATAAGAACAACAATTTAAGAAGAGACATGCACTAGTGCATAGAATTGTCAATTTTCACAATTTCATAAATGCATTCAGTTATTGCATAAAATATGTCTTCACATGAGTTTGAAAATTTCAAAAAGTCACTAGCAATTATGAATTGCAATAGCGATAGAAGGTTGCAATTGACATTGGCGTCTATTGGAATAAAGGGAAGGATTAATGGTTAAGAATTGCTTCTCTTATGTCTATTGATGTGTATTGAAAATGCAAAAGAATGACAAATGAATCGAACAAGCAATCTGCATTTTGGAAATGGAAAGCTTCCAACCATAGCAAATGATTTTTGGAGAATGCAACATCAATTGCATCACCAACTTTGTCTTTTGTTGATAAGACTTTTGAAGTAGTAGGTTGCAAGTGCATGGATATTAACATATTGACTAATCAACAAGATTTAGTCACTTGAGCTGCAAGCAAGAACATGCAATAGAAGAGAAAAACAAGTGAATTAAAGTCTTTGAAATTGAAAATGAAAAATGTAGCATTTCATAAGAACAACAACTTAAGAAGAGACATGGACTAGTGCATAGAATTGTCAATTTTCACAACTACATAAATGCACTTAGTTATTGCATAAAATATGTCTTCACATGAGTTTGAAAATTTCAAAAAGCCACTAGCAATGATGAAATGCAGTAGTAATAGAAGGATGCAATTGACATTGACATCTATTGGAATAAAGGCAAGGGTTCAAAAACCAGGGTTTTAAAAATGTTTGCAATTCACAATAACACTTTTTTCACAATGATTTAAAGTATAATAATAATGGGCTATGAAAAAAATATTTACTATGTCCAATTTCACTATAATTTTATATGAAACAATTGTTGACACATAAACTTCATTTGCATAGTGTTTATCAATAGCATAATGCATTTACATGTAACTTTGTATCGATACATCTAGTGGATTGGCACATTAATTATAACTCCATATATGCCTATCGTTTACAATATATGGTTATCGTTCAAGAAATGTGGTGCACCAATAACGCAATAGCACAAAAGCTTACAATCACTTTGAAGATGAATATATAATATCAAATTTGGTTGTCATGGTTGCAATGGATCTATGACAATGAAACAGTGATTGACAATGGAATGGATATATAATGCATCAACAATGGTTCTAGATTTGTAATGAATCAAGATATGCATATGGATTTGCAACAGGGCTAGATCTGGATTTGAGTACTGATTTGGAGATAGATAAATGTAATTTTCCTTTTTTTAGTTGGGAAAAGAAATGGACCCCAAGTATGCATGGCTTCCTAATGGTTCATGAAGTTCACTCACATACCAATGCTGTCTGACGGCTTGCATGTTGGGGAAGTACCCTCACTTCACGGCGCAGGTAAAACTGACAACTGCTTTGCCACGAACGACAGCTCTTGGCTCACCTCACGGGTGGGAACTAGTCAATCAGGTAGGGGTCGTTGCCTATTTCACTGGCAAGTCCTCTCAATGAGCCAGTTACTCTAGGGTTCCTGTGGTACTCCTCACAATGAGTTTTAGGGCTATGCCCAAGTACTTCCCACAGTTAAGCAACCAGCAATTATTCCTGGGTCTGAACATGTAATTGAAACGAACAATACAAATGCAAGGAAAAAATCATAGAAATTTGACCCAATTTAGCATTTGGAAGTTCTATCATATCAGATACAAGGAACATGTAACAATTAACTATGTAAATGACAAAATAATAGAACACTTAGCATTTAATTAAGGCATGTTTCTAAACATTAAAAGTAATCAATATTTATGGAATATTTTATAATTTAGGCATTAGTTTGGGTTGCTGTTGATAAATATTTGCTGGACGCAATGTTTAACTTTAGAGTTGGTAATTTTTATTTATTTTTTAATTGTAAATGGGTTGTTTTGTTGGCTTGTGATTGGGGCCGTCCGTGATGACGCCCGCCTCGGATGGTGTGGCCCAGGAGGAGGCGACGCGATGGTGTCACGCCTCGTTGTTCGAGATGTCCTCGGATGTTGTGACCGAGGTGGTTTTGGGTGTGACCGAGGCGATTTTTGTTGCATGGTTCGAGGTCTTAAATGTGAGCAGTGTTCGAGGTTGGTCGTTTTATTGTTCTGTCCTTCCACTTCCTCTCTATTGCTGTAGCTGGAGATGTTTCGTCGTTCCAGCTCCGGTGTGGAAAGAAGCTGGCTGTGGGTCGTCCTTCCCCTGAGGTCTTTCACTTGCAAATTCGGTGGCAATGGCGCAGTTCGTCTGGTTCAGTTTCGACGTGGTTTTTTTTTGTGTTTAATGCGAGGTGTGTGGTTTTGTGTGCATTGTTCAAGGTGTTCCGCGGGGTTCTTCTTGTTAGTTTTTATCATGTCATTTAAATTCAATTGATGAGAAAGCAAATTGCGATCAAAAGATTTTAGCCATTTAATCCGCATCAACTGATCACCACCACTAGGTCAGTAGTTACAAGTTATTTGCTATATATTATGGGAATATGACTAGTAAATTTGTATTAAAACATATTTTTACATACCATATGTAGTATCTAATATATATAAGCTTAATGAATATAGTTTACACAAAGGCTATAGCTAGGTTGATATGTATTTCTCTAATATTGTGTATGCATTTTATTTGACAATAAGCATAGTAATTGCAATAACAATGCTAATTACAACCATTATAACAATAAGGCCATGTATTGTTCCCAATTACCAAGTTGTTTTCATATAGGACAGATTACAAATACCCTATTTGTTGCTAAAGATATGGCAATGTGATGTGCGAAAGAAAAAGAGCTATTTACAGAAGCCATTTTGACAAATAAAGAGGGAATGCAATGACATATACAACTACTAGAAGCTAGACCCTATAGTTAAGATAATAGAGGTAAAAATTAGTACAAGATAAAGACCATAGGTTGTTTACTACATATATGTTGTATAGAAGTTGCATATGTTGTACACATCATTACAAATGTCAACAACAATGCCATGTTCAATCATTCATCTATGACATAAGTTGAATCGAAAACCTAAATCCATAGTTATCTTTTTTTTGTTTTCAAGGTGGTTTTCCTATGCTTCGTTCGAGGTGTTTAATGCAAGGTATCGGCTGGTTCTAATTCACATGCGCAGGGTTTGTAGTTATGCTTTTAGCAACTGTGAGATTCATGTGGATCGTCCATCCACTTCTGTAGGTGTCAATGTCGAAAGATGTTGGCTGTGGAAATATTGCATTTTTGCAATCCAATTGTCGTTGTCATAGTTCAGATGTCAAATTCGGCGACAATGGCGGACTTCCTCTGGCCCAATTTCAAGGTGGTTCTTCTATGTTTAGTTCAAGATGTTTAATACGAAGTATGGACTGGGTTATGCTTCATATGCTCAGGTTTTATGTCATTGCAAATCATAGCCAAATCAAGTGCAATGTCGATGACATTCTCACCTAGTGGCTTTTCCAAGTGTATTCTCTTCCTTGAAGGCAGAATATGAAGCTGTAACAAAAGCTGCTTGTAAATTCAAACGATTGACAATGCACTTTACCAATGTTGAAGTTGAATAGATGTGACTCATGGGCATACTTTGTTACAATTACAAAGCACTAAATATAGTAAGAGATGATTTGCTAAAGAACCATGGAACCCAAGCACCAACTATCTTGATCCATGTACACATGAAGTGAACAAAAGAAAAAATAAAAATGATCAAAAAAATGTGTGGACTCATAGATCAGCCCCGTTTGAAGATAATAAAATAAAAAATATACATATATATATTAATGGATCAGATTCAATTGAATTATTGAAAACAAAATTGATTAATAAAACCCCTAGCCATTGCAAATCATAGCCAAAGCAAGTGCAATGTCGATGACATTGCCACCTAGTGGCTTTTTAATGTGTTTTCTCTTCCATGAAATCAGAATATGTAGCTGTAACAGAAATCGCTTGTAAATTCAAATGATTGACAATGAGCTTTACCAATGTTGTAGTTGAATAAATGCGATTCACAATCACATTTTGTCACAATTAGAAAGTACTGAAGATACTAAAGGATAATTTGTTGAGAAAGAATGGAACCCAAGAACCAGTTGCCTTGATCTATGTATTGACAAAATGAAAAAAAGAAAACTAAAAACAATGAAAAAAATGTGTGAAGTCATAGGTCGGTGCCATTTGAAGAAAATAGAATATATATATATATATATATATATATATATATATATATATATATATATATATTGATGGATCAGTCTCAGTAAAATTATTGAAAGCAAATAAATATCTAAAATCGAAATAAGAAATAAAATTTCTTATTTTTTATCCATCAATTGGGTCTGCTCCCAAAAGTTCAGTTCATGCTAGATTTTTTGACACGCTTTTTCTCTTAAAATAACTGATTCATATTCCTTGAAAAAAGTTAGAGTTTTCATGCTTCCTTTGTCTTTTGCCTATTTATAATTGCCCTAAGTTAGGTGCACTCTCTTCTTGGGCTTCAGCAAGCCTATTAAATGTGGTCACAGGTTACAGCAACTTTCAGCAGCCCTATTGAAAACACCCTATAGCTACAGCAGTCCGCAGCAGGTTCTCTTTTATGCACATGTTTTTCTATACAGAATCTGTCCCAGAGTTTGTAGACATTAACAGCGTACAACAGATTTGGAGAAGGCATCTACAAGCCACTATAGCTCAACAGAAGATCATGGCACTGCCAACTATATATACAATAGTGAATAGTGACATCAGATGCTTTTACAAGTTGACAGGGAACATCCAGTGTCATCTAGTGGCTGTAACTAACTTTGAGAGAAGCAACAATTACAAATATTTAAACATTTAAATATAGTCTAAAGGTCAGCAAACAAGCACCCCATTACGAGGACTGAAACTGAAATGACATGGCAAATAGTTTACATATAAAGAGATTACACAAATAAATAAATTGCCAACTCTAAACTCTGAATTCTGTATGAGTGTAGATGATATGATTTCAATTTTCATCAGCAATGTATCATATTCATTTCATGATGGTAGATATTTGACAATTAGCCAATCTTCAAAGGCCGGTCTATTTACTTCCATCAATGTAAATGAGAAGGATATGATATCTATGGGTTGCCTTATGCTTATTTATGTGCAATCAATGATAATAAATCGCCATTTATTTATATCTTCTAAATTTGTGTGGGCATGCATTCTGTCATGTCCCATCTTATGCTGCCAAATTTTAAAATTTTAACACCCAGCATCTCCCAGGTTTTGTGTGACGTTCTCCAAATAACAATAAGACATTATGTTTTTGTTTTGTTATCAGTGTGAAATTCATTTCAATAAGGGGCTAGATGAAAAATCTGCCGAATAAGTCCTAGGAGGACTGTTGTAAGAAACAACCTTGAATTTTAATTATTGTTTTAATAATAAAAGGATGAACAGGAACAGCCAAGTTAAATGAGGAGATCATTCATGGAAAAGTGGGGGACAAGTGAGAGTTAACCTTGGGAAAACTAGAACAGGTGTCAGAAGTGTATTTAAGACACTAGACACACCCTGAAAATCAGGGATTTACTTAGCTGCGAAAATTCCATGAGGAATTGGCTGCTAATGGTAAGACCTAGGAAAAACTATAAAGGAAGAGAATATGTGGGAGGCAGGGCTGCTGAGTATGCAAGAGAGGATTATACTTGCTGTGTGAGCACTCTGTGTTAGGCAAGGGAATTCCGGAATTGTGACTGAGTTTTTGAGGTTAACTGTCCACACTTTTCATGCATGCATCTGGCTCGGGGGTGATTACGGTCAGACCTGGTGTTTGTACCTGATCTACGGTTGGGTGGAACGTGGCTGTTCCGGTTTCATTCGGGTTACCAGTCCCAGGTTTTTCTGATTATAGACTTTCAGTACCTTTTGTTATTTTTCCTTCTAGATTTTATGAACTTATGAGGTTATGCATAAGGAAAATGTTAGTTACAATACTGTCAAAATGTTAGATCTGAAAGAAATGGATTGCTTCCGTGGGGATTTCCGTTGTATTATTTTAATCTGAGTTATTCATTAGCATAGATTAAAATAACTGTAGACTGTTAAGTTCAATCGACGTTGTACTCAGACATTGTAATAAAATGTGATGAATGTTATTCAGAAAATTATCCTCAAAGGATAAATTTAGGAGTACTGTTTTGTATTAGAAAAAGTCGATCTAGTAATTGTATTATTTCTTCTGCTATAGAAATCATTGAGGGCTGGGTTTAGTGCCCAAACATTGAAGGGTAGGGAAACCCTAAAATCGACTTCCCTACTTTCTTAATAGAGGTTGTGGTAATCTTTATTATCTCTGTGATGACAAAAGAGGACCTCTGTATGGTCGCATAAGATCTAAATAATATTCAGATCTGGAATAACCTATTAGTATAGTCCCTATCGTTTTAAATGCTACATGGTTAGTTACAACCAAGTTAGTTAAATGGACCGGGTGGAGGTTGATATTATATATATATATTCCTCTCTCAAAAAAAAAATTAAATTATATTGCTAGTTCCGGCATAGACGTATTTCCCTGGGTAACTTATGAGAATAAATCTCCTTTCGACGAGTTCCTTTTTAGGGACAACACATGATAACTACCTCGCAAAAACACTTGTTTCCTGTATAAACTATTAAGCCACGACCTCCAGACTTGGCTCTAAACTAGAGTTTGGCCGCGGAACTTCCTATAAAAGAAATACTGGTGCATACGACTGATACCTAAATAAGCAAATTCAAGAGTTTTGGGGAATGGCAACCTTGGCCAGTAATTGTTAGCACTGAGATCGTTATTTTAAGTTAGCTGAGGTTTTAGGTTAGATTTATCTGTCTCAGTACACCTTTGACCCATTCATCTCAGCCACGGCTGTACTATAGCACATCACGACATGGGTAGGGTTCAACCCTGGGCACCCACGTTTGACTGGCTTTGGAGTTATCGAAAATTGCAAATTTATTAGGGATTGTTAAATGTTATTATCAATTATGTCAATAGAGGTGACAGAACCCTTTTAAAAATATATACTCGCTGCAACTTTTAATGAAAGGGCGAGATCTAGGTCAGAACTCTAGCAGATAATTTTATTTCAAAACAATAAACATTCAGGCAGAAAGCATTAAATTTTAAATTCCTGGCATTGCAGCCCAATCCATAGACGAGAGCTTCCAAGTTATCTACTGCTAGAACCCCGATGCTACTAACAGTGACAGAATCATTTAAAAGACCCATTGCAACCATTAAAGAGAAATGAAGAGTTCCAGTACAGAGTTCAAGCGAAAGCTTTTTCAAACAGTAATCTTTTCATACAGAAGTTATTACATTAATCCCTGCCATGGAAGCTCAAACCAATGACGAACTGTCAAGTTCCAGCGAAATTATCTACTACTAATCCGGGCCGAGGAGGTCTATGGTGTAAAAATTCTCCCATGCAAGGACGGAGTTATATGGAGCGATGCCTGCTTACCGGAAAAGGGTAGACCCAAAAAAAAGAAAAACGTCTAGCACTCGATTGACTCGACAAAACCCTGCCACTTATACAACAAGGAGATTAGTAACTGGAAATAGGATATCTATGTGTAAAATTTTAAAATAAACCCGTGTCTTCTATTGAGGACTGTTACCTTCGAGTCCAAGCTGTTGTTCATGGCTCCTTCGGCTATCAACGTGAGTTATCATCAATTATTCTCCTCTGCGACGAGGGTTTCATTCTTTTCTTGAACCATCAAGTAAAGGCTAGGGTTCTATTTCCATGTAAAACTTTTATCTATCGCCCTTAGTCACCTGGGCTCACAATAATGGTGCCTCATCCCAATACTGGAAGAGACAAGGAACTATGCCGAATGAGAATTGAGTTTTATTTCCAATTGTGTCTAGATTTTTCAGGGAGCAGGAACCGAGGCTAAATACGGAGGGCAAGTGTCATCTCCTCATTTAAAGCGATTAATAGAGTCACATGGCTTAGCACCGCGCTGAGTTGCTGGCAGGTATCGAAGTCTACATCTGGAGCTGTGGACCATCGTTTTTTTTTTTATGACAGATTTAAATGTCAGAGTACCACTGCTGGAGTTGTCAAATCCCAACGTATGCCTCAGTCTGTAAGGTAGGTTGATAGAATATGACTAACCGGGAGATAACCGTAGTTCCTAACTGGAATGCTGGGAGTCATGTTTCAGAAGTTAACTGTAGCCTGATATCTTTATGGAATGACCATAGTATAGAATCACGGTAATGTTTATACATAGCAACTTTTCGAAGGGTAGACTTCATAGAGGTTAGATCAAATTTTACCTTACCAAAACATGTTATCCCTTACGTAGTCAATATTCCTTGTAGATGAGTTGTTCCATTGATTGTCAAGCATCTCGGGAGGATGTCAAGCCGAGCATACATAGCATAAAGACTTAAAAGGTATACTAAGCTACCCTTATAAGATATGATCGCTTGAAAGTATTACTACACTCGACTTCATAGAATATTTAACTCCCTTGAGACACGCTATAGGGTGATATTGTTTTACACAAAGAACCATTTATTATACAATATAATCTTGGAGTGATTCAAACCAGTGGAACTCATTGACTTCATAAACTGCACCTACATATGAAGTAAACAAGGAGTTGGAAGCCCACTTTTGCTGTAGGTAAACATGCATGATGAGTCTCATTTAATGGATAACTCATTCCTGAGTCAACGAAGGAAATCCCATTAGTATAGGTGCATCTGCAACACCAAATACAAAGTGTTGTTAGCTATAGCTAAGTAAGCGGCATGTCAACCATAAAAACCCCTCTATTTTAGTAGGAAGAATTTCAAGGGTAAGCAGTTAAGTACGATCAGCATACGAAGGTTTCTTTTGTGTAGTTAAGTGTTTGTTACCAAAGAACCATTCAATTACAGAAACGAAAAGAAACATGAAATAAAAACAAAGAAATAGAACAAGAAATTTTTTTTCTTTTTTGTTTGGCAAATTTGGAGATTTTACATTTTGAATATGAAACCTGGTGACATGTTAGGGATGTTCCATATCATTTGCAATCTACAAATAACAATGCACCAAGATTCCCAAGAAGGAAAGGTTCTCAAGAAGTGCCTTATTGCAAGGCACCATTTTGCACATGGCTCACAATCCAATGGCAGCACCCAAGAATCCTCTCACACTTTTGATACCGTAAAAAAAAATTAAAATAGAAAAAAACTGTTTTTTTATTTGTTCCTTTTGATCAAACAATGACCTTCGCAATAGACTTTTCAAATAGCTATCGACATTTATCACACCTGTTCATAAACAATTCCTGAATACAAAAGGCCAAACTCTCGCATATTCTAAAGATTTTGGCAGCTAATATATCATCCATAACTTTGATAGTAGGAACAACTACAAATATTCAAACATTTGAACACAGTCTAAAGTTCAGCAAACAAGCATCCCATCACAAGGACTGAAACTGGGGCCACATGGCAGATAGTTTAGGGATAAAGACATTACACAAATGATTAAACTATCCACTATAAACTCTGAAATCTATATGAGAGTAGAACAGATGATTACAATTTTCATAGGTAACGTATCATATTCATTTCATGATCCTAGATAATTGATAACCAGTCAATCTTCAAAGCTTCATCTATTCACTTTGATCAATGTAAATGAGAAAGGTATCAGATCTGTGGATTGCCCTATGTTTATTTATGTTTAATCAGCAATAATAAATTACTATTTATTTATAATTTTCTAAATTTGTACGGGCATCGGTTCAAGATTCAAGTATTTGAAGACTAATATCAACACTTGCTACTGGAAGACTAAATTAGACACTAAATATGCAATCATTGTTTTGAATCATCTTTCTGCAATATTCAAGTTTTTTGAAATTATTTTCTATAACATTCTCCTATTTACAAAGGGATACACTACTCCTTGTCCAGAGGATGACTTTTCTAATCTATTCCACTATGAATTAAATTTAACGAATATGCAAGTATTCCCCCCATGAGATAAATCTCATCCTAAGGCCACCTTGACCCTTGGGAGCATGAGGTTGATGCAAGAACGCAGGATCTTAGTTTCTTGCCATTGCAATTAGATCTTAGGAGAAAAATCATGTCGCATCTTCTGATGTTTCCCAAAAATTGGCCACATTAAGTCCCCTAAACAAAGTTTCCTACCCTCTTAGCTTGAAGAAACATGATTTGATAACTACAGTTAAACAGAAAGCATCGTCATTGTCCCGAGCATACACAATCAGGTTTCTGTTTTAGAAAATTAAATAAGGGAAAATGAATCTGTACTTTCCAAAAAGGATGAAAAGCAGCTGCTTTCCTCCCTATCTTAATAAGAGAAAAAGACAATGTTTTGTACTTCCAAACATATATAGAGAAGTTAGATTCTAGTTGTTTGATCATAAAAAGTTTTATCCTTCCAGCCATATAGACAGCAGTTAGATTTCAATAGTTTGATCAGAAAAATGTATGTTGCAAAACTGAATTATCTATGAATCAAATGAAATTGCTTTGTCTTTGCAGACTGCCTCAAAAAAACATAAGCACACTCAATCTTTCGATATGCTACGCACAACTCTATACAAGAACGAAGATCTACATTTCACAAAAAATATCTTGCAAATCTCAAAATAAAATACTATGGGGATGTGACTTCGACAACACTACAGTTGAAAGGAACTAAGGACTTACGTTGCCGAGAACTTAGCATATATTTAAAAAGGATAATTAAAAGTTTGACACTTCCCTTCTCTATAACAACCGTTTACTGTCAGATACAGCTAGTTAAATTTGTATCCTAGCTTGCAGCACAATTTAAGGTATATGCAGACCTAACATGGATGTCTAAAAATTTATAAATGGCATATAGAATTAAATTTTATATCCCATATTAGTCGATACATGGGTTAAAAATGAGTTGTTTTTAATATATTGCGCTATGAATTAGCCAATAAATAAGCCATTTAATATTTTAGATGGCTTACTGTGAAATTTAAGGTATATGTCAAATAGTGAAAATCAGAACCAGATAACTATCATACTACATATGCAATCGAGATGATTAGAACCAGATGTTCCCAAGGAAAATTCTGGTAATAGTTTTTGCAAGTATTAAAAAGCTTCAAAACAAAAACAGAATCATTGGAAAACACTCTGATGTATAAAATGCACTAATGTAAAAGAGAATGTTTTATCATTGCAGATGCCTCCTGGAGCTTTTGGTCTGTGTAGTTGATAAACAAGCATTATTTCCCATAATCTGCACAAAACCATATATATATATATATATATATATATATATATATATATATATATATATATATATATATATATATATATAACTAGTGCATACTACTGAACCTATGTATGTAAATCATACCTCAACAAAGCCCCAATAGAGTTACTTTTGTCTCTGCAAAAATTTCGTTCATGACAATACACAAAAAAAATATCAAATGGAAATATGCAAATTGGATATTGATGGCAAGTATTAAAACCCCTGTTTCTATATTGAGTAAACCCTCCTAAAGGGTTTGATATTATGATCAGCTTATCTTGGAGCACAGAGCAAATCAAAACAAACAGAAAACTAAGCATTGTAGAAAGAAAAAGAAAACATAGACCCCTCAACACCAGGAAATCAAGCTAGTTTATCCTTGCTGCTGCAATAATGCCAATAGATTATGAAGGATGGCTCGATATCAGATCGATGAACCATTTCTTCTTCTTTGCATTTGATGGGAACTGAGCCATTTATATTCTAATCTCCTAAATGTCCCTTTGAAAATTATGTTCATGCTTGTGCATAATGAT
Source organism: Larix kaempferi (assembly GCA_027924585.1). NCBI lineage: Eukaryota > Viridiplantae > Streptophyta > Pinopsida > Pinales > Pinaceae > Larix > Larix kaempferi. The sequence goes on from BSBM01000282.1 coordinate 3,416,960, forward strand.
TCTTAGTTGTTTCATTATATTTTTACTATTGTTTTCCCAATGAACATAACTGACAGTTTCAAGGGTATCATCATGACTTCCCTAGCGCATTGTTCTAAATGGACTTTGAATATATACATACTAGCAGCTGCAAGGCCAATTACCTAGACCATTCCTAATTCTCGAAATACCCTAGCTAGGAACAATTAAAAAACCCCATCAACAATTAAAAAAATAAACAAATTTTTCCAAGCCTAAAGTTAAACGTTGCATCCACCATATATTTATCAACAGCAACCCAAACTAATGTCCCTAACCGATAAGATGATAATATGATCACCTTATCTTGGAGCACAGAGCAAATAAAAAAAAACAGAAAACTAAGCATTGCAGAAAGAAAAAGAAAACATAGACCCCTCAACACCAGGAAATCAAGCTAGTTTATCCTTGCTGCTGCAACAGTGCCAATAGACTATGAAGGATGGCTCGATATCAGATCGATGAACCATTTCTTCTTCTTTGCATTTGATGGGAACAGAGCCATTTATATTCTAATCTCCTAAATGTTCCTTTGAAAAGTATGTTCATGCTTATGCATAATGATTCTTAGTTGTTTCATTATATTTTTTATTATTGTTTTCCCAATGAACATAACTGACAGTTTCAAGGGTATCATCATGGCTTCCCTGGCGCATTGTTCTAAATGGACTTTGAATATATACATACTAGCAGGTGCAACGCCAATTACCTAGACCATTCCTAATTCTCAAAAGACCCTAGCTAGGAACAATTAAAAAAACCCATCAACAATTAAAAAAAAAACAAATTTTTCCAAGTCTAAAGTTAAACATTGCATCCACCATATATTTATCAACAGCAACCCAAACTAATGTCCCTGACCGAAAAATAGATGTCAGAGACATAATAAATGATACTTGTGTTAAGCACACAATATTCGAATAATGGGGTTCATTAAGTCCGGATGCAAGACCTGAAACTTTCACAAAAACGCATATATATTTGTTGTGGTGTCATATCTTGTCATTTAGATGTTTTGTTAATTTTGACATGTAGAATTAAGATTACAATGGTCGGGTTCATTTAATAGGTAAGACTTCGATGAATTGAAATAGGATCTGAAAAGACATTTAATACAAAAGACTTGCATGAATTGAAGAAGAATCTGAAAAATACAAATTAAATATGATGTTGTTAAAATATTTTATCCAAGATCTGAACATTACAAGTTAAATATGTTAAATACAGTTAGGATCTGTAGGATCTGTAATGCAACCGTTTACTGCTACATACAGCTACTTAAATTTGCATCTTAGTTTGCAGCATGATATAAGGTATATGCCAAGCTAACAATGTTGCTTAAAAATTTAAAAATGTCATATAGTGTTAAATTATATATGCCATCTCAGTCCATACATGGCTTAAAAATGAGTTATTTTTAATAACAATAACAAAAGCAGAATCATTGAAAAACATTCTGAAGTATAAAATCTAGCGATGTAAAAGAAAATGTTTCATGATTGTAGATACCTCCTAGACCTATTGCTCTATGCAATTGATAAACAAGCATTATTTCGCATAATCTGTACAAAAGCGTATATATATATATATATATATATATATATATATATATATATATATATAACTAGTGTATACCACTGAACTTATGTATGTAAATCATACCCCAACGAAGCCCCTATAGAGTTACTTTTGTCTCTGTAAAAATTTCGTTCATGACACTATCCAAAAAAAATCTCAAATGGAAACATGCAAATTGGGTATTGATGGCAAGTATTAAATCCCCTGTTTTTTATATTGAGTAAACACTCCTAAAGGGTTTGATATTATGACAATTATTACCCTTCATTAATAATGATCACCCTGCTAATATATCCATTAATTTCATGAAATATTAATAAATATGCAATATATTAATATTATTATATTTAATTCTTATTACATTTATATTAATTTATAAATGTTATATAATATTATATTAAGATTATGATTAATTACTTATAATGATTGTAGAGTAACAGTGAACATCCTTTGGCAAACACAATCGTTGAGCATGCCACAAAATTGAAAAACGAAGTAGACTCAAACAAATCCAATTTCTTCGAAGCACAAGATTTTTAAAGTGTGACAGGCCAGGGCATCAAGGCTGTGGTCAACAGCAACAAGTAATGGTTGGCAACAGGCAGACGATGCAAGGATCAAGAATTTCTATGCCAGCAGATGTTGATAAATATCTTCAAGTTATTGAACAACAAACCGGAACAGGAGTACTAGTTGCACTTGGAGTTATTCCCATATCAAATCCAATGAAGCCAGAAGCAATGGACATTGTGAATATTTTGGGCAGCTTGTGATTGAAAAGCATTATATAACTAGTGTATACCACTGAACTTATGTATGTAAATCATACCCCAACAAAGCCCCAATAAAATTACTTTTGTCTCTGTAAAAATTTTGTTCATGACAATATCCAAAAAAAATTTCAAATGGAAACATGCAAATTGGGTATTGATGGCAAGTATTAAAACCCCTGTTTTTTATATTGAGTAAACCCTCCTAAAGGATTTGATATAATGACAATTATTACCGTTCATTAATAATGATCACCCTGCTAATATATTCATTAATTTCATAAAATATTAATAAATATGCAACATATTAATATGATTATATTTAATTGTTACTACATTTATATTAATTTATAGATGTTATATAATATTATATTAAGATTATGATTAATTATTTATAATGATTGCAGAGTAACAGTGAACATCCTATGGCAAATCCAATCGTTGAGCATGCCACAAAATTGAAAAACGAAACAGACTCAAACAAATCCAATTTCTTCGAAGCACAAGATTTTCAAACTGTGACAGGCCAGGGCATCAAGGCTGTGGTCAACAGCAAGAAATAGTGGCTGGCAACAGGCAGATGATCCTAGGATCAAGAATTTCTATGGCAACAGATGTTGATAAATATCTTCAAGTGATTGAACAACAAGCCAAAAAAGAAGTATTAGTTGCACTTGCAGTTATTCCCATATCAAATCCAATGAAGCCAAAAGCAACGGACGCTGTGAATATTCTGGGTGCCTTGTGATTGAAAGACATTATGGTCACAGGTGAGAACTGGGGCACAGCTAAAGCCATTGCTAACGAAAATGACATTGAAACAGTCATAGCAAAAGTGTTGCCCGATGGAAAAGCAGTAAAACTTAAACAATTGCAGGTAATAATTGTGTTTTCTGTCCATTTGGATTTTAACTTGGCAATGCTTGCAAACTAAGATTATATAATGCAAAAAGACACTTGCATTAATTACTTCAAGAAGAATTACTCTTTTCAATTTAATTACTAAGCAGCACCCATATGTAAAGTTCACTACCATGAACGTGGCGCTAGTGGGTGAATCAACTTGTGCACTTGACCCCACCACCACCCTCGCACAACATTATTTAACACTATCAAAGTTGATTTCCAATATATCAGCATTCTGGTAACGAGTGGTGCTAATATTTTTTTGTCCTCGTAACATGAAATCAAAATTCTCTAATGTTTAGTCCTGATTACTGTGTATAACATGCATGCAGAAGGAAGGACTAGCAGGAATGGGATTAACCACTCGCCAGCTCTGGCGGCTGCAGACGTAGGAGTGGAAATTGCTACAGGAACAGGAGTTTCTATCAAGGTCGCTCACATTGTGCCTGTGAAGCAGCAACTTGAAAGAAAACTAATCAAAGCAAAGCAACAGTACTCTATAGAAAAACTAATAAAAAACAAAGAAAACCACGTCGAAAGAGCCACTAGAAACCAACTTCATATGTTAAATATGGCTACCTCCTATGCAAGGCTCCTCTTCAAACACATATCTTCATAAACATATTGTTTCCAAACCCTACTCGAGCTTCAATGCATTGCCCCTTTGAACCAATTTTCCATAGCTGAATTGCTTCCGTTTGCTGAAAAATGGTCCATGTTAACTTAATTGATGGCCTAATTAACTTATTTGCTTAAAGATCAATGCCGATAGCAGCTGCCTACAACTAAAAACAACCATTCCTTTGCAAACGCAAAATTCAACCCAGACGCAGAAAATCATTTATCGTGTCTTCGAAATAAAAAAACCCTAGCTAGAAGAAACCAATCAATAGGTTCTGTTACATTTGAAACCCTAAACCCTGTTTTTAATTAACTTATTTGCTTAAAGATCAATGCCGATAGCAGCCGCCTACAACTAAAAACAACCATTCCTTTGCAAACGCAAAATTCAACCCAGATGCAGAAAATCATTTATCGTGTCTTCGAAATAAAAAAACCCTAACTAGAAGAAACCAATCAACAAGCTCTGTTACATTTAAAACCCTAAACCCTGTCTTTTCTTTTCACTTAAAAATTGCACAAAGAAATGCAAAGGCATACCTGGTCCAGTGAACCAATAAAGAGACTTCAAAACGGCGAAAAGCAAGGAAACGCAAAATTCAACCCAGATGCAAAAAATCATTTATCGTGTCTTTGAAAAAAAAAACCCTAACTAGAAGAAACCAATCAACAGGTTCTGTAACATTTAAAACCCTAAACCCTGTCTTTTCTTTCCACTTAAAAATTGCACAAAGAAATGCAAAGGCATACCTGGTCCAGCGAACCAATAAAGAGACTTCAAACCGGCGAAAAGCAACAGCTGCAGATATCATCCAAACCAAGCAGACAATAACAGAACCGAATACGATACAGGAGGCTGAAGCAAGAACGCTGATAAAACCACCAAAAATCCTAATTAACTTATTTGATTAAACATCAATGCCGATAGCAACCGTCTACAACTAAAGACAACTATTCCTTTGCAAACGCAAAATTCAACCCAGATGCAGCAAAATCATTTATCATGTCTTCGAAATAAAAAAAACCCTAACTACAAGAAACCAACGAACAGGCCCTGCTACATTTGAAACCCTAAACCCTGTCTGTTGTTTTCATTTAAAAATTGCACAAAAAAATGCAAACGCATACCTGAACGAGCGAACCAGCAATGAGACTTCAAACCGGTAGAAAGAAACAGCTGCAGATATCGTCCAAACCGAGTAGACAACAACACAACTGAAAATGGTAGAGGAAGCTGAAGCAAGATCGCTGATAAAACCACCAAAAACCCGCCATAAATTACAGCCCGCCATAGAGAAATAAATGCTAAACATAAATTCGCCATTGCATCCAACCATTTTATTTGCTCACCCATTTTCTGGGCTGCCAACACAGTGCATATGAAACTACGACCTCACAACTGCCAAAACCACAACCACACGAAACCCCCAGCCCTCGCATTAAACACAAAAAAAATCACATCGAAATTGCAGCAGAGGAACTCCGCCATTGCCGCCGAATTTGCAGGTGAAGGACATCAGGACCGGAAGGACGACCCACACACAATGTCTTTCCACACCGCAGCAGAAGGACAACCCACACAAAACCCCGCGGAACACCTCGAACAATGCACACAAAACCCCACACCTCACATTAAACACAAAAAAAACCACGTCGAAACTGAACCAGATGAACTGCGCCATTGCCACCAAATTTGCAAGTGAAAGACCTCAGGGGAAGGACGACCCGCAGCCAGCTTCTTTCCACACCGGAGCAGAAGAACCACACATCTCGACCTGGAACAATGATGAAGGACGACCCACAGCCAGCTTCTTTCCACACCGGAGCTGGAACGACGACACATCTCCAGCTACAACAATAGAGTGGAAGCGGAAGGATGGAACAATAAAACGACCAACCTCGAACACTGCTCGCATTTAAGACCTCGAACCATGCAACAAAAACCGCCTCGGTCACACCCAAAACCACCTCGGTCACAACATCCGAGGACAGCCCGAACAACGAGCTGTGACGCCATCGCGCCGCCGCCTCCTGGGCCACACCATCCGAGGCGGACGTCACCGCGGACGGCCCCAATCACAAGCCAACAAAACAACCCATTTACAATTAAAAAAAAAAAAATTTACCAACTCTAAAGTTAAACATTGCGTCCAGCAAATATTTATGAATAGCAACCCAAACTAATGCCCCCGACCGATTCATATATGTCGGGGACATAATAATGATGTTTATTGTTTATATTATATAGAAACATCGAATTTTTTTTAAGGTTGTGACAGTGGCCATTATCACATGGTTGGAATGGTACATAGCAGGAAAGGTAAGATCTCGTAACATCAAATGAATGTTGTAATTTTTTTTTACTTGACACAATTTTAGGTTCCTATCCCAGCCTCATAGTTGTTTCGAGGCTAGTAAAACCTTCTCTACGAAATATCTCACCAATGGTTTTCATGTCAATAGCTCTAGGTTTTCTCATGAAGGAATTTTTGCTTCTAATTCTTGATTAAGCTTAGTGTTATTTTTATCTAAAGAGGGCTTATACAACTGTCAACCCATGTAATGATATAAGCCCATAGTTAAAGCATATATATGCACCATGTGTCAAAGAGCTAAGCCAGTGTATGATCAAGTGGCAAGTTATTAGCAAACAACCATCCAAAGGCAAGTTCCAAGCCCATTTTCTATGCCTGTGCACTCCAACTTCTAATACACATGTTCGCATGCCCTAGTCCCTGCATCATATGCTCATAGTGTAGATAGGTGCTAAGGATCCAATGCCAAACCACAATTCAGTTGTCAAGCAGCTTCGCCAAGGTTCCACTCTATTCATCAATAATAATTAAACAAGGAAATGGGAACGATCTACCATGGATGTGTTACCACTGGAAGATACTGTTTGAAGAGCATCAATTCTACAATTTATTGGCTATGATGATTTGAGTTCTTTCGGTATATAAATAAAGTAAAAGTGTCAATCCCCAAGATAGTGTCGTCATCACTATTAAGCTCTTATACGAGGATAGATTGGTATATATTTTTGAAAGGTTGGGACAACACATCCATTTTGGTTTCGAACTATCCCTTCAACCTTATTATTATACTATTTTTACAAGAACAGTTTAAACAACTCCAGATTTCCAAGCATGAAGAACACATTTGGAGACCATACAAGCACCATTAAAAGACAAAGGAAGGGGTCGGGGTCTATGATCATTGGCAGCAGAGGAGACTAAGTTCTTTTGTAATGATGCATAAGGGGCTTATTGTAAATCTCTAATATTTAAAGGAATTAACCCTGGATTCACATCTCATTGGTGTAAAGCCCTGTCTTCCCTTCAATGTTTTGCATTAAGCTTCATCATTTTCATCCCTATTTTGTTCAGATATAATGTAATCTTGATTTGCAGTTTTAGACTAAGTTTTGGATATAGTTTATACCAAGTGTTGATCAACACATGGAAGTAATTCCTTTAGTCATATGCATATCTCCTACATTAATTCTCACCTCTATCTAATTGTAGGAGTGAATGGATTGAAAGAGGTAGTAAGAAAGGATCCATAGAGCATAGTTTATTGCATAACAAGTGTCATTTGTGAATGAAATATTCCCTAAAAAGTAGAGCTAAGTAGGTCTTATTATCATATCTAAAGAAATCCAAAAAACCACACAAGTAGCTAAATGAGCATTGACATTGATACTCAACAACAAAAAATTGAAATGCACAAAGTTTAGATGTACACTAAATTCTAGTCTCAAGATATGTCATGATTTTGACTCAACCCATTGCTAGTATCGACATACTTAGTCCTTCGAGGAAATTGTACATGAAATGAGTGTCAGAGGGTGTATGGTGTCTTATGCAATCTTGGCTCAAATTTAAATAGCCCTTGTGAGGATATTTTTATATTTGAGTATCAGTTGTTGATCAGCACAAACAAGTAATGCCCTTGGGCCTATTCATATCTACACCTAAGTCTCACCTCTATCTAATAGAAGTAGTGAATGGCATGGAGTTTGAAGCAATAAGAAGGAATCTAGACAACATAGTCTATTATAACAAATGTTATATGTGAATAAAGAAATCCCTAACAAGTAGGGCTAAAAAAGTCTAATCCTATCTAAAGAAATCACATGGATTCCTAAACAAGTCTCTAAATGAATAGCAATAGTAATGCTAGTGAAAAAAGATGAAATGTTCACATATATACACAAAAACAATAGATGCATGCTCCCAAAATCCTCCTAGATCGTTTCTAGGTCGGATCTCACAAGATATAAGATGGAGATGGACCACCACATCCAATGGGAAAACATGATTTACCAGTTATGTCATTTATAGACAACCAGCATTAAGTATCCTCTCATCTTCTATTGCCCCATTTACTTTGAGATCAGAGGGAGGTACCATTACTTCCTTGAGAGCCCTAATGTCTATCACTATCACTTCATTGTAGACCTCAAGACAAACACTAACAACCTAATTGTTAAATTTTGAGCATTAATTCACAATACTCTTGGATCTTTACTGAGAGAATAACATATACAGTATATCAATGCATAACAATCACAATAAGCATCACAAGCATCACAAGAATCAAAAGCATGAGAGACAAGATACACAGAGTTTCCATGGGGAAAACCCTAAGGTGAAAAACCCCACAACTTCCTCAGAGATAGAGAGAGCAATGGCTCAACCAGAGTACAACCCAGATACACTTGAGATAGTCTCCTAGACCAGATGATCCTCCTCCTCACTAGTGCGCACTTTCTGAGTGAGAGAAGTGTGTCTTTCCGAATGATCTAAATAGAGATCTCCCGATCTCTATTTATAGTTAACCTATTTTCCCAGTTACACTATGGGGCCGAATTGTCTATCTAGATACATCCACAATATAATATATATTTTAGGGCCGATCCCACACATGGTGGTCTAATAACCCATCGGCAAGTACACACACTTGCGACACTTGTCAATCCACATGACGACACTTCCTTATAGAGGAATAACACATCTCTTATAAGGGTACAATAAATATATATGAAATACATAGATGAAATACATTCCGAAGTTACATATACATCAACACTTCCTCTTAACTAGGAAGGTATTTCTCGACACAGTTCTGCTAGACAAGTCTTCTTCTCGGGATCATCGTCATCATCATCGTCACTACTGCTACTATCTCAACCAATATCCGACTCTACTCATCATATGAAGTTCTACAGAGCCAGTCCTTTTTCATACTGGATGTAGGCCCACCACCTGCAGGTCTTCATCATCTGTGCGAACAGTCTGATAGAGGCGGCCTCTCAGGACTAATTTTATGTGCGGATGCAATACCGGAAAGAGTATCCCAGGAACATTTATGTGCCTAAGCACGATGGGAAAGATCTCCCAGGACTTATTACATGCATCTCCTCCAGAATACCTCTAAAGAGCATCCCAGGAACATTTATGTGCCATAGCACGACCAGCAAGATCTCTAAAGAGCATCCCAGGACTTATTACGAGCATATAGCTCAACCTCTCGGATCTCTAGGACTGATTCATGTGGATAGAAAAAACCTTTAAAGAGCATCCCAGGAACATTTCTGTGCCATAGAACGACCGACAAGATCTCTAAAGAGCATCCCAGGACTAATTAGGAGCACACAGCTCAACCTCTCGGATCTCCAGGATTGATTACATGTCTCCGTAGTAATACCGCATCCCAGGATTGATTACGAGCACACAACTCAACCTATCGAATATCTGAGGACTGATTACATACTATATAGCAATACCGGAAAGAGTACCCCAGGAACATTTATGTGCCGCAGCACGACCAGCAAGATCTCCCAGGACTGATTACATGCTATTTGCACAACTTGCCACATATCATCTCTAACCTCCAAGTATCAACCTGATACTCATGATCCAACGGATCATCATCGCACGAGGCATCATCCTGATGCCCATGATCATACTGATCATCATCACTTGCACCATCCTAGTACATATCATCTGGAGCAATATCCTGAAGCTCATCATCATGATCAACCTGATCATACAATGCATCCACCTGATGCACACCAAGTATCTACCTGATACATATCATCATACATGATCCACCTGATCATACAGTGTATCCACCTGATACAAATACAAATACATGATACATATCAACATACATGGTCCAAGCATCCAACATGATGCATATACAAATACATACAAATGATCCAATCGATCATATCACGCATCCACATGATGCGTACATACATACAAATATAAACGATCCAACTGATCATATCCATCATCAACACGATGCGTACATACATACAAATATAAATGATCCAACTGATCATATCCAACATCAAAAATGATGCATATACAGAGTAGTAATTGGAGCATCATCCTGATACTCATCATCCAGCGCTTACATCCACAGTCATGTGAAGGATCCTCCTTCGAACATGCTTGGAATGGCTTCAACAAATGTGTCCATCACTTCTTCCTTGAAGTGTCATCGATCTGAAGAACACCAAGCCTCTCCCTAAAGTACTCGAACTTCACCCTGGCTAGTGGCTTCGTCAACACATCTGCAATCTGCTCATTCATCGCAACATACAAGAGCTTCACGGCTCCTCTCTGCACCATATCCCTGATATAGTGATATTTGATCTCTATGTGTTTCGACCTCTCATGAAACACTGGGTTCTCAAACAGCTTCACATAACTCTGGTTATTGTAGAATATACTAGTAGCATCCAATGGGAGATCAAATAACTCAGACAGTAGCTTCCGTAGCCATACTGCCTCACAACTAGCTGAATAGGCTACAACATACTCTGCCTCAGCTGTACTTAGTGCTACGCAGGACTGCTTCCTGCTGAAACAAGAGATCACACATGATACCATATTGAAGTAGCACCCAGATTTTCTCTTCCTATCTACAGCACTGCCAGCCCAATCTGAATCAACATAACCCTGCAGGTTAAGCTTTTGATTCGCTTCATACTTGAGCCCATAATCCATTGTACCCTTGAGGTACCTTAGAACATGCTTTACATCAACTAGGTGAACACTCCTCGGATCCGTGAGGAACTGGCTCAATGTGTTCACTGCAAAGCAAATATCTGGTCTAGTGTTCGTCAGGTACATCAAGAACCCAATCATCTGACGATACATAGAGACATCAACTGGCTCAGATGAAGCATCACATAGAAGCTTTAGATTCAATGCCATGGGTGTGGCCATGGCCTTACAATCCATCATCCCAAATCTCTTCAGAATATCTACTGTATACTTCCCTTGACCAAGGAAGATCCCACTTGAATTCTGCCACACCTCCATACCTAGGAAATAATGCATCATTCCCAAATCTTTCATATCGAACTCAACAGCAAGCTTCCTCTTAGTATCTGCAATCAATATGTTATCTCCTGTTACAAATAAGTCATCCATGTACAAAAGTAGAATCACAGGATTCCCTTCCTCAACCTTGTAGTAAAGGTTGGAATCCGCTTTACTCTTGGTAAAGCCCAAGCTAGATAGGAAACTATCCATCCTACCATATCAAGTTCAGGGAGCTTGCTTCAAGCCATACAAGGCTTTCTTGCACACATATGACTCCCTGTCATGTATTTCAAAACCGAGTGGCTGCTCCACATATACTTCCTCTTCAACTACACCATTCAAGAAAGCAATCTTGACCTCCATCTGATGTATTTTCCATTTCATTACTGCAGCCAGGGCAAGTACTATTTTGATGGAAGTATACCTGGCTACTTGTGCAAAAGTTTTTTCATAATCTATTCCCTCTTTCTGAGAGAAGCCACGAGCTACGAATCTTGCTTTGTATTTCTCTACACTGCCATCTGCAGCATGCTTGATTTTGTAGATCCATTTGGAAGTCACAACAGACTTCTCTTTAGGTCTTGGGACAACATCCCAAACATCATTTTTCATTATTGATTGGTATTCCTCAAACATAGCATCCTTCCATTCTTTCTTTTCTGTTGCTTCTTCATAACTGGAAGGTTCTTTGTTCATAATGTCACAGAGTAAAGCAACATAGCTGGTATGTGATCTGGTTCTTTTCCTTGCTCTGTGTTCTTCTTCTGGAATGCCAAATCTTTCTACATCTTGAATGAGCTCTCTAGCCCATGCAGGTTTCCTCTTGTGAGAGTTATCCTCACGCGGTGGATCTACAGGTTCTTGCGGATCTTCAAACTCACGAACAACTTCTGGAATTGCTTTAGTCATGGTAGTGTCTTGAAATCTGGTTTCCTTAGGTTCTTCATAAACTTCGATAGGTGCCTTCCTTGATTTGATGAATGCTGAATTTTCATCAAATGTTACATTCTTGCTGACATCAATCTTCTTGAACTCTAGAAAGTATATTCTGTAAGCCTTCGAGCTTTCACTGTAACCCACAAAGATACCCTTCTTTCCTGAAGGATCTAGTTTGGTCCTCTTTTCCTTTGGGACATGAGTGTATACTGGACAACCAAATATTCTGAGATGGTTGACTTCAGGTTTCTTACCAAAAAAGACCTCTTCTGGTGTCTTGTTTTCCAATATCTTGTGGGGTGTTCTGTTATGCACATATACAACTATTCTAGCTGCTTCTGCCCATAGATGCATAGGTAGATCCTGGTCGTGCAGCATTGCCCTTGCTGCTTCCATGATTGTTCTGTTCTTCCTTTCTGCAACTCCATTCTGTTGAGGATTATAAGGAGCAGTCAACTCCCTCTTAATCCCTGAATCACTGCAAAGCTTCTTGAAATCACCTGAGGTGAATTCCCCACCATTGTCGGATCTGAATGTTTTGATCTTTTTGTCAGTTTGATTCTCCATCAAGGTTTTGAATTCCTTGAACTTATCAAACACCTCATCTTTGTTTTTCAAGAAGTATACCCAAGTCTTCCTGGAGAAATCATCAATAAATGAGACATAGTAAACATACCCACTTAGAGAACTGGATGACATAGGACCACATACATCTTAGTGGATGATTTCTAGGATATCTTTTGCCTTGCTTTCACTACTTGGGAAAGCCTTCTTAATATTCTTACCTTTTGCACATCCTTTGCAAACACCTTCATGTTTGGTCTTTATTTCAGGAAGACCCTCTACAGCCTTGCTTGCAATTGGAAGTGCCCTATAGTGCATATGAGCAAGTCTTCTATGCCAAAGTTTACTTGGCTCCATGGATTCATGCACCATGGCATGTTCAAGTTGTCCTTTTAATTTATACAAACCTCCCTCTTGCTCTCCAATCACAACTGCATCCACAAATGAAGATCAAGCTCTCTGCATCCCTTTGGCCACATTAGGACTTGGCCATCCACAAATGCAACCCTCATACCTTTTGCATCCAATGCAAAGATGGAGAGTAAGTTCTTCTTGAGCCTAGGTACATAAAAGACTTCTTTCATCTTCAAAGATTTTCTAGAATCTAGGTTGTAGGAGGCTTCACCACTTCCTTTGATGGGATATTGATAATCATCCCCAAGTTTCACTTTATGGGGTGATTCATGTTCAGACAGATTTACAAAGGATTCTTTAAACCCAATCATGTGTTTGGAAGCCCCACTGTCAATTAACCAATCATTACAACCATGGGAGATAGTACCTGTGAGAGCAGAGATTAGAACATAGTCTTCTTCACTTGATGAGTCATCATTACTATCATCACTTTCTGCCCTAGCCTTCTTCTTTGGAGGTTCATCATCTTCGGCAGCATGAGCATGGAACCTTCTTTTGTTACCCTTCTTCTTCTTGCTGGAGTTGTTGTTGTTGTGGATGTCCCTTTTGTTCTTGGGACATTCTGAAGCAAAGTGACCCTTCTCATTACAAGTGAAACACCTTAGATCTTTCTTGTCTTTGTGAAAATGATGAGAAGATTTCTTCTTGTGATGGGATGGCTCCCTCTTGAACTTGCCCTTCTTAGTGTGAGCTGTGAGAGCTTGATCTTCATTTCCCATGTTCTCTTCTCTTGCCACAAGCATTGCTTCTTCTTGAGAACATTCCTCCCATAATCTGCTGAAGGAGATTAATTTCTTTCTGGCACAGATCCCCTGGATAAAAGAGTCCCATGACCTAGGTAGGCCATTCAAAGTAGTCATAACAATTTCACCATTCTCCACCATTTCATCTACAACTTCAAGTTGTTCTTTGATCTGAGAGACCTTGGAGAAATAGGATTGAATGGTTTCTCCATTCGACATCTTGACCCCTTTCAATTGATTCAGTAGGGTCATCTTCCGATTTATGTTCTTTCCTTCAAATAGCTTGGTCAAAGAGTCAAACGTAGCCTTGGGTGTCTTTAGAGAAGACACATGGGGTATGAGATGGTCTTTGATAGAATCAACAATGATTCTCTTTGCCTTGACCAAGTTCTTCTTATGCAAAACCTTAGCCTCTTCATCCTCTGGGATAGGGATGTCTTCTTTTATATATGAGTCCAACTCATTTTCTTCCAGGATTAACCCAATCCTATACTTCCAAGATCATAAGTTATCAGCCCCTTCAAGCTTATCCTCAAGCTTGGTGTCGTGAGACATCTTAAAGAGTACTTCAAATGGAAATAGAAAAGATTTAGGTCTTACCACTTGAAATGCTGAAAACTAGATCTGGTCCCAGATTAGGGTTTGTCGAAAAAACCCTAAAAATTCAAAATGTGAATTTCAACTTTCTGAAAGGATAGAAAGATGTGCCTTGATGAGCTGATCAGCTTGGTGTATTCAGAATTTGAGATCAGCAAAGCTTTACCCTTCAGATTTTCCTTTTTGTCCTCCCAGGTTCACCAGGGAGAGCCCTGAATTAGGGTTTTAGTTTCCCAGAGATCTACCCAGCCAAAAATCTCGATCCAAAGCTCTAAACTTCGATTCTTGCAAGGGGCTTCCAGCTATGTCTTTAGATTTCGGAAATTCCTATTTTTGTGGAAACCCTAATTTTTAGGGCCAAATCTAAAAATGGTTGGAATTGAATTCTGATTAAATAGATAGATTCTCCTTGATGAGTAGCGTCAATCTACTATACTGCTTTTCCAAAAACTATGGAGAGAAACCCAATAAATAAGAAACTCAAGTTTTTGTCACTGCAAAATGTCTTCTTCTCAAGTTAGCTCTAATACCATGTTAAATTTTGAGCATTAATTCACAATACTCTTGGATCTTTACTGAGAGAATAACATATACAGTATATCAATGCATAACAATCACAATAAGCATCACAAGCATCAAAAGAATCAAAAGCATGAGAGACAAGAGACACAGAGTTTCCGTGGGGAAAACCCTAAGGTGAAAAACCCCACAACTTCCTCAGAGATAGAGAGAGCAATGGCTCAACCAAAGTACAACCAAAATACACTTGAGATAGTCTCCTAGAGCAGATGATCCTCATCCTCACTAGTGCGCCACTTTCTGAGTGAGAGAAGTGTGTCTTTCCGAATGATCCAAATAGAGATCTCCCAATCTCTATTTATACTTAACATGTTTTCCCAGTTACACTATGGGGCTGACTTGTCTATCTAGATACATCCACAATATAATATATATTTCAGGGCCGACCACACATATGGTGGTCTAATAACCCATCGGCAAGTACACACATTTGCGACACTTGTCAATCCACATGACGACACTTCCTTATAGAGGAATAACACATCTCTTATAAGGGTACAATAAATATATATGAAATACATAGATGAAATACATTCCGAAGTTACATATACATCAACACTAACAAATGAATTCCTTACTCACCATACCTATTAGTCACCATATTTAATCGAGCATTTGAAATTTCTTCCCCCATACCTCATCACATGAATTTTTTATGCACATTGACAATTGTTTTTGGTGATATTCTCTCTAGAGTTAAAATGTGTTGTGTTTGACAAGACCAGAACATTGAATACAGGAAAACCTGTTTTTATTGACACAAATTTGTTAAATAAAATTCCTACTACTGGCTTTTATGCTAAAGTTTCTTCAGTTGAGGTAGGTTCTAACATTTCAAACAACTTTAAATCCATGAAAATTAGTTCTGTAGCTCTACATACATGCTTTATAATGAAGATGGAAAGTGTTGCCATTTCTTACAAGACCTTGCTCATGTTAGCTGAGGCATCAAAGGAGGACTTGACTTAAAAATTTATCTTATCAAATAATTACTTGTACATCTCGCTTAGGGATAACTTTTCATTTCAACTTGAATGGATGAAAATGATGATAAGGAGCAAAAAAATTTCCATCTGTGAGGTGACTGGAACAATCCTAAGAAGTTATAGAATGTAAAATCCAAAGAAAATTATCATACTCAAAACTTAGCAGTGCTATTTCTAAATATAAGCATATGGATATAATAAAATTATCAATATAATTTAAGCAGATGGAGAAGAGATAAAAGGAAGTAGATCAATAGCTTATAAATCAACTATTGAAGTTTGGAGAAGCCATCTTGATCAAATACTAAATGCAAGACTCAACCAATTCTAAAGAAGAAACCAAGAAATCAAAAGATGAAAGCCTGAAATTGCAATTAGAAGAAGCTTTGGAAATCAAACAAACCTTGATAAACCATCTGAAAGAAAAAGCAAGCACTTATGATGAACAAAAGGATGAAATCATGTCACTGAAGAAAAGATTGGAATTTCTGTAATATTCATATGATGTATGGATGTTATTATCCTTGGAAAAGAGCACTCAACACATAATTCTATCATTTGGCACTTAATATTATATTGTTATTTAGGCATGATTTACAAAATCTTAGTCTATAAAGACATCATATGATGATCCAATCCATTAATGAACACTGGAATATTGTTGTTTCTTTATAAATGACTATTTAAAGAAATGACTTCACCTATGTTATATAGAGTACAATAGAATTATATGTTCTGCTTCACTGTGCAGAGATCAAGGTGCTAAATCACACATTCATTTAAAGCATCCTAAGTATAAATTTATTATTCCAATCTCATTCAGAGGATAATTAAGAATAAATTTTCTTAGGGGAAAGAGCTTCACCAACCCATTCTATCCACCTAGAGATCTACAAAAGGCCATTATATTTACCACACTCTTTCTTTGAGACCTCGCCTACCTTTTGATTGTGTTCCTTGAACACATGATTGCATGTGAATGAGAGAAAATAAGTTTTTAGATATAGCATCTGTGAGCAACATCGTGCAAGTTTAGATTTGAGGCTTGAAGATATCCCTTGATCCAAGAGATGACTAGCTAGATTTTTATCCCAAAAAATTTGTAGCTGGCAAGAACATTCTTCCAATGCTAAATGTCATTAGAATTGTGGCAACCCTTACCTCAACATCAGTGTTAGAATTTAGTATCCCCTGGGATTATGAACACCTCCTACTCCACTAGATCCTAGATTTCGTTTAGAGGCCCCATTGAAAAATCCATAGGATATATATTAATCAAAATGTCCAAGTGAGAAATCTCTCTATCCTATCTTGTTTTTTCCACTTGTAAGTAGTGCTTGTATGTTGCTAATTTTTATATAAGACCATGGCTAGTATGATAGATTTGTCTTGGAAGAGGGTGGTGTTTCTTGTCGCCTGTATTTCCCAGAGGACAAAAAAATGTAGAGTATAATGAGTGATCCTTACCCCCTAATTGTCCAGCAAATATTGTAAAGCTTCCTCAATATATGTCTCCATTAAATGACCTAATTCCATGAGGAGCAACAAATATATTGTGACAATGTACAAAAATTCAGTTCTAGAAGGCCCGAGCTAGCTTTCCTTCCCATGAAAGATGTCTTTTAGTTCATGCAACAACCATCCAAAAGTCTTGTGTGATGAATCCTATCATTGTGTGTTAGCCTATTCTTGAGAATCATTCACCCAAGTTCCAAGGATTTAAAAAAATGTGGGCTTCCAATTTTTCCAAAATATTTGAATTCGCTTGATTTCCTTGTCCTAAACAAACCATCTTCTATTAATCATCTATTTAAGTGAAAAACATGGGATAGGTCTTATCATAAGGTCCTCTGGTCCTATACTAAAAGAAGTCTATCTTTGTGTGCTAGGATATTCTCAAGAATCGACCACCCAAACAACATCAATTTAAAGAAACAACAGTCTTTCAGTTTCCATGAAGTATTTGAATTCACTTGATTTCCTTGTCCTAGAAAAACCATCTTCTATTGAACTTCTATGCAAGTGAAACCCAAGGGGTAGGTCTTATAAAAAAGTTCTTTGGTCCTACACTTAAAGAATATCATGTAATACTATTTCCAATGTTTCCTTATATGGCCTTTGGCATCTAGAATTGTTTTCAACAAACTAGCATTAGAAATTATCTTATAGATGGATAAAAGTTTCACTGTCTATTGCCTAGAGTCTTTGGGGATGACCAACTGTTCAATATAAGAACCAATTCCATCGATGAAATCCTTTTTTGGATATTTTATTTTAAGAAATGGAGGGGATTAAAACAATTTTCTCTCTATCTTACAATCATGTCCTAATTGACCTTCTAATTAGATCCTATCTATTTCTAGGCTCTTCAAATTCACAAGGAATCTATTTGGATTCCCTTCTAGGATCTATCTCTTACATTTGCAATACTTTCACTCCCTTCTAAGTATTTATGAACTTGATATCCCAAAAACCCGTGTTCCACTTATAATCACATATGCATCCTAAATGTTGCTACTCTCTAACCGTCTGAAACAACAATTGAGATTTGCATTGACAACCCTTTTTCATCCCTTCGATATTGAAATAATTGATTTTCAAATTCCATATTGCCTAGCTTCCTTATCTATCTTGAAAATGTTTTCAATTGGGTCTGCAAATTTGGCCTCTATGGGATGGTACTCTAGTCCCAATGCCAATTCCTTAAGCCATAACAACACCTCAGCATTTCCCAACCTATGAATCTAAATACAACAGAACAATACTCTTATATATTCTAATTTATATTTTAGTGTAAAACACATAAGAAGAAACATAATACAAATTCAAATGGGTGTTTCTCAGCGCAAAATTCTCACATGATCATGCTTCTCCATAGAAGAAATTAACCACGTGATCATTGGATTCTCCAACTTCGTCACCATTCTTCTAGCTTGTAATGTGCCTATGAATAATATGAACCAGAAAGAATGTTTTTATTCATAGGCACACTACAAGCTAGAAAGAATGGCCATATTTCTGGTTCATATTATTGGGCCATCTCTCTGTTTGAATATCCCCTCATCTACACAAGACAGGGGCCAAATAGAGAAGATAAAACAGAGGATTTGTTAGTTTACTTTGTAGGTTAAAAATTCTAGTAGAGATCACTTTTTCCCCACCCTCCACAACTACCAAATCACACAGTAGATCCTATTTGTTCACAACAATTTATTTATGGAGTAGAGACCAAGCATTGGATACTATGAGTGAGGCATTGTATTAATTAGGAGAAAAAAGACTACATAGATATATCCCCATCTACATACTCCTATCCAAATTACATTCTTAGATGAACACCAACTATCATTATAATAGAGATACATTCATAGAAGATAAACGAGGGAAGAAAATATACTATTATAGTCATGTAAATTAATAAAACCTTCTATATCACGGTCAACCATACATCATTGATTTCTGACAATATTTTCTCCATGGCCTTCACATTTGTATAACTCAAAGATGCTTTAAATGGTAATTTCAGTAACCTAAATAATGTACTAGAAAATCCTTAATAACTTTACAATTTCTTTGTTTATTCTTATAAATCCTACCAAGTTTTTTGTCCCAAGGGGTTAACTCAAATGGTTGTTGCGAGTGTTGCTAGGAATTTGGATACTTCTGTGTTGACATTTACTTGGTTTAAATACCCTTGGGTTAGCTACACTAGTCTACGCTAGTGGGTTTACTAGGGATGCCATCCACAAATGTGAGGAAGAATCCCTTGGATTTCCCCATGAGAATCCTCAAAGAAAATATAAAACACTACAAAGTTTACTCAATTCAGTATAGTTTTATGGTATGTGTGTAGTTGACTATCTAGAAACCTCCTATTTTCAATTGAGTCACATTTAAACAAAAATCATGATGGCCCATGGGTTGCATTATGACAGGATGCAGTGAATATCATTATGTGAATACATGCTATTTAAAGATCAAGTTTACAGCATGGATTTCTATTGAAGATACCTAGATAGAGAATAAAAAAGAAACATACCAAAGATGAGAAAATTGAAACCAACCAATTGGTAACAATGCAAAATGACAAATAATACAAGAGTAGAAACATAATTATAATGAGGATATTGAGGTACACATTAATGATGGCTATAAATTGGGGAGAAAACATGGGATAAAATGGCATCGAAGCTATTGCCTTACTATATCCTTCTCATCTGCAACAATAAATGATGTAGCAAGATAGATTTCATCCCTACCTCATAACCTGTATCCTAACTTGCAATTTGATCACTGATTTTGCTTACACCTGTAAATAGTCAATTGATATTAAACAATTTTGTCAATTTTTCAAAAACTACACAAATTTCAAACTTACATTTGGATAACAACTAATCTTGTCAAGACATACTAAAATTATTTATATGGGAAGACTAAAATGTACATACTAGAGTGTTGTGTTGGCTGTATAAACTGTTCTTTAGTTTGACAATATAGACCCAGGTTCTGCGCCGTTTGAGGAACCAACAAAACCCCTTTTCACCAGCGATTTTGGCAATAGCCTGCGAACAGAATAAGGTCTCACTCGATTTGAAGTTATGGGGAGGTTGTGGAATCAAGTTTCCACAACTGGGTGATGCGCACTTCAAGAGACTGGTGAGCAACACGCTACTAGAATCGCACTGTGAACTAGGGACGGCGCGAAGTTCACCTTCTTCGCGATTAACACTTATACCATAATGCATCCAAGGACTACGCGTTCGGAAAGGCTACTTGACAATAGGACAGTGCAACTTAAGACCGCGGTTCCTCTTCGGTACTTAACCAACTCTTGATAGACTTTACTTAGTGTAAGTTATGCATTTAACAACCATCTTAAACCGTAAATCTTGCAAGCTTATGTAATCTGATAAGCTACAATGCAACTACGCACTTCCGTTGTTGCGCTCAGGGAATTCCACTACACAGACTCCGCTGGCTTAAGCGTTTACACATTTACTTATGCATTCATCATGTTCAGAAATACTTCAGCATTCAACATTTACTCTTATGCGTTTAACACTTAACATAACATTCCATCATTCATTCTTATGGCGATTACACATGAGAGCAAAGATACTTATACTTAAAGCAAGAACTTAACCATTCATCAAAGCAAACACATATAATCAATCACATAACATGATGATTTAACGTGGTTCACTACCAGGATGGGAGCTACGTCCACAAGAACTGTTGTTATATTATCAATGGGAAGGGTACACCCGTTCCAATCTGCGCACTCAGCTGTAGACTCTCTTCTCTCTTCAGTAGGTCTCTATGCATGGAGCTTACAAAGCCTTTTTACAATAGTCTCTCAATAGAGATCGATCTCAACAATAATCCCAATCAAAAACTAACCCTTTCCCTTACAAAATGTACCCTTTTATAGATCATGCCCTTAGGTCATGTATTTACATTCATGAAGGGATAAAAACCCTAAGGTTCCCCAAACCTGGTGTGGTTACCCGCCACCCTACCTGTCGACGTCGACAGCTTGCTCCACTCGCTTCAAGTCACCTTCTTGGGCCACTCGTGTCTCACATGTCCTTTTGACAGCAGCAGTCATCATAAAAATAGTTACAACCGTATCGTGGCCTGTCACTTTCTGCCCCTTTTTCCTTGTTGTTGTCGTCGACCCATGGCTTAGCCTCTAATGGTTTTCCACCACTCTCTCTGACAGGTCGCTTTACTTTATCTCCACTCTGCTCCTTACCAAACTAACGGGAATCCTGGAGTCACTTACCCAAAACAGGTCGCTTTCACAGCTCGACCTTCCCTTATACTCTTTACCCAAAATAGTTGTTGTGTTGGCACTGTGCATCAGCATGACTTCGCATCTCTGACTATGCAATCTGAACTACGCACTCCGCAAAACTGTGCCATCTAACTTTGCAGCTTGAACTGCTCACTTTCCAAAATTGTACTTCTTCAAAAGTGTGCTAACTTGGGCCATGCCCAATAGGCCCCTACCACTTACTTGTGGCTTGTCCCCGAGCCACTTTTTCCTACCGACTTCAGCTACACTTCTTCGACGATACTTAGCTTGGCAGTGAAGCTGTGCAAAGTAATAGTGAGCTCTGCAACCGTTACCTTTGCCTTGTTCTCAAATTCCTTAATGGTCTCCAACATCACCTGTGAGACCTGCTCCTGGGATTGTTCTTTCATTGGGCCATCTGTCGTTTGAAGTTCAACAAACTTCTCATCAATCTGATGCATGAGTGCCATCCCTTTTCCTCTATGGTCTGCAACTTTGCGGAAGCGGCAGCCTCTCTTTCCCTTAGCATCATCATCTCTTTTTGTAGCTCTTTTACGTCATTAAATTTTTGCATCTTTTGCCTTGACGACAAAGTCTTCACTTCTGCATTTGCGGCATCAATTTCCTGCTGCCTTTGTTGTAGATCCCCTTTCAACTGCATAAGGTCTGGATCCTGATTCAATCCAGCCAACATTGTATTTGCTTCCTCTAGAAAAATTTGACACTTCGCCACCTCGATCGAAATGTTGTCTAAACTGGATCTTACCTCTTCAGTTGGAGCTGTGCATTTATTTGGTGGGGTACTGGGTTGCTAAGCCTCCAAGTCTGCGATATTTCCTTTGTAGGAAATCTCCATTTCCATCATTTCCGTCGTAATGGATTACACTTTGGCCCCAATATTGATGATTGCATCTTTGACATTTGCTTCTTCTTTGCACTTGTCGATCTTGGCGCATACCACTGATACTATTTCTTTGAGTTTGCGGTTCCTTTCTTGAGCCTCAGACAGTTCCCTGGTGTTCCATGCTGATTCCTATTTCAGCTCATTGAGGCTTTCCCATAACTGGACATTCTCATCATATGAAGCGATGCCTCTTTCATGAATTCCTCTACAATATAAATGTGCAAATTGTTCAAGTCCTCAATTGGTAATGACCCAAGGTCGAGGTCAAAATGTTCCAAGTTCTTTGCTGCTTCATTTACCTTATCATTTGGAAAAATAAGGTGCACAGTTTCAATATGCACTACCCGAGGGTGCACGCTCAAAGCAGGGGATTGCCTCTTTTTCCTACTTGAGCCACCTGACTTTCGTTCTGAGTTTCATTCTCGGACCAAGTCCTGCTGGGCTTGTCCAAGATGCGCGAACATCGTTTTTACTGTTTCGACCGCCTGAAGGAGGCTTAGCTACATCTCTTCTTGTTTTGCCTCTTTCTCTGCGCGCGTTTCTTCCCATATTTCCTGCACCTTTGTCGCGATGGTCTCACAGTCGTATACGTGCAGTATCGGTACCAATTTGGGCTTATTAGCCTTTTGCTTCTTATGTTGGCCTTTTGCCGATGAAGGGCTCGCAGTTGGTTTCCTCTTACTTCCCGCTTGTCCTGTGTGTCTCCTTCTTCCTACTCAATAGGTGTGGCTATGACTTCATCCTTATCCTCATCTTTGTTTTCTTTGGATGCGGACTTGACCTCGATTGGTTGGTCCAACTTCCATTCTATTGGCCATTCTTCCATTATCTGTTCTATTTTCTCAGCATCTAGCTGATAGCAGCCTGGATACCATATATCGGTGTCTATATCAACCCTTGGATGAATGTACGTTTTATGCATATCAACCATAAATCTTACCTTCCCTTTGTATGCATTTGTCAGCTGCTGTGAGATTCGCGGTGTTTGCCGAATCACATCACAGAGTTCCTTGTAGTATGTGTAAAACAGCTCATTAATTTTTCATTTCCTAGAGGACTTCGCATTTGCCCATAAGTTAGCGAAGTGTGTTCCCCGGAATTTCCCTGAGAGAACTGGGAGGCCTTAGTAGCTAGTGGCTCTTTCCAATCGATAAAGGAAATTAGTACCAATAGCCAACTGCATTGGAACAAAGTTCCCTTGTCCTGGGTTTCTTGGACATCTTCCAAAAACTCGTTCAATAGGTACTATTTCTAGTTGTAAGGTGTCTCGTTCTTCATTTTAGATGTGAGGAGGATTGCTGCAGCCGACACCTCTGCTGGTCAGTATTTGCGCAGGATATTCCCTGCGAGCAGATGAACTGTGAAGTGCGTAGCTTCATCATTAATATTGGCTGTAGGGAAGCCACGTTTTCCCTTGATCACGCCAAATTCTTTCGTCATTCTGGAGGCGAGGTCTTTGTCCTGTCCCTTTCCTACAAATGCTTTTGTAGGGCTTCGCCTCTCTTATTAACCATCGTGATGTAGTATATCATATCGATATTTATATCAATTCTTTTGTCCAACCATAGATATCCCGAGTGTATGCAGGAAAGCAATGTGTGCACTACTGCGTTAAGTTCTGGGCTCCTATCAAAATGTGGGATGCACAGTAGGTTAAGCAATCCCAATGGTTCAAGCGCTTTTAGCCAATCCTACACAAATATAGTTTTGGCATCGGATTGGTGATCAACCTGGTGACACATATATTGGTTTGGTTGAAACTGTTTGTACTTCTTTGGCTTGGACTGACCTCCTTCCAGCAAGTCATGGTCTTTGAACTTGCAGTCTTCCACTTTCCCAAGAAGGTCTCCTACAACCCTCACCTGACTGGATATGGGCGGCAGCGGAATCTCATAAACAACATTTTTCTCCAGGTTGACAACTGGTGCATCATCTCGCCGAGGTGGGATATATTCATGCACGAGATGGATGGGTCGCTCTTCAGTTGTGACTAGTGTCTATGGCTTTGCTACCTTCGGCTCTTCCTGTTCTATAGCTTGGTGCTTATCTTTTTTCATCCCTACGGCATGCCCTACAAACCTGCGGGATGAGGCGCCTTTCTCCACTGTAGGTTTCTCGTCAGGTGCCAACATGACTCCATTGAACCCCAACTACTTGAATATTGTTAATACTTCATCAATGGTGACTGGTTCACTCATTCACTTTGCATAATGCTCGGCTTTCTAGTTGTTTAAGCTCTAAATTCACACACAGATGAGATAGAACTCACGGTAAAACACACAAGTGCTTGGTTGATGGCTATTTATAGCTATTGTTGGTCTGGAAGATGCTGATGAGCCATTACTGGGATAGTTAATGCCTCGTCCTTCAGTCAGATCTCCTCTGAGATCTCGATCTTGTTGACCAATCATTATCTCTAATCCAATGATGTTTCCTTAAATGCTGAAAGGTTGCCGGTGTCGCCAGGCTGTTAAATCAGTTAAATCATCCATTAACTACCACATCTGTTGGCCGGATCTCGATGATATATCGGTCATTTCACTCTTTATTATGCTCGAATGGACATATTTTCCTTTAATGCACGATTTTGTTGGTGCCTCCATTTTGTATAACGGCTCACTAAACGACCGACAATTGTGACAGTCATCTTTTTCCGTCATGATGCGCTGGAAATTCTGTCAAAATGTTCTTGTGTGGTTTTCTTATGCACGTGTTCTTCTTCATTTTAAAATTTCTATCTACGCTTCCAGTTCATGCCTCACATTGCAGCTTCTCATTCTTCCCAGTTGTCCTATTCCATTTGATCTGCGTAGTTACATTTTGAACTTCGTACTGTGCACTTTTTATTTTTTATTTTTTTTTCTTCTGCGCAACTTCACTTCTCTACTATTGTTGCATGGTTAATGCATCCTTTCCATCAACTTCGCGTATCAGACCAAAACTATGTAGAGGCTCTTTTGAATTTCTAGTGCCCAATTTGAACTGTACTTGACACTTAGAAATTTCCTTCTCTTTCGATCACTGAGGGTTCTGCGAAGTAGGACTATCCCTGTAGGGTTTTAGTTTACTTCCATTAACCAGTCCTAGTAATTTATCTCTGGATAACATGGCTAACTGATTTGCGCCACCGTTAGTAACATGCTTAACAATATATGGCCCACGCCAATGCATTTTAAATTTTCCCATAAATTTCATGAACTTACTATCATACAGGAGTACAAGGTCAGCTACCTGAAAGGACTTGTTCTTGATGTGGCGATCATGCCATGCTTTTTCTCTATCTTTCTGCACTTGCTGGTGAAAGCCTACAATGAAGCGATCTTCCTCCAATCCAACCAAGTGTAGAATCCTTTCCTCTATTGTTTGTTCATCCTCCATGCCTGTGAATGCAACAATCCTTAAGCTTGGTACAATATACGCCATCGGCATCACAGCTTCCTGTCCATAGGACAGTCTGAAAGGTGTATGGCCTGTCAACTTCTTACAAGTGGTCCTGTATGCCCATAATACGGTTGGAATGTGCAGATCCCAATTATCCCTGTTTAAATTGCATACCTTTGTCAGCGCATTCTCCAATACCTTGTTGAAAGCTTCAACGGTTCCATTGGCTTGAGGATGGTATGGTGTACTCCTCTGATGGTAGATGTGGAACTCTTCAGTAAAGGCTTCAATAGTTCTGTTCAAAAAGTGAGTTCCTTGATCACTCATTAAAATATTTGGGCATCCAAATCTGGTAAGGATGTTCTCGAAGATGAACTACGCGGCAGTAGATGCGATATAGTCCTTCACTGGTTTAGCTTCTTCCCATCTAGTGAGATAATCAGTCGTGGTGATAATATATCTCTCACCAGTCCTCTTTCCTGGTGGGTTAATAGGTCCCACGAAATCAATAGCTCATTTGTCAAATGCTTGTAGTGTCAACTGTGGTTTCAATGGCATTTCATCTCTTCGTGATGGTTTTCTTGTTCTCTAACAGACATCACAACTTTGGCAATGTTCCTTTGAATATTTATGAATTGTGGGCCACCATAGACCGACTCTTAATATCTTCTATGCAGTCGCTCTTCCTGCGTAGTGACCTCCATATGCACCTAAATGTGCATCAAACAATATAAATGGCTTCTCATGCTCCAACACACTTCTGCACAGCACTTCATCTGGTCCCAACTTATATAAATGTCCCACGATGATAGTCAGGTCCTAGGTTCAATCTTCCTGGTTTAAAAATAATTTCAAAATCATACTCTTGAAAGAGTAGTGACCATCTGCATATTCTCCCCCCTAACACTGGTTTATTGACCAAATACTTTAAAGCGGAATGGTCAGCAAACATTGAGAAGTCCGCACCCAGCAAATAGTGCCTGAATTTCTGCAGTGCATACATCATAGCTAGACCCTCTCTTTCTATGGTTGTATAATTCTTTTTAGCTGACGACAATTTCCTGCTCAAAAATGCAATGGGATGGTCAATACCTCCCTCACCTGGTTGTGCTAGCACCACACCAAGTGCAATGGAAGAAGCATCAACATGTACATGGAATTGCTTGTCCCAATCTGGAAAGACCAAGATAGGCGCAATTACAATTTTCTCCTTTAGTGTGTTAGGCCTTTCTCACATTCTGCATTCCATATGAACTGCGCTTCTTTATTCAACAGATTGTCCATGGGTGGGGTTATCTGCGCATAACCCTTGATGAATTTTCTATAGTATCATGTATGTCCCAACGTGGTGCGAAGTTGTTTCACTGAATTTGGTGTTGGCAGATTCACAATAACTGCGATCTTCGCAGGATCAACCATCAAGCCTTGTTTACAGACACTGTGTCCCAAAAAATTCCATAGGGCACACAAAAGATACACTTCTTCAAATACAAAGAAATTTGATGTTGTCTGCACTTAGCTAACATCATTCTCAGGTTTTCATAATGATTCTTGAGTAAACCAAAGACAGTCCAATCATTAAAATAGACTTCTAATAACTAATGGATAAAGTCCTTGAATGCAGCCACAACAACTCTGGAAAATATAGCAGGTGCATTCTTCAACCCAAAAGGAATAACTGTATACTGATATGATCTCCATTCAGTAGAAAATGTGGTCTTATGTCTGTTTGCTTCATCAATCCTGATCTGATGGTATCCAAAAAATCCATCAGTAAAAGAATAGGCCTCATTTCCTCCAACATTATCAAATACTTCATCTGTAAATGGAGCAGGAATTGGGTCGTGCAATGAATTATCATTCATCTTCCTTAGGTCCACGCAGATTCTAATTTCACCTTTTGTCTTTTTTTCTTGGATAACCATCGGGCTTATCCACTATGATTCTTCAACAGGCTTAATGATCCCTGCATTAAGCATCTTATCAATCTCTTCCTTCACTCTTTCTTTGTACCTAGGATTCAGTCTATAAGGCCTCTTCTTAACGGGCTTCGCGCCTAGCTTGAGATGTATCTTCATCACTCCCAGGTCACCCAAAATGCCTTTCATTTCTACAAACTTTGTTGGAAATATTCATGATACTCATGTAGACGGTCTATGATCTGCGTGACTGTCTCATCATCCCAGTAATCTCCAATGGATGCGAACTTCGGCTCTTCACTTGTGCCAATGTTCACTTTTCTTGTCTTAACAAGTCCGCTCATATTTGGAATTTCTAATGGAGGTCCCTCTACATCACGCGCTCCCTTTGAATCAGGTATATTGATGTTGCATGAATCTTCCTCATCGCTCTCCTCTTGCTCTGCTTCATTTTCAATGAGATTATAACATTCAAGGGCATGTTCTATCTGTCTTTCCCATTCTAGTTTCCTGTTCACAGGTACCTTTACGTCTTCAAATATATTTTCTTTGATTTCCTCTAATGCCTCATTTATACTTGGGAATTCGGCTTTGAATATCCTTTCTTTGATCATTTGCAGAGCTTCGTTTATGGTTGGAGAGTCATCTTCAAAATTAAAAGTTCTCTGAAAATTTGCAGTCATGATAGACCAATCTGTTGTTCCTCTACGAAGATCTGAATCTGTATACCAATCCTCTAGAATCTTCTCTAATGTGTGCACAAACAGATGAACCCATTCTGCCTGTGGTCTGTTTTCCCATGCTTTTGAACAAATTTCTATGTGATCCCTCAGATCCGTTTTCCCACTATGCTTTTCGAATGTCAGCACAACTTTCTTTGTGAATATGATTTGCATCATGTGTTTGCACTGTTCCCATGTGGTCAAAGTCTTCTTATGCACGGCCCACCATCTGGAAGGTGTTGCGCATAGTGCTATATCCAATGCTGGTATCCCGTGTTCAATTGAAACTGATACAGTATATTCTTGAATAAATGAATAAACGTTAGTTGAACCATCATAAGTGGGGATTGGACTTACCTCTGTTCCAATCCAATGAAGTGACTTTGCGATCTGCACACATCGCCTGGAAGATACTTTGTGCATACAGCTTTGACAATTCTCCAGTCCTATGTCGGATTCTGATACGCAAGAACTGTCGCATCACCAACTAAGCGTTCCATCTGCCGTAGGATTGATGTAGTCATCCTGATTCGAAGTCATCTTGTAGATGCGATCAAGATCTTGTGCTCTGGATTCTTCCTGTATCGGCTCGCTGTATCTTTCTCTTGCGAAGGGTCCAAGGGTGTGATGACCCTAATATCCTTCCCTTCGAAGATCATCATTTTGGTTTTCAGGATGATGATCACGAGGTTATCCATCGCCCAGACTATCCCCAATAATGCTGGATATGGGTTACTGTCGTCGGTCGTCTCGATAACCTCGAAGTCCACAGAACTTTTGACTGCATCGATGTCCACAAGTACATTCACGAGTCTTCCAAACGAAATCACTTTCTGTTGCTTTGCTAGTCTCAACTGAATAGGTGACCATGATAACCTTAGTTTCCCCATCTGTTCCCATGTCTGCTTGCTCAAAACATTCACCTCTAACCCTAAATCAAGGATTATCTCATCCATTTCATAATCTCCAATTTGTGCACTTAGCCTCATTTCTCGGCCTGTTCTCTTATGGCTTTTTATCTGATGAACTGCGCTCTGAACAATGTTTGTGCTACAACGTGGTTCATATTGGTCTAGTAAGTTTTTCAATTCTACTAAATCATATTTTCTTTTTAGCAGCTTCACACAGCTCTGTAAGAACTGCGCAACATAAGTCCTTGTTTCTGTTGCGGTACTTGTTTGATCATTCACTATTGGCATATCCTTCATATGCGCTGTTTCACTTCGCAATGGGATTCTTGGTGTGACAGGTGGCGGTTCTTTTAATGTGTCCCATTGTTCTGCAAAGACTTATTTGTTTCTTTCTAGATTGAAAGAAGGCGCTTTCCCAGTGGCTTTTCTGACCCAGACCTCTTCAATAGGAGTCTTCTTATCTTGGTGATCTCCAGAAGTCGAAGCTTCTGGTTCTTTATATTTTCTTGTGGGAATGCCACTTCACGTCACAGCATTAACATTTGGATCTCTAGTCCTTTTCTCTGCTGCAATCATCTGAACATTCGGATTAGGTGCTTCTTGTTGTATTCTTTCTTGAATTTTTGTTGCTAGCAGTGGGCATGCTTCAATGACATGATCAAAATATTTACAGTAACTACACGTTGTACAAGCATTGGTACAGTCTCTGGACAGATGACCAAGCTGACCACAGTTATAGCATATTACCTGACCTCTTCCTCTTCCTTGAGCCGAGCCAATGTTTCTTCCTGTTCCTCTTCCTTGGAATCCACCACAGCCTCTATATGCGCCTTGATCATACTAGATGTTATCCTTGTTCTGCGGTGTTATTTCTTGAACTATGTAAACATCATGCTTCCTTTCTATCATGAGTTCATATGCTCAATAGTTGGTATCATCATGGCCAACTGACTTACAAAAATTACAATACAAATTCTTTGGTGTTCTCACATATTTATGGATTATATAACAGTCTTCTAGGCGGTGTCCTCTAGTTCTACAAATCTCACACCATGGCCCTTGCTGCTGATTTAGTGGATTCGGTGCTCCACTGTCGAGGTACTCTTGAAACAAAGGGAAGCGTTCCTTTGGGTGCCCTTCTCCCTTACATATTGTACAACAGACTTATTCTCTAGTTTATTTCCCCTTCTTTATGTCATGTAATTGTAGTGTTAGGGTTTCTAGCTGGTTCTGGATCTGGACCATTCCTATGCTAGTCTCTCCTATTGGTGAAGCTTCTAATTTTATCACGATCTCCAAGGCTTATGCCTGCGAAGCAACCTTCTGTTGCATCAGCGGTAGTCTAGTATGGGGAAACAATGCAGCTATGAACCACTCTTGGTGTTGTTGTGGTGCGATGCCAAAAGTGACTTGATCTAACAATGTTTTAAACTTTTGGTCAAATTCCCATACTGACTCAGTCATTTTCTGCTTAATTTCTTTCAGTTCTATTATACATTGTGATTCTGACTTTGGTTTTTTGAACTCTCTTAAGAGGGAAGCCTTAATATCAACTAGAGTTCTATTTTGTCCCTGAGAATACTTCATAAACCAGTTCAAGGCTCTATCCCTGAATGTAGTGATAAGTTGCGTTTACTTAACAAGATCATCCTAAACTTGCTTGATGCTCCACACGGCTTCACACAGAAACCAATGTTGCTCAGGGTCTTCTAGACCCATTCCTTTAAATATCGGCACTTTGATTTTGTCAGTCATTCTCCTTCTTGGTGGCGCAGTGTTCTGTGTTGTGGTAGGGATACTACTGCGCAAGATGTTCCGAGTTGAAATATTCTGAGTTGGAATGGTCTGAGTACTCACTCCTGTATTGTTACTAGTATTGATGATCTGAGGTGCAGTATTCTCAACTGGTGGGTTCTGTGGAGTGATCGGCTGATGGGTAGCTGATGGAGGTGTTGTCTATCTACTAGGCTCAACTTCTAACTCAGTGTCTACGCGGAGTTCATGTTCACTAGGGTTCTTCTGAGTGGTATACTTATATATTTTTCCACTTCTCAAATTGTGTGTATCTTCGTCAGAGTCGCTATATGTTTTATCGACCATTATAGATTCAAAAACTTCTAGGAATATTACTGCATTCTTAAAACACCTTTCTAAGCTAAAATCATTTTAATATATAAACTCAGATTGTTTAGATACTTACCTATGAATCCTTTAAAGAAATCTGCTTCTACTGTGTTGTAGGACTTCAGGGTGTCCACAACAAACTCTGTCACGAAGCCTTGTAGTATGCTATCGAGCCAAAAGGCAACTGCTCGTGTGAGTGGACTATCTACTTCTTTAAGTCTCTAAATGAGCTCTGGGGTCCACTTCGTAGGTACTCCTTCTTGGAAACAGTTCTTTCGCTCTGCGATTCTTGATAACCACTCGTGCAACTCGTTTCCAAAAGATATGAATAAAATTTCGTAAATGTCTTCCCACGGGTATTTTGTTAACCTATCTACGTCAGAAAGGCGCAGATGTCTATTCTCTTTTCTTGCAAAATTTCTCTCTGTCTTGTCCACCCAGTTCCATATATTTTTTCCTTTTCTGGATGTCAATTTTCGGTACTTATCACCAGTTCAAGCGCGGCAGCGGAACCATTTGTTGGTTGTATAAATTGTTCTTTAGTTTTACAAGATAGACCCATGTTTTGCGCGGTTCAAGGAACCAACAAAACCCCTTTTCACCGGCCCTTTCGGCAACATCCTGCGAACAGACTGAGGTCTCACCCGAGGCGAAGTTATGTGGAGTTTAAGGAATCAGGTTTCCAAAATCGAGTGATGTGCACTTCAATAGACTGGTGAGCAGCGTGATACTAGACTCGCTCTATGAACTAGGGATGTCACGAATTTCACCTTCTTCATGGTTAACACTTATACCATAGTGCATCCAAGGACTACGTGTTCGGAATGGCTACTCGACGATAGGACAATGCAACTTAAGACTGGGCTTCCTCTTCGGTACTTAACCAACTCTTGATAGACTTTACTTAGTGTAAGTTATGCATTTAACAACCATCTTAAACTGTAAACCTTGCAAGCTTATGTAATCTGATAAGCTACAATGCAATTGCATATTTCCGGTTCTGCGCTCAGGGAATTCCACTACACAGATTCTGCTGGATTAAGTGTTTACCCATTTACTTATGCATTCATCATGTTTAGAAATACTTCAGCATTCAACATTTACTCTTCTGCATTTAACACTTAACATAACATTCCATCATTCATTCTTATGACGATTACACATGAAAGAAAAGATACTTATACTTATAAGCAAGAACTTAACCATTCATAAAAGAAAACACATATAATCAATCACATAACACGATGATTTAATGTGGTTCACCCCCAGGATGGGAGCTACGTCCACAGGAACTATTGTTATATTATCAATGGGAAGGATACAACCGTTCCAGTCTGTGCACTCAGCTACAGACTCTCTTCTCTCTTTAGTAGGTCTCTATGCACATAGCTTGCAGAGCCTTTTTACAATAGTCTCTCAACAAAGATCGATCTCAACAATAATCCCAATCAA
Organism: Larix kaempferi; assembly: GCA_027924585.1. NCBI lineage: Eukaryota > Viridiplantae > Streptophyta > Pinopsida > Pinales > Pinaceae > Larix > Larix kaempferi. The sequence goes on from BSBM01000282.1 coordinate 3,450,222, forward strand.
AATCTAACCCTTTCCCTTACAAAATATTCCCTTTTATAGATCGTGCCCTTAGGTCACGAATTTACATTCATGAAGGGCTCAAAACCCTAAGGTTCCCCAAAACTGGTTTGGTTACCGGCCATCTTGCCTGTCGCCGTTGACAGCTTGCTCCACTCTCTTCAGGCCTCCTTGTTGGGCCACTCGTGACTCACACGTCCTTCTGACAGCCACAGTCATCATAAAAATGGTTACAACCACATCGTGGCTTGTCGCTTTCAACCTCTTTTTCCTTACTGTCATCGTCGACCCATGCCTTAGCCTCTAACGGTTTTCCACCACTCTCTCTAACATGTCGCTTTCCTTTATCTCTACTATGCTCCTTACCCAACTATCGGGAATCCTGGAGTTAGCTACCCAAAACAGGTCGCTTTCACAGCTCGACCTTCCCTTGTACTCTTTACCCAAAATAGTTGTTGCGCTAGCACTGTGCATTAGCATGACTTCACATCTGTAACTATGCAATTTGCACTGCACACTCCGCAAAACTATGCCATCTGACTTCGCAGCCCGAACTGCGCACTTGCCAAAATTGTACTTATTCAAAAGTGTGCCAACTTGGGCCATGCCCAACATGTTGACATTTTGCAATTCTTTCAAAAGTTAGATTCTCTCTTTCTTCTCATCTTGCTAATGCTTCTTCATCATCATGAGCTTGAGACAACATAGGCCTTGAGTAATGGACACAACTCCAACTATATATAGTGGATTGTGGAAGGATGCCCCTTTCATAAGATGACGAACCACTAGAGGATAATACTGAGTCTACTAAACCCGCATTTGCAGCAGTACACATGTGAGGATTGAATTCCCAGGAGCAGATTCTATGCATTCTAGTTAGGTAGCTTTGTTGAGTTGTGGGACTTGCACGAAGTGTTCTAAATGTAATAGGCAACTTTCCTATCACCAAAACAATACAACAACATTTTATGTGTAATCAAATGCATACATGTAGGTGCAAAATATGTACAATGAGACCATTCAGACAAGCACCAAAAAGGAATTCGAAAAACTATCATGGTCATTCATTGAACATAATAAAATTATATTATCTTATGTTATCTTCATGGTAGCATTGTTTTCCATGTTTAAGATTTGGCCTACTTCCATTAAGCCTACCACTACTCTACTTAGTATACTCCAAACTAGATCCTAATTATATATTCCACTAACATGTAAATATTTGCATTTTGCTACATATAACTGTGCCAGTTTTAAACACTCACCTAAATTGAGGGATCTCACCAGGGAGCTCATTGTTGGATAAATCAAGATAATTGAGGCTAGAGAGTTCTGCAAACTGAGGAATGAGTCCAGGAAGATTGTTTATTTGCTGGAACAATGAATCAAGAATGGTTAGGCTGCCAAGCTTGGGATGAATAGGCCGAGACACCGCATATTCTGGCATGGCCAGGCCGTATGATTAAATAAAATAAGGGTTTTTTTGGCATGGCTCTCTCAGAAAGTAAGCACTAGTAGGAATGCAAATTTATCACCAAGTTTTTGCATAAATTGCAGCCACAAATTAAATTTAGCAAGTGAAGCCCTAACAACCTTAAAAAATGGAGATGTTATAAGTATTTTGCAAGATCTACTACTTCGGCCGAGATGTAGTCGGGGTCCGTGATCTCTATCAGTCAACTTATGCTCGTGGTGCATCCTAGCGCGAATGGCCATGAGGGATCTGCTGGAATGGATAGATAGATAGAAAGCCTTTAGTTTATGACCTTGCAAAAAAGAACACTTCTTTATTAGTGAAAAATATCATTTTAATAATAATAAATAAATAAATTAGGGAAAGTTTGAGACGAAAGCATAATTTTGTCTCAAATTAATGTCTTAAACTACCCCCCTCTTGTAGTAGTGATATTTTTGTTTTCTTCAACAACTTAATAGATCCTACTAAGGCTTTTAATACTATTATGTTTGTTTTAATTGATTTTTTTATTTTTTTTTCAATAGTAATTTAAGCATTTTTATTTTTCAAAATTTTAAATTTTTTATAAAAAAAAATTCAATTAAATGAAAAATGATGTTTACTATAATAAATTTTCTTAATATATCTTATTACTATTTTATATATTTAAAGTTTTTTATAAAGTTTAAAGAAAAAATCTTAATCATTACTAAACTAATCAAATAATTTATTTATCGAAATATAAAAAATTATTTTTTACTTAATTTATATAATATATTGAATAATTTATATTATATCTTTTAAAAAAATGTTAATTAAATGTGAAAATATTATATAGCAATTTGTTAGGATTCAACTTTTTTTTTCTCTCACACAAAATTTTCCTATAGTTTTTTCATAGTTTTCAAAAATTTGTATATTAAATTAAATATTTGAAAAAAAAAATAGCATATTACTAATTTCTGATTGGAAAAAACCTATATTACTAATTTCTGATTGGACAAAACCTATGACAAGACTAATTTGCCTTGGTGTGAGGTTTATTTGTCAAAATTTAAAAATATATTAAAAATTTAAAAATAGATATTATTCTAGTGATGCCACGTTGTGCTGAGAATCATTATTAATTAAATGCTTAATCCATTGTACTCATTAAAGTGTCATAGAAACAGGAATCCCTCGTCATTCGACGTACTTCCATCTCCCTATAAATTTCCCGAGGTCAAAGAACAACACAAAACAGAAGCTCCGAAATCGAGACACTCGTCATTCCTAAACCCATTTCCGCTAATTGCCTCTAAAATAGCCACCAAATATAGCCACTGGAAAAATCCCCGCTAACTCCCCTTGCCTGCCAGGACAGAGCGCCGCTATTTTAGCCCCAAAAAAGCCGAACACAGTTACCCCGAACTTACACCTCAACAACGGCCGTGAACTGTCTGAAATACTCCCCGATCTTAAGCACTCCATCACAAATCCATGTGATTGGGTGCTGAACAATGGCGGGCTCCTGTCCTTACAGAATTCCCCCGCAGCAGAACGCCCTAGCCTCTAAGATATTGCTACTTTTGACGACACCGCCACTAACTTTAGCTCTATTCGCTTTCGTCCTGCAATGGAGAGGGGGCCTAAACGATCCAGCCGGTAGATGGGTAGGTGATGGCAGAAAATTTTCTGGTATGGGCACCGATTCGCCGTCTAATAGCCATTTAAAGTTTACAATTTTTTATTACAAAATATATATATTATTTTTTTAGTAATAATTTTTTTTATTATTATATTTTAATAATAAATTTTGATTTAAGATTTTTCATTTCTTATAAGATTATTTTCATTTTCATTTTATTTTTTTATTATATATATATATATATATAATTATCTTTATTTTGTTATTTTATTTATTTATTATATGGATATTTTAATTTTTTAATTTTTGTTATTATATATATATTGTTTAAATTTTAAGTATAGAAAAAACTAAATAAATTCAATTTACTTTTTTAATTTATTATTATTATTTAATTATGATTTTATAATTTTTTATTTATATTTTGTATTTATATATAAATTAATGTTTTATTATTTTTATTTTATTTTAAAAATTTTTATTAATATTCCACTTTTATTTTTATTTCTAATTTCTATACTAAAATTCTAAAAAATAAATATATACTAAATTATTAATATTTCTTAATATTACAATATGAGCTAATCTTTCTTTAAATTTCCATTTAAATATTTTTAAGAGGTAGGTATAAGCAGCGTTGCTGCTAATTTCACTTTTGAATTATGAATAACTAATATCTTATAACATTTTTAAAAGGCAAGTATAAGCACCTTTGATACTAATTCCACTTGTTTATTATAATAATTATAAAACTATTAAAAAATTAATATAAAAAATTATAATCACTTTAAAAATAATTTTATTATTTATTAAAAAATATGTTATAATTTAATTACCTTTACAATTGGATAATTCAAATAATATAATATTCATTAAATATTTTAAAAATAATTAAGATAAATTCATTTCATTACCAATTATATTATTTTAATTCATCTTTTAAAAAAAGAATATATATTATATATCAAATATATGTGTATTTACACCATTGCCATAAATAATTTGTTTTTTCATTATGGAATTTCGTTTTTAAGAATAATATTATCATCTCCTTATCCATAAGAAAAAATAACAAAATAATTTTACAAAGAAATAAGACATTCACGTATAAATTTATAAATTTTGATAAAGTATCATTTTTATTTTATCATGTTTTTATTATTAATTTTTTATTAAATTTTGAATATATATAGAATTTAAGTTATTATTATATTTTGATTACAGTTTTATAATCTTTGTTACATATACATTTCTTTATATTTTTAACATGTTAAAATTATGGCAATATGAAAAATGTTTCTTTCTAAATTTTTTAAATATAGGAATAAAATTTTATAGCATTTCAAATAATTTATTTATCTTTTCTTAAGGTTTGATACACCAAATTGGTATTAGTGGACGTTAACCACCACCACCACCACCATCATCAACAATAAAATATATTTATAAACTTTAAATACTTAGAAATTTGTTTTCTTCTCATACATCCAGAACATAAGATAGTGAAAATCCTATAAAAAGGTCATTAGAAAAGTGCTTACCTTCGCTCCACGTAGGACTTACCTTGTTGCGACTAATCATACATATCAACTTCCTAGTGGGAACTGACTAGGTGAGCACTTACCTTCGCTCATCAAAGTGTTTATAATGTTGCGACTAAGCATCCAACATAGTTGGTCACATTCTCATTCACCTATTTAATATTAATAAGATTATTCGTAGCATAACTTTTTTTTGTTTATTCGATTTCCTGTCACTCGGGCTGGTAGCAATGAACCATTGGTTAAGAAATGCACCCTAGGGGAATCTAAGCTGTCAAAGTCACCTAGGGATCACACCCGTCCTAGGTCACACCAACCCTTATGATGGATGGATTTTTGGGTGTCTCCTTCCAACTAGCTCACCCCTAAGGGGAATTTAACTCAGGTCGCCCTACTGACGAGACTCACACCTTAACCAAATGAGCTAGAGAGAATTGATTATTTGTAGCATAAAATTACATGTATACAATTTTTTCACTTAATCATTACCTAATCTTACTTAATCATCGTGACTTCTTATTAAATACTTAGACCAAATCTAGGGTTTGATTTAACATGTCCATTGAGGGTTAACTTGGATTTTTCAATGTCTCATTTAACCTGAGGATGTACACGCATACACACACACATATATGCACACTCACACACACAATCATATAATAACACTTATACTAGATTCTGATGTCCAATGCAACAACTAGGACCATTTTATATAACCAGTTTATTGTACTAGTTTCTGTTTCCTAATGCAGTAGTTAGGAACATATAAAATCAATACAATTGTACTAGTTTATCCAAGCCAATGTAGCAGTTAGGCACATTTAAAATCAATACCATTATACTAAATGTTACTACCCAATGTAGCATTTAGGCACATATAAAATCAATACAACTACACTAGATTAACACTAACATTAACAATTTGATCAGTCGTTTATAACATCTAGTAGCACATTTTTTTCTTAAACTAGCTTAGAACGGTACATGCAATTTTCATATTAGCTTAATACATAAATTTTCAAATTTCCTTCATTTACAATAGCTAAGTAGTATAGTGTTAGATTACTTTAAGGCATGCCAAACACATATATCAACTTTACTTTCCTTTAACCAATTTCCAATTTCACAATAGTAAAAACTACATTTTAGAAATCAATAGTACTTAGGAACATAAGGGATCGGGAACAAGAACTCATTTGTTTAGAATACATAAGAAAAATTTGCAACATTTGTTGGGCATTCCTTGATCCACCCAATTGTAGATAGGTAGGAAACTTACACTCTTTTGCTTCTTACATTTTTTTCATCTTTTTTATTCTTTTTAATTGCATATTTGCCTAACCATCCTAGGGAACCTAGATATCTGAGAAAACATTTTACCAGTATCCATGGTTCATCACAAGTAGTCATCTTACTTACAAATCCTCAAAATAATCCTACCAATTCAACATCTAATATTCATGTCAATCAACAAGCAATATTGATGTACAGTACCTAGGAAGTCCTCCTCCTATGGCCATAGATAATTTATGAACCATGATTGAACTTGAACCTTGATCATTTGTTCACAGATATCAAGTGGTTGTTTCCTTCCCCTTTCAATTATACATTCTTTGAAAGTTATGCATTTCATATTTTTAGATCTTTTCTCTTTAGATTGATTTATATTCTTCATTCAGATTTATGTTTCTTCTCCTTTTCTGAGTTAGATCTGAATTTTTTTCTTTTAGTTTTCCTTCACAATATTCAAACAACTAAAAAAATTAACCCCTTAGAATTATTTTTCCCTTATTTTGTAGAGAATGCATTTTGTAGAAAGGTGACAACTATTCAAGAATTACATTTTCTAAAGGTGTATCTTCATATTCATATTTGTTTTATTTTTCTCTTTATTCATTTTCTATTTTGTTTAAATTTATGTTTATTTAATTTCTTGTTTAGTCTTTTTATTCTCCTTTGTTTATCATCATTTTTCTCTATAAAAACTATGACTCCTCATTCGTTGGTTTTTCCACACAACAGAAGTAGATTTAGTTTTCAATGTAGCTTAATAATATATCCAAATACATAGTAGTTACAAAACATAGGATTTTGGTTTTCGCATCCAAAATACTAAAGGTTTACATTTCCAAGTATTACAAAATAAATAAATAAATATATATATATAAAAACTAAGGGTGGGTTGACATATATATATACCCTACGAATCCACAACCATCTCTCCTCTTCTCGGATTTGGCCAATTCAGGAATGCCTCCCTCCCAGCTCAGGTGAATCCACAACTACCTCTCCTCTTCTCGGCTGGCGAATTCACAAATGCCTCCCAGCTCAGGCTAATCCACAACTATCTCTCCTCTTCTCGACTCTGGCTAGTACTGTGGGTTTGATCGACACGTCCTCGTTATGTTTTCTTCTTCCAACCAAGCAAAACAATAAAAAAATAAATTTCCATTTCCAATCTAAACCTTATCTCGATTACATGTGGGTACACATTGTCCCATATAAGGTTTGAAATTGGGTTGTTAAAATTTGAAATCCACTTACAGGCTCTCACGTAAGCATGCAGGCTCTCACGTACACATTGTCCCATATAAGGTTTGAAATTGGGTTATTGTCTTAATTTTATGGTAGGAAATATTTTTTCATTCATCTAATTTAAACATTTAAATGAAATAAAATTATAATTGTTTTATTATAATTTTTTTTATTTTTTTAAACCATTTAATATAAATTTAAAAATAATTAATTAAAATTTATTAAAAAATAATCAATTTATTTAATAAAATTTTAATAAATAAAACTTAATAGAATTTAATTTTTTTACAAGTATTGTGAAAATTCAAAGGGGCTAGCTGCTTTTCTTACAATTTATAAGTTTTGCAAACTTCAAGCAAAACCTTAAGTGTATGTTTTATTTTAAATTTTGCAACCTCTTTCTAAATGGAGTAGTCTATTTATTCTATGTTTCGGTGGGTTTTGGTGTAAATTTGTTTATGGTAAAATCTAAATTTGGAAGTGTTTAAATTGTGTTTTTGAATCCATAAATAGATTCAACACCCTCAAATACCCCATGGCACCGAAATTATGCAATTTCCATAGCTAATATATGTTATTCTAAGAATTTTTAAAGATTTCCAACCGGACTACAAACAAAATAAGCCAAAAATATGTTCAAAAAATATTGAAAATGTAGAATATTTAGACCACACCCTATGTAAATTACCTCTATCTAAATTTAAGGGTGATTTCTCGACAAAAAAACTTACCTCTATCTAAATTTAAGTATAATTTCCAAACCAAAAAAATTAACTCTATCTATATTTAAGGATAATTTCCAAACCAAAAAAGTTAGATGAAATCCATGATTGATAATCTAGAGGATTCTAATAAGATATCATGTTATCGAGACCACCTAGTAGCGTTGAATACACTTCTGAAAATAAATCAAATGAAAATGATACAAATAAGAAATTATCAGGCTTTAAAAAGTCACTATTCTAAATTTATTGAAATGACTATCAGGTGTTAATTTTAAGCATTATCAGGGCTTGTCACCCGCACCACCAGGGAACGAATTTTTTGGGTTGTTTTTTGGCCAACAATTTGTGGACCCATGGTATTGGGTAGCCCGTAGTATTTCCCATGGTAATTCCCTTTTAAAAGGATGACATTGTAATACGGTTGTGTAAAGTATTGTAGCATTGTAAAGAGCTATGTGATTGTGTAAGAGAGACTAAGAGAGAGTGAAGAGGAAGTTGCAACGGATGTGCTACAGGTTGTATCCCTTCATTTTGTTGGATGGTATAATAATAAGGAATGTCAATTTCTGTGTGGACGTAGCCCACCTTGGGTAAACCACATTATATTAGTGTCTCTCTTTTATTGTGTTTATGTGATTTATATTTCCATCTTGTTTATTGGTATTGCTATGCGATCATGTTTTTCTAACATTTTGGATCTCTGGGATTGAGGCCCCCTTTGGTTTTTGGTTGACATGACTTATCCCAGATGACTAAGACCCATTTTTGCTTCTCCAGACTACCACCCCACAAGAATTGGCATTGTATGCTTCTCATTTCCTTGATGACTGCTTTGGGTGCAACCATGACCGAGAATAAATAGACGGGAATTGCCTGAAGAATACATTTGATGAGGGTCAGTGAGCTAGCCAAGTTAAGAGGTCGAAAAACCCAATTGGTTAGCTTCTTCCCCATGCGGTCCAACACATCCACCCATGAAATTTTCTTGATGACACCTTCTTCCAGAGGGGCACCAAGGTATTTGGATGGAAGGGAGATCCCATGGAATCCCAAAATCCTTAGGATGTTCCTTTGAGATACACTGGAAGTATTGAAGAAAAACACCTGTGATTTTTCTCTATTAATGCCTAGACCTGAGGCTTTCGAGAAAATGAAAAGGCATTTGTTTAAATCCCTAGTTTCCTGGACTGAGGGGTGTCCCATAAGCATCGTGTCATTGATAAATTATTGGTGATTATGTCTGTCAGCTCCACTGTGTAGATTTAAGCACTTTATTTCTCTCCTTTCGGTCATGACTTTGATCAATCTACTAAGGCCTTCATCCATCAGAATGAATAGGAAGGGAGAAAGAGGATCCCCCTATCGGATACCCAGAGAAGGACAGAAGGTCTTGGTGGGTGATCTGTTGAGAAGGATCGAGGAAAAGGTGGACAAGGTCATGTTCATTATCCAATCTATCCAATCTCAATTGAAACCATCATCCTTGAGCATTTGTCTCATAAATTGCCAACTCTATTTTCATAGGATTTTGAGAAATCCAACATGAGGAGCATTCCAAGCATCTTTGATACCTTCAGAGAGTGGATAAATTCATGAAACAATATAATCCCATCCAAAATATGTCGTCCCTCCACAAAACCCGATTGCTTCAGAGATATCAAATTAGGGAGGATGGGATTTAGCCTATTTTCCATGACTTTTGTTATAATTTTGTAAATCACATTACATAAGGAAATGGGTCTAGACTTACCTAAGGAGTCAGTGCCTTTTCCTTTTTAAATGAGGGTCAGAAAAGTTGAATTGAAGGAACGTAGCACCCCTTTGTCCTCTCATGAATCTTCCACTATACGCTAGACATCTTGCTTTATTAGGTCCCAAAAGTGGTGGAATAAATTCATCATGAAGCCATATGGGCTAGGTTCCTTTCCATCTGCCATCTGATGAACAACTTCCTCAACCTCACTCAATTTCACCATCTTGTTTAGGATTTCATTTTGTATAGAGTTCACTATTGAGGGGATGTGTTGCGTGATCTTTGTGATGTTCTCTGATCTATCTTCCCTATCCTCCCTCGTGATTGTTCCAAAATATTCTTTCAACTCCTCTTCAATTTCCTCTATAGTGTCCACATATTGTCTCGTCTCCTTTTTCAGTCTATTTATCTTGGACTTATGCGTATGCTGGATCATAGAACGATGGAAAATTTTGGTGTTGCGTTCACCCTCCTAGAGCCATTGATTCCTCGATTTTTGTTTCAAGCAAATTTCCTCCTAACATTCTCGGGCATTGAGCTGCTCAAGGGTTGAATTCTCATGTTGCTTTAGTTCCTCATTGTATCCATTATCCATTCCTTCTCTTTGGATTTCCTCTAGTTGCTCCATCAGGCGTTTTTTTGTCCTGGAAGATATTTCCAAATTCCTCCTTATTCCAAGTACGGATCCTTTCTTTTAGAGCCTTCAATTTATGTTGGAGTTGCTACATCTGTGTTCCTTTGGGGGTTTCAATATATTCCCACCACTTTTGGACTAATGATTTAAAGTCCTAATGTTCAAGCTAGAATTGTTCAAATCTAAAAGGTTTTCTGCATGAGGTGCATGTCCCATCCCAGGTGAGGAAGACCTACCAATGGTTAGAGCCCGTAGAAGGGAGGACAAAGGCACTCAAATCATATCCTGCATTAACTAATCCTTCAAAAAGTAGGAATTTGTCTAGCCTAGAAGCCACATGGTAATCACCTGCACGCTTGTCGTTCTAGGTGAACCATCCATTCCCAGTTTCCATGTCCACCAACCGCCTCTCTTCTATAAATTATTTAAAGGCTTCATTGGTTTCTCTGAATATTTGTTTGCCTCCCTTTTTCTCCTCTAGGGAGGTGATCATGTTGAAATCTCCTCCACTAATCCATTGTGTGTCTCATATCCACCTTCCAACCTATGACAAAGTTTCCAAAAAGGATTCCTTTTGAGTAAAAATACTCGGGCTATAGACATTCGTCAAAACTCCTCTCACCAAGGTGTCACAAATCTAGAAATCAGCTGATAGGAAGAACCTTGTGGCACATAAATTTGTTAAGATGACTTCCTCTGGGTGCCACATAATAGCTAGTCCTCCTGTTATTCCCTAAGCATCAATCGCCATTGTCTCGCTTCCTCTCCAAACTTTATTCCCTATTTCATTCATAGTCTCGGATCAACATTTTGTTTCTTGGAAAAACAAATCATTGGCTTCTCCATTCTCACCTTATTTCATAGTCTACTTATTTTTCGTTGGTGATTCACCTTGCGAATATTCCATGTTATCACCTTCATTGGGAACCTCTATTGACTTCAGAGAAGGTCACCTTGATGGTAGGGTACTAGCCTGATTCTACCAATCTGGTCCCCACCTCTGCGATTCTTTGTATATTCATCTTTCTTCCACGATTTTCTCCTTCCTCTGATTGCTTCCTTTTGATTCCTTTTTAGGTTTCAATGCTACACCCAACTGTGGGGTAGATTTTTCTTTGGGATGGTTGCTTGCAGAAGTTCAATTTGTCTATGTGGGACATAGCCTGTCCCTTTCTTATTGAATTCCTTTTCTATTTCATCCATATCTAGTTCCCCCAAATCCATATCCTATGCTTCTTCTTATTGGCCATCTTCCATTTCATCGATTTGTTCTTCTTGACCTTCTGAGGGACTAGGAGGGGCATTAGGTGTCATTTTCTCTGCATGGGTAGTTACTTTCTGACCATCCCTTCCTTGATCTTCTAGGACTTCTCCAGATGTGTTCAGTGTTTCGAAACGATTGGTTGTGGTTGTCATTTTTCCCATGTCTTTCCTATTCTGCATCCGGTGATTAGGTTTCTACCCCTGTCGCCTTATGTTTTTTACTTGGGTAAAATCCTCCTCCTCACCTCCATTTTCTTGGGCCACTTGAGGAGTAGAAGGAGTGGGGATATTGTGGGGTAAATCTCTACTGAGGTGCTCATACTCATGGAACTGCCTACATCTAAAAGGGAGGTGTTCATAGTCTATCAGATGCACCCAATACTCATCCTCCCAAGTAATATTAATGGCTTCTGGAAGCTCACGATCCAGGTCCATGTAAACATAGATCCTGGAAAAAGATGTGTATCTGCATTGTTTGGTCTGCTCTGAAATTTTCACAAATTTTCCCAGCGTGTTTCTGATGTCCTACAAAATTTTAGGTTCCTAGTATCCACATGGTAATGAGTATAGGCAGATCCAGATAGGGGAGATGCTCATATATTCTTACTCTAGGTTAAGGGTTAGTGCAAGCTAATGAGGGTCACTTTTGGCACGTTAGATGCAATAGAAAACTGAAAAATCAGGCATCCCTCAACTTACTTGGATTTTTTGTGATACTTACAAAAAATATCTTGCACTGAATCAAAAA
>BSBM01000282.1:3467500-3472500 GCA_027924585.1 Larix kaempferi
CTTCACACAACTCTGGTTGTCACAAATTATACCAATAGCATCCAACGGGAGATCAAATAACTCAGACAGTAGTTTCCTCATCCATACTGCCTCACAACTGGCTGAACAAGCTACGACATACTCTGCTTCGGCTGTACTCATTGCTACGCAGGACTACTTCCTGCTAAACTAAGAGATCACACCTGATCCCATACTGAAGCAGCACCCCGAAGTGCTCTTCCTATTTGTAGCACTGCCTGCCCAATCTAAATCAACATAACCCTCCAGGTTAAACTTTTGATTCTCATAATACTTGAGCCCATAGTCAACCGTACCCTTCAGGTACCTCAGAATATGCTTTACAGCAACTAGGTGAACACCTCTAGGATCTGTCAGGAACTGGCTCAATGTGTTCACCGCAAAGCAAATATCCGGTCTCGTGTTCGTTAGGTACATCAAGGACCCCAATCATTTGATGATACATCGTGACATCAACCAGCTTAGATGAATCAACACACAGAAGCTTCAGGTTCGATGCCATAAGTGTGGCCATGGCCTTGCAGTCCATCATCCCGAACTGCTTCAGGATCTCTACTGCACACTTCCCTTGTCCATGGCAGATTCCATCTATACTCTGCCACACCTCCATACCTAGAAAGTAGTGCATCATCCCCAAGTCCTTCATGTCGAACTCAGAAGCAAGCTTCCTCCTCATGTCGGGAATCAATCTATCATCTCCTGTCACAAACAGGTCATCCACATACGGTAGTAGTATCACAGGATTGCCTTCCTCAACCTTGTAGTAAAGGTTGGAATCCGCTTTACTCTTGGTAAATCCCAAGTTGGATAGAAAGCTATCTATCTTACCATACCAAGTCTTAGGAGCTTGCTTCAAGCCATACAAGGATTTCTTCAACCTGCACACATATGACTCCCTGTCATGTGTCTCAAAACTGAGTGTCTGCTCCACATACACTTCCTCTTCGACTACACCATTCAAGAAAGCTGTCTTGACATCCATCTGGTGTATCTTCCATTTCATCACTGCAGCCAGAGCAAGTACTATTCTGATGGAAGTGTATCTGGCTACAGGAGCAAAAGTCTCTTCGTAGTCTATTCCCTCTTTCTAGGAGAAGTCACGAGCTATAAACCTTTCCTTGTATTTCTCTATGCTGCCATCTACAGCATGCTTGATCTTGTAGATCAAATTGGAAGTCACAATAGACTTCCCTTCTAGTCTTGTTCTTCATGATCGATTGGTATTCCTCAGTCATGGCATTCTTCCATTACTGCATCCTGGATCCTGGGAACTTCAAATTCTTCAATATCTTAAATAGATAGTTTTCTTTGAACTTCATTGCTGGAACAAATGTTGCAGTCCTTCTTTTGTAGGTGATGGTACACGGTCTTTCCTACAAGACAAGTTCAATTGCATGGTTAGAAACATCTTATATATTTCAGAACAAATTCTTACTTATAAAGACATATGTCATACAGTCATGCAATTATCTTAGCCAATGCTTTAGTACAACATTTATCCATATCCTGTAACTTTCTAGATGCCTTCCATCTCTACCAGAACATTTATTAAGAGTGTGCACAACTCCCAACATGTTAGCAAAGAGGTTTCATTCTAGATAAGTAGCAATGGAATGTTGTACAGTACCATAGGCCACTTACCCATTACTTGCATATTAGTAGTATCTTGTTCATTAATGCAACTTTTCTAATGTGCATAATACATATCCTAAATCTAGGAACATAAGTATGTATATGACTGGAAAACATCATTTAAGTAATCATATATACAAGAAATGACAATTCAAATACTTATCTTGGTTTGGTTGTAGAGTGGACTCCCCCTCAATATTTGCTTCCTTGCAGGAATTAATGGAGTGTGCTCCCTCTTGATCTTTGCTTCCTTGATTATTTGTCCTTGAACTTATATCCATCCTGGACCACTATGCATGCTTAAGTGTGCACTAGTGTCATCATTGTGTCATCCTCAAGGTCTCATACATAATCATACATTCATTAGTATAATCTCAATACTATCAAAACTTTATGATTTTAAATAATCTTAAATATGTATGGTCATGATCATTTCATACATAGGTAATAGACGTTAGTATTCAAGGTTTTAGGGAGGACTTCTTTTACTCATGCATATTCTTATTTAACCATAGGACTCTTCTGGTTAGTCATATCATCAATCAAAGTAAGAAACATAATATGCATAAACCCTTGATTACTTAAACTTCTAACTTTCAAGAATAATCATTATCATTCATACAAAAGTATAAGATCCTAACACAAGGTAGGATTCTAACTTAATATAGGAAAAAAATACCTGGTTATCATGTTTGCTAGTTATGTCTAACATACCCAAACAATTTCTTCTTGTTCTCTTCAATGCCTTGTGGTTAGTAACCAGCATAACTCATAAGTTAACCATTGTAGAACCAAATTATACATACCTCGTAAGTAGAGCTTTTATGTGATCCATGACTCTTTGTCTTCATGTCACCATGGTCACATGTTCTTGATCTAGAACTTGAATTGTACCTTTCATGTTAGCGGACAACAACATCCTCATACAATACCACAGTGTATTAGTACAATCATAAGTGTCATAACCCTAATCAATGAATGTCTTCTATCATTCATATGCATTCATACTTTTACTAGGGTGATAAGACAAGTCTAAAATTAATCAATATTGTACTAACCTCAATAATATGAAGACAAACATATCATAACCTTAATCATGAACATATTTCGAAAACATACATGTATCTCCTCAAGTCATACCTATCGATATTTCTTGTAGCATTCTTATGTAAGGCCTTAACCTCATCTCCCTCTGGAACTAGAACTTCTTCACTTATGCATGTGTCCAATTCATTCTCTTCTAGGATTAACCCAATCCACTTTGATTTGTTGAAACTGGATCTGGAGCTAGATTAGGGTTTGTTAGAGAAACCCTAAAAATTCAAATTTTGAATTTCAAACTTCTGAATGGATGGAATGATGTGCCTTGTTGAGCTGATCAAGCTGGTATACTTCAATTTTGAAATCTCCAAAATTTGACCCCTCAAAATTGCCTTTGAAACTTTCGAATCTTCTTAACAAGATCCCAAACTAGGGTTTGATAAAGGCCAGTCTTCTTCCCATCCAAAAGGTTCAATCTTGTGTTCTAAACTTTGATTTTTCTGAGGAGCTTCCAGCCATGGTCATAGATTTCAAAAAATCCAATTGCAGAAGCCCTAATTTTCCACCTTTCCGATCAAAATCCTAAACTAGGGTTTGATCAAGCCCGACCTTATGCCCAAGCAAAAAATTCGATCTTGGTATCTAAATTTTGATTTTGATGAGGAGCATTTATCCGTGGTCTCCGATTCCAAAAATTCCAACTTTCTTTGAAGCCCTAAATTCTCGCAGCAGTGATAAGCCAAGAATGGAGGTGCTCAGAATCCAATTCTGTTTTGATAGAAATATGCACCTTATTGTTTATGGTGTATATCTTAAATTTTGGATCCACAGAGTCTGAAACTTCGGCCTGTGGTAGCCTGGCCTATCTTCTTTCCAACCCCACAGGTCTAACCTCAAATGGATTCTCTGAGAGAGAGTTATTCCAAGTGTCGCAACATGACCTGTTTATGGGATGAAAAAGGAGAGGAAACTTGTACGGAGTTCCACATGTCACTGTTTCAACTTCGGCCTCTGAAAAGCGGATTTGTGAAAGTACAGTCCATTCCCTAACTATTATGTTTTACAAAATCTCATTGGAGCTTCCTAGCCCAAGTTGTGACCTTTTTTCCTAGGTCACCTGTTTATGACCAAGATCTAAAAGAGGCAGAAACCCTAACTTGTATAGATCATAAATCACAAAGTAAAATGAATCAGATGTTGTGCTTAGGACACAAGGTACATGGGGATGTTATCTATGGCCTGTAAACGTTTCAGATCCTGAACCTTCACCAAAATGGATTTATAGTGAAAGTTCTACGATGGATGATTTTTCCTATATCAAGCCCTAGCTTCCAATTTCTCGCAAGTGCAACAAGTCTCATAAATTCCATACTATGCCTTCCTTCAGGATATCTCTGATACCATGTTAGTTTTTCAGAATTTAATTCATTCTGATCTAGGATCTTAACTAAAAGAAAAAAACATGTACATCATATCAAGCATAAGACACAAGAGACAAAAGACACAAAAAATTTCACCGGAGAAAACCAAGAAGGTGAAAAACCCCTCAACTTCCTCAGAGATAGAATAAGCACCAATACAAAGATTACAAGGACCAAACCCAAGAGATAAATGACCGCATCAACTACTCCTCCTCCACTAGTGCACTCTCCTCCTTTCTCTCACTAATGCAAAGTGAGTGAATGAGAGAATGTGTAAAATGAGAGAGACACACTCTCTATTTATACACTACTTCACTTGTCTTTTAACTTTAACTAAGTCGGCCCCAACTTAACCACTTAACATAATGTTAACTGGGCCAACCCCCACTAGGGTGGTCTAATAACCTTTTAACCCACATGACTCATACAGGTTTGACTCCATCAAGGTGGTCTAATAACCCATCAAGTATGAGTTACGACACTTACAATATAACTTGCAACACGTGCAAGTACAACTGACGACACTTCCAATCGGAGGAATAATACATCTCCATTGGGGATACAATAAAGTACAAATACAATATACAAGTGAATATATTCCGAATTTAATAATACATCAACATCATCAACGTCTTCATCATCATCACCATCATCATCATCAACAACATCTTCATCATCCTTTTCATCTCTAGGTTCCTCATTAACATCTCGATCATCATCATCTTCATCATCATCATCATCATCATCATCATCTTCATCACCATCACCATCATCATCAACATCTTCATCATCATCACCATCATCATCATGATCAACATCTTCATCATCATTGTCATCTCCCCCTTCCTCATCAACATATCCATCATCATCATCATCATCATTTTCATC
>BSBM01000282.1:5930000-6208022 GCA_027924585.1 Larix kaempferi
GGACATAACTAGATGTTGATGTAGTGCCCCCTATTGGAATTGATCAATTTTGGTGGTTCAAACCACCAGGTGGTGGGCGATTTTGGGGATTGGGTATGCCAGGTGGTGGATGGTTTGACATATTCATGAGTTGTATCGGTTGTAAAAAAACGGTCAGAGTCGACGGGGGGGTTGGTGCAGGTAAGTACCATACTGGTAACCCTATTGTTAAACCTGGAAGGTTCAGTGTAGCCATTACTGGCGAGCTGACAACTCCTGAAAACGGAAACAAGAATGGGATAGTATGAATAGGTGTTGTTCTGATATGAGTAGGCACGATGGGTGCTAGTGGTATTGGCTGAGTATGTTGTTGTTTGTTTTGCGAGAGGGTGCATAAATTGAATATTGCAGTTACTTGAAGAGGGGGTGGGATTCATAGGAAAGAGCTGGTCATGGGAGTATCCGAATATATCCCGGGTCTGACTGATGAGACGAATGATGTTGGTGTACTAAGAACGGGTTGTTCGATCATGGGAAGAACATTTTCTGGTGCTGCGGGGGCATTTGGATCATAGTATGTAATCTGGTCGATTTTGACTACGCATCCTTCATGGGGGAACATCATGATGTAGAAAACTGAAGAAGCGATAGCTTTCATTTTATACATGTAACTTCGTCCCAGATGGAGATTGTAATCAAGTTGGGCGTTAATGACCTCTATATCTATGAGAACCAATTTGCCCCCAAGATGTATGGGTATGTTCACTAAAAAAACCTTAAGGTTGAGCTGCATGGTCATCATAAGCTCGCAATGCGGTAGTGGATGGTTGTAGTGTTGGTGACCCAAGTTTCTGCCATACGAAGGTCGACATAATGTAGGTAGAGGCCCCTTCATCGATTATGCATCGATGAACGATGAGGTTGCGAATGGAGACAGAAACTTGAAAAGATAGAGTTGAAGGCAGGCGAGGTTCAGCTTGTTCTAAGTCAAAAGCCATCATGTTAGAGTCGTTAGGGTCTATAGCACCAATGGTAGATAACAACAAATTTCTCTGTGCGGGACAATTTTTTAAGATTTCGAGAGCAGACATAGCAGCGGGGGATTGAGCTAAGTCTTCTACAATGTTATAGTTGGAAGTTGCACGAGAGTTTGGGTTATTTTTAATCTGTCTCAAAGGGAAACGAGGTGCTTTGGGACCCCCGTCCATGGGCATGTTGGGTGTGCAAAGTGGTTGATTGGTTGGGAGAGTACTCGACGATGGGTCGGTAGGTGTGGCCTCAGGGGCAGAGCCGTATTGATTGCGGTGGGTTTGAATATTGACATCATTTGATGACATCATAAGCAAATGGTGAGTGTTGGACTCTGTATGCTGGTAGTCGGCTGCTGCGTAAGTAATTTGTTGCTATGTTGCAGTGGATCCTGGAGGGGGATCATTTGGACGAGTGTTTACCGTGCCTTGGTTTGGTAAGGGATTTTGCAATATCATGGGTGGTGGTTTGGGAGGGGGTGCTGGCTGTGCAGCATGTCCTTGTCGTTGGGCATCATCGGTCTAGAGTTGATGTGATCGATCTAAATGGGGACAATTATGTGTGTAATGGCCGTAGACTCCACATATGGAACATGGATGGTTTGTTCTCAGTTTATTATTTTTATCCTGTTTCGGTGGATGGTCAGGGTTTTGGTTGGGGGGAGCAGCGTTATTATTATTTTGAGGATTAGGTGGTGGTGCACCTTGGTTGTGTTGTTGGTTGTTTCCACGGTTACGCCCTCTTCCACGATTTTGTTGATCTCCTTGGTTACGCTGGTTGTTCTGGTTTGGAGGTTGGTTTTGCTGTGCGTAGACATGCCCTTGGGCAGTAACTGGGTTTTGAGGTCGTGGGGGCTCTGGAGCAGGTTGCGGTGGGTAGTAAGCAGGAGGGTTATGAGGTGGACCTGTTGCTTGTTGTGGTTGTGGGAAACCTTGAGCTGTTGGAAGTGTTGGAGTAAGAGGTGCTGCCTGTTGAGGATAATAAGCCACTTGGGCTTGTGGCTAAACCGAATTCTGGTGGGCCTGCTAGTTATAGTATGGAGGTGGTGCATAAGCTGATGGTGCTTTCCCATAACACTGTGGTGGACATGAGGGTCCATGAGTGTGGTGGGTGTGTACTGCTGGAGCGTACGAAGTTGTAGCTCCAGAATGAGAAGTAGCCCTAGAAAGGTCTAGAGCATTATTTGTACTCACCATGGTAAAAGGTTTGTTTTGCACCATAACTTGGTCGATAATACTGTCGGCAGCATGGGATGCCCCCGTCGCGTCATGGCGGGATGGATCGCCGCACACGGCATCAGGTAAAATAGTGTATAGATATCCAGACTAGGCATATGTGAGGTCGAACTGCTGATCTTTTAAGATGGCTTCTTCTTCCGACCGGGGTCGTTCAGAAGCTACATCTTTGGCTATGAGGGGGAGGAGTGACTTGAGGAACAAGTCCAAAAAGATACGGTCGTCAATCTTTGTCTTACAGAGGCTATGGCGCTTACGCCACTCATGGATTTGATCAGTGATATGTGTAGCAGTGTTCTATCTACAAGACAAAAGTATTTCCACTCCTGCATCATAGCGTACAGGTAGTTGAAAGAACTGGAGGAAAGTTGAGGCGAGGGACGTAAATGTGTTGTGAGTCCCATGTGGCTACTCAATGTACCATTTGGCTGTAGATATGGCGAAAGTTCTTTGTAAAAGTCTCATTCAATAGAATCATCTACTATGGAGTTGGAGGAACACCATAGGTGAAATAACATGATATGGTTTTGGGGATCTTCCCCAGCTTTGCCTTCAAATTTTGGGATATCTAAGGGAAGCTTTGTGGGCATGGGTGGCCACGTAGGGTTGTGTTGAATAGGGTCATTGGTTAATCTTGCAAGGTCTGGTAAGTTTAGACTAGCCATGTATGGCAGACTGGCAGATGGGTGTGGCACGATCTCTGGGGCATAACTATTAATGGTAGCATTATGGAGTGGTCCAGTGCCCCCTAAGGGTATGCTAGGTGTGAAAGGGATGTTTCCTCCAGCTGATGTGGTGTGGGAAAGGCCAGCGCTCCCAAGTGCAACATGGGTTGCAGATGGGTTAGGAATGGTTCCGGTAATCCCTGGGATCTGGGTAGTGGCGATGAGGGAGGGGGTAACACCCATGTTGGGCATACCTAAGATAGGTGTTGGTCCTGTATTGGGCATACCTAAAGGGGGGGTGGCCCCTATGTTAGGCATGCCTAAGGGGGTTGTGACTACCATTGTTGGAACAGTAGTAGTGGGGTTTATTGATGTAGCTCCAACAACACTGGTGAAAAGGGGGTCATATTATGATCTAGCCATGGGTTCGGTTTGTGATGTCTTGGTAGGGTGTTCGGATTCAGCCTTAGAATCGGATGTGAAATGAGGCACGTCAGAATCGGATGACTGGATTCTATTCCGATGACGTGTGGAGTCAAGGCATAATGCTCTACATCTATAATGTGTAGAATCAAGTGTATCAAACTGAGTGGGTTCACCCTAAAAATGGCGGGATCGTCTTAGGTTCTCAATGGTGAGAAATGTCTAGAAATGCCAATGGATGGTGGTGAGATAAAAAACTCAAGACCCTAATGCCACGATGTGTGCAGAAGGGGAGTGTGAAAAAATAATGGCTCCGAGGCCAACAACCAACCTCAAAAGTGCTTGTTATAATAGTTGTGCTATAATAAGTGGAGGAATCAAGAAAAGTGGTAAGAATACCAAAAATCAAACGGCTCCTAGAAAAAAGTGATGCTCACTAGACCAGGGGGGGTAGCAGAGCATGCAAATGCCTAACTAAAAGTGGTATTATGATTCAACGAAACATATCCTCTACAAGGTGATGAAATCCAAGTCAGACAATATGAGTAGTGGAATCAAAAGCTATATATCCCCCTACCAGGAGGGACACTGGGTAGACAATCCTAAAAGTTGGCCACTAAGATACCCCGTTCATGACACATTCAGTTGGGTGAATCTGCAGTTTGGTTCTATCACCGTTGTACTCCCATATGGGTGGTACACCGAGAACTGCGAAAGGTATCCTTTGGTTACTGAATGGATAGTAGTATTCCACTGAGGCTTCTAGAACTAGTATGGCTACTTCAACCCTCCTAAGGGAGAGGCCTTCCCGATAAATTGGTGTATAACTGTGTCAACAAATAATAAGGGATTTTTGGAACCCTAAAAGTCAAACACTATGTCTTAGATGTAAATAATTGAGGGGTGTTATTGAAACACCTATCCCCCCAATCCTACCTAGCTACAAGATTCTTTAAGTGTTCCCCAAGTGGGGTTAAAGTGTTTGTTGAGTTTAGGTAGATTTTAAAGCTCCGTTAATTAAAAATGTGGCAGATTGGGTGCAAGTATGATTATTTAACTGAAAATGAATTTTCCTCACTTGGGCGATTGATTACAAATTAAAAAACAAGACGATTCCAATTTGCAAAAAATAAAAGACTTTTTTCTGAAATGTAAATGCTTTAACAAAAATAATTTGAAAACTATGGAGTTTTGAAATAATTTTTTAAAGGAGAGCAAATATCATAAAAAATGTTAGAAATAAATAGATTTCTAAGTGCTTGCTTGGGCAAAACTATTGAGCAAATCGGAAACATGGTTCGAAATTTGCAAAGAAATGAAATCTATGATCTAAACAAAGTGCTAAAACCCTTTGTTTCACTTATTGAAAAATTTTAAAAATATTTTAATTGAGCATATGTAATAGAAAAAAGATTCACTATTGCTGCAATAATTAAAACAAAATGCTGGAAAAAATTGCAGAAAAAATGATGCTGAACGAAATAGGCTAAATGGGCAAAAATGCAGTAGAATTTTTTTAAAAATTGGGCTAAGCAAAAAACAGTAGCATCACGAGTTTTAGGGCAAAAGGCGCGATGTGCATCACGGGTTTTAAGTGCATAGTTGCGATGTTCAATGCAGAAAAAGGCCGCGAAGCTGCAATGTGCAGTGCGGAAAAAAGCCACAAATCCGCGATGTGCAGCACGGAAAAAGGCCACGAGGCCGCGATGAACCGCGCGACTGTCGGGCGAAAAGTCGCGATGCGAAGACGGAAAAATGGTCGCCGGAAACAAAACCAAAAAGTGAAATTTCGGTCTGTTAAATGCTACAGAAAGGGCCAACAACTAGGGAAGCAATGAATATGTTGTCTAGTATGGCAGATTTGCTAATTGGAATGGTAAAAACAAGTAAAAAGCAAACATTTAAAGCTCGAAACCGAGCGGAGTCACCAAAAACTATTGCTTGGTTTTTCAACCAAGCATGTGCAAGGATGCACCTATTAACTTGTAATAGCAGTCTCAAATAAAAAGAAAATAACAATAAACTGAATCTAATCTAACATTAACATGTGTGAGAAACAATAAGCAAATAAGATAAGAAATTTAAAAGAATTTGTTTTTGTATTACCTCAAATGGTGAGGATGATGATTATTGAGTAGCTTCAAGGTTGAGACGCTCCAGGTCTAGTGGTCTCTTCTTCTCCAATGCTTCAATGGGATTTTTCAAATTCAATATGGGAGGCAATGGCTCTCAAAAGGAATTTGGCAGCATAAGAATATGATGAAATGTGGATGGAAAGTGAGGAGCCCCTATCATCTTTTTATAGTTTTTGGTGATGGGGAATACCATTATGGTTGTAAGGAAACCAATGGTATTGGCCAACATGGTTTAGGTCACTTTTTCTCTCTTTTTTCTTTTTTTGAATATTTTTATTCCCTTTTAATATTTTTTGGAAATTTTGGACCCTTTTTTAGGGTTTTTTTTGTGTATTTTTGAGGCAAAATATATATTTTGAGGGGAAAAAAGGTGTATTGTGGTCTTTCTGGTGACTTTTTGATGGCTTTAGAGGCTCAAATGGTGGAAAAGTGGACAAATGGGTCATGTGAATAAGGGAATGAGCTAGTGAGTAGTTTTTGGGTGTTAACACTTACCACCCCCCATTGTCTCTCCCTTTACCTTTCTCAGTCTCTCTCTCTACCTCTAACCCCTTATCACCCCCCAATGTCTTTCTCTCTCTAACCCCTTAACACTCCCATCTCTCTACCAATAACCCCCTTACCACCCCCCAATCTCTCTCTCTCTCTCTCTCTAACCCATTAACACCACCCCTCTCTCTACCTATAACCCTTTACCACTACTAATGTATCTCCCTTTAACGATCTCTCTCTCTACCTCTAACCCTTAAAATCCCCCCTCTCTCTACCTCTAACCCCTTGTACCACCATCCAATGTATTTCTCTCTCTCTAACCCCTTAACACCCCCCCTCTCTCTACCTCTAAGCCCTTACCACCCCCCAATGTATTTCCCTCTCTCTCTCTCGCTCTCTCTCTCTCTCTGACTCGTTAACACCCCCCTCTCTCTCTACCTCTAACCCCTTACCACCACGATTGTCTCTCCCTTTACCTCCCTGTCTCTATCTACCTCTAACCCCTTACTAGCCCCCAACGTCTCTCCCTCTCTCTAACCCCTTAAAAACCCAACTCTCTCTACCTATAACCCCTTACCACCCCCTAATGTCTCTCCCTTTACTCTCCCCCTACTCTCTCTCTCTCTCTCTAACCCATTAACACCCCCCCTCTCTACCTCTAACCCCTTACAACCCCTCAATGTATCTCCCTTTACCTCTCTCTCTCTCTAACCCCTTAGCACCCCCCTCTATCTCTACCTCTAACCCCTCAAACACCCCCACTTTATCTCTACCTACAACCCCTTACCACCCTCTAATGTCTCTCCCTTTACCTCTCTATCTCTCTCTCTACCTCCAACCCTTAAAACCCCCCTCTCTACCTCTAATGTTAGAAAAATAGGATCGCAAAGCAATAAACAATAAACAAGATGCAAATACAATTACACAAACATATTACAAGAGAGACACCAATATGTCGTGGTTCACCCAACGTGGGATACGTCCACACTAAAATTGCCAGTCCTTATTATTATGCCATCCAACAAATGAAGGGATACAACCTGTAGCACATTCGCTGCACTTCCTTTTCACTATCTCACAGTCTCTCGTTTCGATTTCAGAGATATTTACAATGCATAATACCTAATACATCAACCCTATCTGTATTACAATGTCTTTCTTATAAAGTGGAATACTATGGGAAAATACCACGAGATACCCAAAACCATGGGCCCGTAAAAAAAACCCAAAACATTTCCTTCAAGGGCACTTCCCCCGGACCCCCCCAGCTAGGGATAATTACCCCCGGACCCTAGTGGGGGAAGGCTTCGCCCCCCCCCCCCCCGTTGGGATGAGTGTACAGTTCTTTTTCATATGATATAAATCTGGAGTACAAACACGGTTGAATAACAATATCTCTGATTCTGGGAGATCAAGCTCCACAACCAACAATCTCCCTCTTGGAGACTGATCACAACAACTCCACCAGTACTGCACTTGCTGGTCCTTGGACTTGGAAAATTTTTCATCTTCACCTTCATGCTAGAAGGCAAACTAAAACCGAGCAGGAACTCAGTTTCACTCTGGTCACTACCTTTGTGAACATGTCTGCAGGATTCTGGCTAGTATGTATCTTTTCTAGCTTCAACAGTTCAACTTCTAGAATAGAGCATATGAAATGGTACTTGAGATGTATATGTTTAGTCCTTGAATGGAATGCTGAGTTCTTTTCAAAATGAATGGCATTCTATCTGTCACTATACAACCTTCTATCCATCTGCTTCTTACCCAATTCCTCCATAAACCTCTGCAACCAAATCATCTCTTTACTAGCCTTTGTAATAACAACATACTCTGCTTCCATTATTGAAAGTGCAACAACCTTTTGCAGTTTCGAAATCCAACTTACTGTTGTTCCACCTACAGTAAACACATACCCTGTGGTGCTCCTCCTGTTATCCTTATCACTTGCCATATCTGCATCAACATATCCTTGTAGAACAATGTCTAAACCTCCAAAACATAATGCTTGAGTGGTAGTACCTCTCAAATACCTGAAAATCCATTGTACTTCCTTCCAATGTTCTTTACCTAGGTTGTTCATATATCTTCTCACAACTCCCACTGCATGTGCAATATATGGTCTTGTGCACACCATGGCATACATCAAGCTTCCAACTGCTGATGAATAGGGAATCTTGGACATGTAATCTATCTCTTCCTGTGTCTTGGGACACATTTCCTTACTTAGTTTGAAAAGGCTGGCCAAAGGTGTACTAACTGGTTTTGCATTTTTCATTCTGAACCTCTCCAACACCTTTTGTATGTACTCACTCTGAGACAATGTCAATTTGCGATTTTTCCTGTCTCTTGTTATTCTCATACCAATGATTTTCTTTAGAGCACCCAAATCCTTCATCGCAAATGAATTAGCTAGCTTCCTTTTGAGTACATTTATATCCTCCATGTTAGACCCTACAACAAGCATGCCATCCACATACAATAATGAGATAATATATCTTTCATTATCTAACCTCTTGAAATAAACCTAGTGGTCAGAATGACATCTACTATAACCTTATTCTGTCATAAACCTGTCAAATTTTAAATACCACTACCTTGAAGCTTGCTTCAAGCCATACAAGCTCTTTTTCAACCTGCATACCAAATCCTCCTCTTTGACCTCAAATCCTTGTCGCTGCTACATATATATCTCTTCCTCCAAATCCCCATGGAGAAATTTTATTTTTACATCTAACTGTTCAAGATGCAAATCTTCTACCGTCACTAGATTTAAAATAGTCCTAATTGAAGTCATCTTAAAAACAGGAGAAAAGATTTCATCAAAATCTATACCTTTCTTTTGTGCAAAACCCTTTAAAACAAGTCTGGCCTTGTACCGCTTCTTGCCTCCTTCTTCTTCCTTCAACCTGTAAACCCATTTGTTCTGCAATGCTCTTTTACCAATAGGAAACTGAACCAAATCCCAAGTATGGTTTCCTACCGATGAGTCCATATCCTCATTCATGCCTTGCTCCAACTTCTTTCTATTTTCCACCTACATTCCTTCTTCATAACATTCTGGTTCACTAGAATTAGTCATCAATAAATAATACATTGAAGGAGAGTATCGTTCAGGGATTCTACTTAACCTGGTAGATCTTCTTACATTTGCAGGAGTTTCAGGTACTTGTTGCTTTTCTTGATTTTCTGGCACCTTTGGAACTTCATCTTCTTTAATTTCATCAAGTATTGTGTACTCTGTGTTTTCTTTTTCCCATTTCTTTCCCTGCAACTGATCTTTATACATGACCTTTTCAATGAATATCACATCTCTACTCCTAATTATTTTGTTATTTTCATAATCCGATAAACGATAACCAAAATCATCAACCCCATATCCAATAAAGGTACAATTCTTGGATTTAGCTTCAAGCTTTGACCTATTTTCTTTATCAACATGGACAAATGATTCACAATCAAATGTTCTCAGAAATGAGTAGTTTACCTTTTTACCTGTCCATGCCTCCACTGGAATATCACCATCCAAAGCACTTGAAGGCCCTCTGTTTATTAAATAAACAATAGTATTTACAACATCTTCCCAAAACTGTAAGGGCAACCCTGCATGCAATCTCATACACCTTGCATGCTCCATGATCATTCTATTCATCCTTTCTGACAAACCATTTTCTTGTGGTGTTCCTGGGATTGTCTTATCTTTGTGAATCCCATGGTATAAACAGTAACCATCAAACTCCTTGCTGTAGTACTCACCTCCATTATCATATTTGAGACACTTCAACCTTTTTCCTATCTCACTCAACCAAAGCTTTCCACTTCTTAAAAGTAGCAAACACATCCAATTTATGTCTAATGTAATAAACCCAAGTTTTTCTAGTTGCATAATCAATAAATGTAACATAATAATGAGAGCCACCAAGAGATTATACCTGAGTCGGTCTCCATATATCTGTATGCACAATATTTAAATTTTCATTCTTCTTCTGTTTCCCAACCCTGAGAAATCTGACTCTCTTCTGTTTTCCATAAACACAATTCTCACTGAATTCCAAACTTACCTGCTTCAAATCTGGAAGCAACTTCCTTGAGTGGAGAATCTGCATCCCCTTCTCACTCATGTGGCCAAACCTATGATGCCACAATGTTGTATTTGTTCCCGTGTAAGCTAAAGAGATAGAATGGTCAGTATTATGAGGACATAAATACAACGTACCTGCCCTGTCTCTTTTTCTGTCACCATTGATCCTTTAGTGATCTTCCACCACGTTTCTCCAGATGTAGATAGACAACAACTATCTCCTAACAGCATTACTGAGATCATATTTATTTTCATAGCAGGAATATGCCTAACATCTTTCAGCAGCCAATCAGTACTATTCTTAAATTTTATCCATACCTTACCCATTCCAACAATTTTACATGGCTCATCATCACCCAATAAGACATGTCCAAAATCCCCTGGAACATAATCATGAAAATATTTCCTATGCGGTGTAGCATGACATGAAGCCCCTGAATCTACTACCCAGTAATCACTAGTATTATCTAAAGCAAGAATCAAAGCATCTTGTAACACATCACCTACTACATTTGCTTCCTGAGTAGTCTCCTGTTGTCCATCTCCTTTCTTCTTTAGAGATCTGCAATCTTTCTTCAGATGTCCTTTCTTTCCATAGTTCTAGCACTCTATTTTTCTTAGTCTAGACTTGGATCTGCCCATTTTAGACTTGCTACGATTACCTTGGCTCTTTCCTCTCTCCTTTTATCTTCCCCTGCTCTCCATGGTCAACTCATTACCTGATGTATCACCTATTCTTTTTCTTCACATTTCCTCGCTAAGAATCAAATATCAAGGTGTTTGAACCAGAGATAGAGTTACTTACAACCATGACCAATCCATTCCAGCTTTCTGACAATGAACAAAAGATTAGAAGAGCGCTAACGTCATCATCAAAGTTCACACTTACATAACATAGTTGATTTGTAACCGTATTAAATTCATTTAAATGATCAGCAACAGATCCACTTTCAGACATATTCATATTAAATAAATGCTTCATTAGAAATACCTTGTTGGATGCTGAGGGTTTTTCATATAGCTTACCCAATGCGCTCATCAAACCCTCCATTGTATTTTCTTTTGAGATATTGAAAGCCACCGACGAAGCCAGGGACAATCGTTTTGTTCCCAGTGCCTTTCTATCAAGAACCTCCCATTCTTCATCCTTCATGGTCACCGACTGCTTTGCTCTTCCTCCCAACGGTAGGAATAGATCCTTTTAGTACAGATAGTCCTCCATTTGCATCTTCCATAACTGGTAGTTTTGTCCATTAAATTTCTTGACCTTAAACTTTCATTCTTCCGCCATTGCTCCCACTCGAACTAGAAACCCTAGTTTCCTGCGGGTTTATCTGCCAAATAGACCTTTGGATTTGATACCAATTGTTAGAAAAACAAGATCGTAGAGCAATAAACAATAAACAAGATGCAAATATAACCACACAAACATATTACGAGAGACACCAATATATCATGGTTCACCCAACATGGGCTATGTCCAGGGTGAATCCATGAAGATGGGTGTCTATTTTGGGGGGTTCCGTGAGAAAACAATTTTGAATTTTTCATGTTTTTCATCTTTGGGAGAATAAAAGTGATATTTTTGTTTGGAATTTCACTTTTCACTAAAAAACAAACTTTTAGATAATTATGTTATCTTGCTATACATATTTTTTTCAATTTTTTATATTGAGATTTGATATGTCGATTCGACAAATGTTTGACAGTGTGTTCTTATAAAATGAAAGGACTACAAACTAGCCATGTTTTGTCGCACACGTAAAATCATTGTTAAACTTGTTTTTTGCAAAAAAACAAATATGCTACGATAATCTACACACAATATACTACTGCATGACTATAAGTTTGTAACAAATGGATCTATATACTAATTATTATATTTATTTGAATTCGATCAAAGGGGAAACCTTGTCGATTTTCAACATATTTTTTATTGCAAAAATTTTCTCTCAACTGAATATAAAAATAAAAATTCTATCAATACCCTTTTGAAGTAGACACGCCAATTAACTGCACCATAATTTTCTCAATTTTTTTCGTGGTGTATTTTTAAAGTTATGGATTTTTCATTTAACCGCATTTTGAAAGAGATGAAACTAGACTCGACACCTGTTAAGAAACAAAACAATTACAAATATCAGATCTTACCTATACATAAAGAAATCTATATATTTGGAAAGTAGATTCAATAACGAAACTAATGGTATCAAGTCCGATAGTCGCCTTATAGTGTAAGAGATCATTTTTACCTTCCGAAAATGGAGAAACCTGAAAACTGTGAGTGGCAATCAAATTTTCAGGTTTCAGAGGTTATTCAGCCGAATAATTATTCAACCGAATAATTATTCGGCTAAATAACTGTTTTCCATAATGGCGACGTCAATTTAATCAAAGGTTATTTGGCAGAATAACCAAACGTAAAAAGAAACTCGTCGACCGAAAAAAATAAATAAATTAAAAATTAAAAAAATCTACACTTATATAAATCAAACTAAATACTTCAATTAATTTCGCACATTTCAATTTCACATATTTTCTGGTCAGACTATTTTTGAAGGGATTTTCTAAGGAGATTTTTTTGCGCAGAGAGTTTTTTTTATGAGATATTTTTTTTGTTACTTCTTTCTAAAGAATACATTGAAAGAATTTTTTTGCAAAATGAGTTTTTATTCCAAGCTTTTTACACTTCTTATTTCTTTGCAATGGGTTTTTTTCCAAGGATTTTTTAAGGAGCTTTTTTTTTAAAGAATTTTTTTTTATGAAATATTTTTTTTCAAGTTTTTTGCACTTTTTATTTCTTTGCAATGAGTTTTTTTTGCAATGATTTTCTAAAGAGTTTTTTTGTAAAGAGAGTCTTTTTTATGAAATATTTTTTTTGTTACTTCTTTCTAAGGAATACATTGAAAGATTGCTTTTCTAAGACATTTTTGCAAAATAAGTTTTATTCCAAGCTTTTACACTTCTTAGTTCTTTGCAATAGGGTTTTATTCCAAGTTATTTTTTCAAAGGAGTTGTCTTTTTCCTTCTTATTTATTTAAAAATGATTTTTTCAAATGAATTTTCTCAAAGTTTTTTTTTTTCTAAGTATTTTTGCAAAAAACATTTCTTTCCTTCTTATTTCTTTGAACAGGGGTATTTTCAACATCTCCCAAGTTATTTTTGCAAAAAAGTTATTTCGTTGCAAGGGTTTTTACAAAGAAATCTTTTTCTCGGGTATTTTTTCAAAGATTTTTTATTTTTTTTTTCCAGTGGATTTACGAAGAAGATTTATTTAGAAAGTGTTCTTATTCTTTTCCAATGGATTTTTCAGCAAATGTTTCTTTCCAAAGTGTGCATTTACAGAGTTTTTATTCCAAGACATTTTTGCAAATAAGATTTTATTTCAAGTTATTTTTACAAAGGAGATATATTTTTCCTTCTTATTTATTTGAAAAGGGATTTTTTCAAAGTCTTCCAAGTTATTTTTGCAAAAAAGTTATTTTGTTGCAAGGGTTTTTACAAAAAAATATTTTTCCCAGGTATTTTTTTCAAAGAAGTTTTTTTTTTTTTTTCCAGTGGGTTTACAAAGAAGATTTATTTTGAAAGTGTTCTTATTCTTTTCCAATGAAATTTTTTCAAAGGTGATTTATTGTCAAAGAGTTCTTATTTCATTTAAAGAAGATTCTTTTCAAAGGAAACTTGTTTTCAAAGACTTTTTCTTCAAAAGACTCTTACAAGATTTTGATAAGGTGAAGTAAATTTTAGTTCATGTGTTCATAAATTTTGTAACTATTTTTAAATCTTCATTTTGTTTTTTTACAATAAAATGATGATTCTTTAATTTCTCATTTATAGATTAAACAATCATGGGCAGTAAGAGAAACCATCAAAGAAAATATGATCGTAAACGTGCTGATAATGATGATAATAGAGAAAAGAAAAAACTTAAATATCATGCCAACAAAGCAAGCCTTGCAGAAACGCAAGCAACGATTATTGAAGATACAAATACAGTTTTACATGATAATGTTGATGAAATGGAAATTGAAAATAGAGTACAAGAGGAACAAATTGAAGTTGAAGAAACCATTGTTGAGGATGTAAATAGTGATTTACATACTAATGTCGATGAAGTCAATATTGAAGATCAAGTTCAAGAACCAAAAATTGGACCAGGTATGTATATATTGAATGTATTTTCCAAATTTATTTTTTATAATGAATTGTATTTTTGGATACATGTTTTAAATTAAATTTAACTTGATGTATAGGTACTTTCACCATTGATGATGAAACGTTAGAAAACGTTGATTGCAATAAATATGGAAAAAAAATACCCATACATGCTGCACGATATCGGGCTCAAAAAATTTATGATGATGTTTTGAAGAATTATTCAGCAACAGGACAAGCACAAATTTTGAGATGTTTATTAGTGACCAAGAAGTTAGAAGATGCTACATCATTATTGGGTATTCACAAGGCGACCAAAGAGTCAAAATTAAAACATAATGTGATAGAAAATATAGGTGATGCAATAAAAAAGTTTGAAAAATCTAGGAAGAAAGACATTAGTGCTGCACGAAGAGAAATTTATACAACAATTATTTTGACTAGTACTAAACAAAAACGTTTGACAACACAACTAGCAAAAGCAGTTGGAACCTCAAGAAAAACATTATACAGACATAGCAAATTCAGAATGCAAATAGATTAAAATGATGAACTTGCTTGCTGGGCAATTATTTGTAAACAACCTTACAAAGATAGAATGGGAGCAGGGGTTAAAGATATTGTACGGGAATATTGGTTGACACATGCTCGAGTTTCACCAAATTCAAGAGATGTAATATGACAAAGAGTATCATGAGGAGTATATGTAAGCAGTCCAAAACATATAATGGATATGACACAAGTACAATTGTTCAATAAATTCAAGGAAGATCATCGTGGAATTAATGTGTCAATCACTACATTTGTGCAACTAAAACCATGGTATGTTAGACCTATTACTATCCATGACACATGTTGTCGTTATCATGTGCAATTCCAATTATATTACGACACATTTCTTGAATTTGGTAAAATGTTTTGGACAAATTCACCACCTCCGCCCACAATACGTGAATTCATATCTCAAACCCTATGTGAGAGAAATCACGATGAAGTATTTTATAATAAGAAATGTGTCAATGAAAAATATTATAATCATTGTGGAAATTTGGTTTTATACCACAATAAATATCCTATCGATACTGATCACTCATTGTCAAATGTCACCGTTGATTAGAGAAGATATGAATACATTACTAGTACTAGTGATGTACATTCCAAAAGGATTGATTTGCGAGAAGATAAAATAGGTGTGGCAGATTTTCTCAAGAAATTTGAAAGTGAAATTTATAAATACACCAAGCATTCACATAGAGCATGATGGTAAGACCTTCAATTCAAACAGTCTCGTGAAATTTTTTCACCAGGAAAAATTTTGTCAGTGGTTGACTTTGCAGAAAATTATACATTTGCTACACAAAAAGAGATACAGAGTGAATACTATCATTCTGACCAAGTTTCAATATTCATCCATGTTTTATATAGACATTCTCAACAGGATGTTGATGGCATTGAAAGCACGTGTGACAATCGAGATGTGATTAAAGAATATCACTTTTATATCAGCGACAATCGTACACATGATACACATTTTGTTCAGCATTGTATTGAAAGTATTTTCTACAATTCACTAAAGGAACGTAACATTAAATTCAATGAGCATTGGATATGGTCAGATGGATGTGCCGGACAATTTAATCTTCGTGATCATTTTATTGGTTATGTCAAATTCATAAAGCATTGAACATTAAACATCACTGGAATTTCTTTGAAACTGGTCATGGAAAAGGTGAACATGATTGTGCAGAAGCATGCGTAAAAAGAGCACTTTGAAGATGGCAAATGAACCATAGTTCTGCATGATTCCATTCAGCTGCAGAGGTTGTCCGATGGTGCAAATCACATCTAAACCATGATTATAATCAACAATCAAAAAATGTGCACAGGTATGTACACACAAATGTTTTAATTTATATTTTATTGTCAATTTAAAAAAAGTATGTGTACCTAACATCAAAATTTGTCATTTGTGTACTAGGTTTTTTTGGCATGTTGGGATCCAAGATATAAATAGATCAATACCATATGACGCTAGCACCATACAAGGGACTAGAGATTTTCACTCTATTCAAACAAAAACCTTCCAAAACATTTATGCATTTGACAGTAGAAAGCAATCATGCTTTTGTCATATTTGCACTGAAAATATTGAATCTACATAAGTTTGTGAAAACATAATGAACAACTACGTGAAACATTGGAAACACACAAAAATTAATCCTAAAGGAAAAATGCCACTAGTAAGCATAGAAGAATTAGAATCAGAAGATATAGCAATATCATCTGATGGCGATAGAATTTCAGATCTTGTTAGAGAAGGTAATGATCAAATACCACTGTTTTGTCGATTGTTCATTCTTGTCATTCACCTTATACACATGTATATTAGTCAATTTAGTTGAATTAAAAATCCTGACATCAATTGTAATTTGCACAGGAGATGTTTTTGTTGTAATTGCACTTGTAGACAGCAACGAAATGGTGAAGTATTATTTGATGCGATGTACTAAAGAAAAAATGAAGTTATTGGAAGACTTCAATGACAACGGATATACATACGAGAGAGGATCCATCATTTTAATGGGCTATTTTTTTCAGCAAACCCATATGACTCAAAATTATGTCTACTTTCAAGATTATGAACCTGATGTCATATGTTGTCAATATAGCCATTTCGTATGTGCATCTCGAATAAAATTGGTTCAAGTTCCATTGAAAAAAACAATTAAAAAATAAAAAATGGAAACTGTCCAAATATGACCATGAACGGATAATTGAAGACAGCATTCCATTGCGATGTTTTTAAAACTATATATTTAAAATTAATAGATCAATGGTTTTGTTAATGTCATTGTCAAATGTGTACAATATATTTTTTTCTTTTTATGTTTATGATCTTGAAAGGATCTGGAGTATAAAAGTTTAAATAATCGTATTCTAGTATGCTGAAATTTGAATTCAAAAATTATTTGACAATGAAAACCTCAATGTGTAAAATTTTTGTCTTAATTCTGTTTGAAATACTTTATTCGGGTCCCCATATGTCTATTAGACCACTTAAGGGATGAGATAACGGATCTGTGGTTGTCGCCACTCTCTGCCTCGAATCTTTAATTTAAAATATCACTTGTGTAAAATTATTTGGTAATGAAAACCTCAATGTGTAAAATTTGTGTCTTAATTCTGTCTGAAATACTGTATTCACGTCCCCATATGTCTATTAGACCAATTAAAGGATGAGATAACGGATCTTTGGCTGTCACCACTCTCCACCCCGAATCTTTAATTTAAAATATCACTTGTGTAAGTTCACATAACTGAAATCATGGCAAATGGAGACAATGATCATTTGATTTTTAATCACAAGAAAAGATTCCAGGATTGTGAAGCTTATGCTAAATTAGAGAAATGATTATTTACAACAAATCGATGAAAATTCATCAAATTGTTGTTTAAAATCGTTGCTCTAATTTAGCACAAACTTCACAATCCTATAATCTTTGCTTATGATTAAAAAACAAAAAATCGTTATCCCCATTTGCCATGATTTCAGCCGCATCAAATGTACCTGAACATTGAAAGTAAGAATTATTAATTAAAAATCCATATATCAAAATTTAAACAAATAATATTCATTTTTCAACTTCCTAACATTCATATTTCAATCAAAACTTCTTAACAAATTCTGGAACTTTATCTCAGGTAGCATTCATTTTTAAACTTCCTATCATTTATATTTGTATCAAAACTTCTTAACAAATTCATTCATTCATTTGCACCTTATCATAAATTCCTTAATATCCATTCTTACCATCATATTCATTCTTGACATTCCTATCAAAATTTAAACCTAACATTCAGATTTCAATCAAAACTTCCTAACAAATTGCTAAAATTTGAACTTAACATGTTCATTTTTTAAGCTTCCAGTTCACCTATATTTCTATCAAAACTTCTAACATTCCTAAACTTCCTAACATTCAAAGATAACTTTCATGTTCTTAACATTCATTTTAGACTTCTTACTTCATCCATATTTCCATCAAAACTTCTAACATTCCTAAACTTCCTAACATTCCTAAAATTTGAACTTAACATGTGTTCCCTTTTAAGCTTCCTAGTTCATCCATATTTCTATCCAAACTTCTAACATTTCTAAACTTTTTAACATTCAAAGATAACATTCATGTGTTCTTAACATTCATTTAAACATCCTAGTTCATCCATATTTCTATCAAAACTTATATTACATTCATAATCTTCCTAACATTCCTAAGTTTCATAACATTCCTAAACTTCCTATTCCATCCATATTTCTATCAAAACTTCTAACATTCCTAAAACTTCATAACATTCAAATATTTAACATTCATGTTCTTAAATTTTATTTTTAAACTTCCTATTTCATCCATATTTCCATCAAAACTTCAAACATTCCTAAAATTTGAACTCAACATGTGTTCACTTTTAAACTTCCTAGTTCATTCATGTATTTCTATCAAAGCTTCTATAACATTCAAAGATAGCATTCATGTTCTTAACATTCATTTTAAACTTCCTAGTTCATCCATATTTCCATCAAAACTTATATAACATTCATAATCTTCATAACATTCCTAAGCTTCCTATTTCATCCATATTTCTATCAAAACTTCTAACATTCTTAAACTTCCTAACATTCAAAGATAACATTCATGTTCTTAAATTTCATTTTTAAACTTCCCAGTTCATCCATATTTCCATCAAAACTTCAAACATTCCTAAAATTCCTAAAATTTTAACTCAACATGTGTTCACTTTTAAACTTCCTGGTTCATCCATGTATTTCTATCAAAACTTATAACATTCATAAACATCCTAACATTCAAAGATAACATTCATGTTCTTAACATTCATTTTTAAACTTCCTGGTTCATCCATATTTGCATCAAAACTTCTAACAAATTCTTAAACTTCCTAACATTCAAAGATAACATTCTTGTTCTTAATATATTCAATTTTAACATTCATTCATGTTTCAATCAAAACTTCCTTATTCATGAATTTTAAACCTATGTTCATCCATTTTTAAACTTCCTTTAACATTTCCTAAACTTCATAATATTCAAAAATATCATGTTCTTAACATTCATTCTTACATATTCATTCATTCATTTAAACATGTAAATACATATTCTAAACCTTTAAATCACACCAAATATGCCAAATAAGCAAAAATAAACTAGATCATTTAAACCAAGATTCACAAAATATGTAAATTCAAAGAACATGTATATAATCCTCAAAAAAATGCTTATGAACATGCAAGTTCAATGTACATATATGTATATCTAGTCCAAAAATAAATCTCCTCGACATGTCCAAAATAAATCTTTGCAATCTAGATGCATATCAACAAAAAAAAATTTTCACCATGATATAAAAAAAAATGTCCACCATGCTATCCTCCACTCGGACCTCCCCCTGGACTCAACCCACCTTGCAACATGTATAAAAAAATATTATGAATATCATTTAAATTATTTAAACTATATTCAGAAAATTAAAATATTAAACTTATATATAAAAAAAAATTCAATTATTAACAATATTACATCAAATTCTCCAAATACTTGTCCACCACCATTCTCCAAAGGAGTTTTTCCTTTGCCTCCAAAATATTTAAGAGACCCCAAGATGCAACATGTATAAAATCAATTTATGAATCTCATAAAATTACTTGAACAAATTTTAACTAAATCCATAAAAATTAAAATATTAAAGCAATGAACAAAATTAAAGCACTGAACAAAATTACCTCTTTGCCAATATCTGCTGCATTAAGCAGAGAACCTATATCTCCCCCCAAAATTTAAATTGTATTAATAAATAAAACATAATGCAAACCAAAAAAATTACTGTGCCAATTAACTTAAAACTAAAACAAAAAGATTAAAAAAAAATTAACTCACAATAGATGGTAAATCATTTATAAAGTTCGTATCTAAAGAAACCTACATGGATAAGTCAAATTAACAATAAGATGCATAGTTAAATTAAAATTCAAAATATATATAATATATATATCAAATTCAAACATAATTACAAATATGTACCTCTCTCTCTAGATTTTCACTAGTTGAAATGTGGAAAGAATGTTCATTCATCATTCTTGAAAACTGCAACCAATTTAAACATTTACATAATATACCTATTACTTTACATCAAAAAACATAATTTATCATTCATATAATGTAACAAAAAAAATCAATTCAAAATGAATAAAATATTTAATTAAGATCAAGTCATATCATAATCAACAAACCTCTCCCAAACTCGATGTGTCATTGGATATAACATTTGCCGCTAGGTCACGACAAACCTTAGCATATGCCCTGATATCTTCAATGCTCATTCCATCTATCTCATCATTAGTTTTGTAAACAAACTTTTGACGAATAGCAGAATGAGCCCTTTCTCGAACCAATCCCACATCTACTCCAACTAATGCTGACGATAAACCATCGCCAACAAAATTCCTTGCAGCTGTCCCAAGTTGAGATGTGGGCTCTATCTCTGATCTTAATGCCACCAACCTAGGTGGACGAGATATCTGGGGTGGAGGTCGAAGAGTTGTAGGATCTCTAAGAGCACCTTCTCGATTATATATTCGACCCTTTCCAACTCCATAAAATTTTGAATGAACATTGGTATAGTCTGGCTTCATATTTAAAAAAAACTCAGCATAAAAAAATCTAGCAAAATATTGAGAAACCTCATCATTCCATGGAAATCGACCATAGGCTGCGAGAAACCGATCATAGAGTAGATGTGCAAGATCAGAATGCTTGAAATATTGCACTTTCAACATTTCTCGCTTCAGAACTTCTTTTAAGTTAAACATTGATTTGGCATGTTCTTTCGTCACTCTCTCCTTCACAACATCCCATTTTTCTGGACCCATCACTTGTTCCCTTCATCTTCGCATCAAATCAGCAAAACCATCTGTAGTTGGTCCGAGATTCTCATATGCCTGAATGAAGTTTTGCAATGATCCCAAAACAATCTCCAAACTTTGTTTACTCTCTGGAGGGAGTTCCATAGTAGACAAATCATTTTCCAACTTGTCGTAGTGGGATCTACATCTTTCAAGAGTCATTTGATGATCACCACTTTCCCATGGAAGCTACCGAGGTAGATCAAATGGATATGTTGTAATGGGTGTACAACCCTCGGTTAATTCAACATATTGCATCCTAGCTCGACCATCATCATCTCATGTAGAATGGTGAACCTCTTGAGAACCTTGCTATGCACCCTCATCCGTCTCCCTTGCTTGCTCTGTCTCCCTCCCTATAGAATTACAAGCATCTTCTAAACCATGCTCTACTTCAAATAAAAATAAAGTTTTGTTTAAACACAAATACAAATTTTGCGCACACAAAAAAACAATTTGCATATACATGTTAAAAGATCGATATTCATATACCAATAGACGGTTGAGATCGATGTTCTCCCACAGAAGATATAGGGGAATCATTTGTACCCCTTTCACCTCATCGATGTGAACTATACAATAAACTAGAATCCTGAGGGGAGGTTGACAACCTCCGATTATCACTTGTAACACCAACCCCAGAAGTTTGTGAAGACCTCCTACGCTTTCGCCTCAAAGAATCCTCTCTTTCCATTTGATATATAATGCCTACACTTGCACAAATATCAACTAATTATATATTCAAATCGTACATGTTAATTCTACAAATTCTAAAACCTAACTGCTAAAGAGACTAAGTTATTTAACAAGGACCTAGATTTATCTAATATCATCTAATAGTTCTTAAAAAGAGTATAGCTAATATTCTTAGATGTTTGAAGAATTAATGTACCAATGTTCTAAGTGTTTTTGATGTTTAAAATGAATGGAACCAATATAGTTAAGTACTAACTGAAGGGTTCATTTCTTTATGTCAAAGAATGAGTTCATGAACCTGTTCTAACTTCTAACCTAAATCTTAAATTAATAACTTAATTGATATTTTAATACTTTAAACATAAATTACATCTTCAAATATTTTCATTATTGCATAAAATAAAATAAAAATTGACAATTCATGGTATTATGTTTTGAGTTTGACATGTTTTCCAAATTTGCCATGTTTGATAATGGTTTTCAGTTTCTTAAATTAATAATTTGATCAAGATATTTTAATACTCTAAACATAAATTATATCTACAAATATTCTCATTATTCCATAGAATAAAAAAAAATTGACCGTTCATAGTATTATGTTTGGAGTTAAATGACATGTTTCCCAAATTAGCCATGTTGCAAACAAAGAAGAACATAATACCAAGAATCGCCACCTTTACAAGGATAAAACTCAAGACCATTGTGGCATAATATCACCTAATAGTTTATAAAATGACTATGACTATTATTGTTCGAATGTATAAAAATTACTGTAGTACATATAAATTAAAGTCTATTCATGTCTATAGTTTCGTTGTACCTAAAGTCGATTTTAAAGTTTTGTTGTATCAAAAGTAGAGTTTAATTGTCTAAAGTTTTGTTGTATCTATAGCTATCCATCAACACAGTTTGTAATAGAACTAATATATTGATCTCTACACTCAGTCCATGTCCATGTTGACAGAGTTCATGAACTCTGTCCTCATCCATTTTGACAGAGTTCATGAACTCTGTCCATGTCCATGTTGACAGAGTTCATGAACTCTGTCCATGTCCATGTTGACAGAATTCAGAAAATAAAACAAGCCTATATATAAATGGGATATATCATTTGCAAATAAAATTCCTGTCCTACTTTTATTTTCATTTCTAAACACAAAGGCAAAACCAACAATTTAAAAAAAGTAACTAACTAAACACTCAATATATTCCTCTTTTATATTTAAATTTAAATAATTTTCGACATACAATTTGACCAGAGTCCATGAACTCTGCAGAATTGGACAGAGTCCATGAACTCTACCCATTTGGGCAGAGTTCATAGACTCTGTCCAATTGGATGCAATCGAAACGAAAGCAGCCCAATTGGATAGAGTCCATGAACTCTGCCCAATTGGACATAGTCCATAAACAACCCAATTTTGGGCAGAATTCATGGACATTGCCCATTTGGGAAGATTTCATGGACTCTTCCATTTGGGTAGATTTCATGGACTCTGCGCATTTGGACACAACTGACACGAAATTAGACGAAACAATTGCAGGAAAAATGAAAGCAGGCGAATTAGGAAAAAAATTCTACTTACCTCTTCAGACACAGCCGAAACAAAAGCAGGAAAATTGAGATCTGGCCAAAGAGAGCCCCAAGAGGTATTTGAAACAGCCGAAACAAAATGAGTGAAGCAGACCAAAAAGAAAACCTACAATAACAATAACAACTTAAATAAGAAACTTAAAGACAAAAAAAAACAATTACAAATGAAAGATAGCAAAAGATTTACCTCTGCGCACTGCCGAGTCGATTGGTCTCCAGCTACAACACCTCACTGATGTTAGAATGTCCACAGGAGAACACTCCGACAACAAAGCTCCACCAACAAATGTGCAAATGCACAATAAACATTAATTGTCCAGATGCAGACTCCCCATATAGCGTTCAACCACCGAAACCAAAATACGACCCAGTAGCAAAGGCAGACCCTCACGTACGTGCAGATGGCGGAAACAGAAGGTGGCGGACAAGCAAATGGCAGAGGTGGGGTATGGCGTCCTAAGACTCCAACAACGATGAACCTTCGAGCATATCCTCATGCACAAGGTGGCGGAGAAGTGACACACAGCAGCGAGGAATCAGGTGGCGGAGTTTGCCAACGACAAACTAGACAGCAGAATGGGTGGACAGGTGATAGAGAAAACCATTGACGCAGAGGTAGGGCCACCAACAGCGCCAAAGGGGTCCATAGAATCGAGCGAAAGTGACCAAAAATGGCTGCGGCCAAGCTTTTATGCAGAATAATTATTCGGCCGAATAGTTATTCGGCCGAATAATTATTTGGCGGAATAATTCTTCAGCCGAATAATTATTCGGCCGAATAATTGCACACAGCGCTGTGCGTTTTCTCCGTCTGGATAAAACCTCGCACACACATCGAGGCCACCGTTAGGTCTAACGGTGGCCCGTTAATTTTTATTCGGCTGAATAACTACTAAGTTATTCGACTGAATAATTAAACTTATTCGGCCGAATAACCTCCGCTATAGTTCTTCGGCGGCCGATTCTCACCAAAGTGTTACCCACCTTCGCGTTTCCACCCTCCACACTGAAATTTTCAATCCTTATTATTATACCATCCAGCAAATGAAGGGATACAACCTGCAACACATCCATTGCACTTTCTTTTCATTGTCTCATAGTCTCTCTTTTCGATCTCAGATATCTTTACAATGAATAATACCTAATACATCAACCCTAGCCATATTACAATGTCTTTCTTATATAGGGGAATACCATGGGTTACCCAAAACCATGGGCCCATAAAATAACCCCAAAAAAATTCCTTCAGGGTCTTCGCACTCGAACTCCCACTAGCCCCCGGACCCCAGTGGGGGGAGGCTTCGCCCCCCCCGCTGGGGTGAGTGTACACTCCTTTTTCATATCATATAAAGCTGGGGTACAAACACAGCTGAATAATAATATCTCTAAATTTGGGAGATCAGGCTCCACAACCAACATCTAACCCCTTATACCACTCCCCAATCTCTCTCTCTCTCTCTCTCTCTCTCTCTCTCTCTCTCGTTCTCTCTACCTCTCACCCCTTAACTACCCCTATCTACCTTTAACCCCTTACCACCCCCCAATGTTTCTCCCTTTACCTCTCTCACACACCCATTCTCTCTACCTCTAACTCCTTAACACCCCCCTCTCTCTATACCTCTTAACACCTTACCACCCCCTAATGTCTCTCCCTTTACCTATCCCTCTCT
The DNA here is from genome assembly GCA_027924585.1 of Larix kaempferi. Taxonomy (NCBI): domain Eukaryota; kingdom Viridiplantae; phylum Streptophyta; class Pinopsida; order Pinales; family Pinaceae; genus Larix; species Larix kaempferi. The sequence continues at coordinate 5,955,131 of BSBM01000282.1, forward strand.
CTACCTATAACCCCTTAATACTCCCCTCTGTCTTTACCTCTAACCCCTTACCACCCCCCATATTCCTCTCTCTCTCTAACCTCTTAAACCCCCCCTCTCTACCTATAACCCCTTACCACCCCCCAATGTCTCTCCCTTTACCTCGCCCTCTATCTCTCTAACCCCTTAACACCCCGCCTATCTACCTCTAATCCCTTACCACCCCCCAATCTCTCTCTCTCTGTCTCTAACCCTTAAACACCCCCCTCTCTATACCTCTAACCTCCTTCCACCCCATAATGTCTATCCCTCTCTCTAACCCCTTACCACCCCCCCTCTCTACTTCTAACCCCTTACCAACCCCAAATTTTTTCATGTTATCATCAACAAACAATGTAATTGTAGCATTACACATCGCACATTAGTATTAGCCTTACAAATCGTGTACTCATTTTTAGTGAGAAAAAACACGTACACATTATGTTTACTTATGCTCCTACCCACACAAACCCCCTAATAAACGCCCTCTCCAACTCCCAAACACCCGCTCAACCCCCTAACACACCCCGCCAAACCCTAATAGCCCCTCCAACCCACTAAAACCCCCTCCCCAACCCCCTAACACCCCTTCACTAACTCCCTAACAGCTCCCCAACCCCTTAAAACCCCCTCTCTAACTCCCAAACACCCCCCAACCCATTAAGACCCCCCTACCCCTAATCACCCACACCTTTCCCCCCTTAATCCATGAATCTCTCTCTCTCTCTCTCTCTCTCTCTCCACCTCTCTCTTTCTCTCACTGTTAACACCCAAAAAGTGCTCACTACCTCATCTACCCCTTTACATGACTCATTTGTCTATATTTTCTACCATATTTGCCTCCAAAATGCCACAAAACCATTAAAAAAGCCTCCAACATGCCAAAAACCCCCGTTTTCCCCCCAAAATAATCCAAAATTCATCCAAAATAGCAAAAACCCTCCAAAAAGGGAATAAAAATATAAAAAAAAACGAGGAAAAAGAGGGAAAAAGGAGGCAAAAACCCTATACAGCTGACCTAGACCATATGGTTCCCAAAACAATGGGCCAGCACTCCACCACTAAAAACATATAAATAGGTGATGGAGGCCCCTCATTTCATATCCACAGTCAAATACACCCTTACTCGGCCAAAATCACTCTTGAAACCCTAGCTCACCCTTGAGCTACTTTCACCCTTGAGTGCCCCTTTGGCCCATTTCCAACCCTTTGGAGAAAGAAAAAGGAGCAAAGCTGGAAGCTTGAAAGCAACCCTCCTGGATTGCTGCAAAAGCTCCATAAAACCTTCACATTGGAGGCATAATTAATACAAAAACTCTTGTTGTTATCTTGTATTTTATGTTTTATGCACATGTTTAGAATAATTACCATTTTTTACTGTACTATTTTTATTTACTGTTTATTGAACTGCTACTAAGGAGTCCTTTCTCCTTAGTAGGTGCTCATTTGCACAAGTTGGGGTGAAAACCCTAGCTACAGTCTTGGTGACTCCCCTTATGTTCCTTTGAATTTCTAGTTATAGTTTTTAAAGTTTTAAACGTTTTTAATTTTCTGCAATATTTCACTGTTTTTTCCATTCGGCTGTCTCTTTCGGCTACCACAAACCGCATTTTTTACCTCCCGCAGTTGCATTCCGACCGCGTCTTTCAGGCATTTACCTGCAATCTGACTGCGGCTCTCAGACTGTTTCCGGCTATTAGCTTGTTTTGTGCGGTTTGACAGCAGCTGTTAACTCATTTTTTCGCGTCCCGCTTGCGGCTTTCAGCCATTTTTTTGCAACCCGCCGACGTCTTTAGGACATTTTTATGCATCCCGCCTATGGCTTTCAGCCATTTTTCTCCAAACCGCTGGCGTCTTTAGGCCTTTTTCCAGCATCCCACCTACGGCTTTGAGCCATTTTCCGGCAACCTGCCGGCGTCTTTCGGCCTTTTTCCTGCGTCCCACCTGCTGCTTTCAGCCATTTTCCTGCAACCCGCTGGCGTCTTTAGGCCTTTTTCCTGCGTCTCGCCTGCGGCTTTCAACCATTTTTCTGCAACTTGCTGGCGTCTTTCGGCCTTTTTCCTGCATCTCGCCTGCGACTGTGAGCCATTTTTTTGCAACCCGCCAGCGTCTTTCGGCCTTTTTCCTGCATCCCGCCTGCTGCTTTTAGCCATTTTCCTACAACCCGCCGGCGTCTTTAGGCCTTTTTCCTGTGTCTTGCCTACTGCTTTCAGCCATTTTTCTGCAACCCACCGACGTCTTTCGACCTTTTTCGTGCATCTCTACTGTGTCTTTCAGCCAAAATCTCGCAACCCATTTGCGACTATCGAGTTGTTTCCCATGGTTTGACCGCCCAGATTTGCCACAAACCCGCGGTTTGTTTTCTGCACTTTTTTCCTGTTTTGAACCCAGCACTTTGCTGCACTATTTTCTGCACCTGTACAGTCATCTGTCCCACCTGCAACCATACTTCCCTACAACCTTTTCTAAATTATTATTTCTGTTCCATTTACAGAATATTTTTTAAAAAATTTCAGCATTTTAATTGAAAAGAGAAAATTTTGCATTTCAAAGTTTAAATTCTATATTGTTATTTTTAGTTAGAAAGTTGCCCACTCCATGGCACTTTTGTTTGGGTTCATCATCTCACATGGACACACTCTGTCACATAATTCAAGTGAGCCCTAAAATACTACTTACCACAACCAACATTCTAACCCCACTTGGGGAACACATAAGAATTTTTGTAGTTAGGTAGGATCAGGGGGATAGGCATCCAAATAACATCCCTCGGTTTCTTACACTTGAGACATAGCTGTTGGCCATTAGGGAACCAAAATCTCCTAGTATTTTTTGACACGGTTTAAAACCAATTTATCGGGAAGGCCTCTCCCCTAGGAGGGTTGAAGTCACCAGACTGGTTCCAGACGCTTGAGTGGAATACCGCAATCCATTCAGTAACTAAAGGCTACCTTTCGCAGTTATCGAGGTATCACCCATATGGGGATACCGTGGTGATAGAACCAAACAGCAGATTCACCCAACCGAACGTGTCATGAACGGGGTATCTTAGTTTCTTTTCTTCTAGGATTGACTCCGGTGTCTGTCCCGGTAGGGGGATATCTTTAGCCACTTGGCTCTACTATCCATATTGTCTGACTTGGATTTCATCACCTTGGAGAGGATATGTCTAATTGAGTCAGAATACTATTTATCTAGGTGTTTGCTTGCTCCCTTACCTCCTTTTGGTCTAGCGAGTCAACTATTTTTATTTTTAAGAAACCTGCTACTTGTTGGTATTCTGACCATTTCTATTGATACTCCACTTATTGTAGCACAGCTATTACAGTAAGTGTTTTGAGTTGGTTGTTGGCCTGAGTGCCATATCTTTTGAGCTCTCCTTCTACACACTCGGTTGTATTTGGGTTTTTGAGCTATTTTTCACTCAACACAACCCCCAGATATTTGACACCATCTGTCACCATTGAGTCCCCGAGACATTCTCGGTGCCTCCGGGGTGAGCCCCCACAACACGGTTCACTTGACATCACCCGTCATAGACATAGATCTTCATCACTTGATACCACTCATCATAGAGCTCGAGCCTTGTCACTTGACTCCACTCGTCAACGGCATAGAACTCTGTCACCCGATCTATACACCCCTTATTTTACCTCTGATTCTAAGGCAGAGTCCGAGAACCCCATTTACACTGCACCAACCAGCCCCATGGCTGGCATGACTTCCACCCCTTTCTTTGTAGGGGCCATTGGTGGAGCATCCACCACCACACCAGCTACCACACCTACTTTGGGTATGCCCTCGATGGGGCCCACATCTACCATTCTGATCACTGTACCCATTCCAGTAGCTGGCATACCTATCGCCACTCCATCAGTGACTCACACGACCCTTAGTGGTGCAGGACCATCCCATACCACTTTCGTTCCTCCACTTGGGGGCAACATCCCAAACCTTGCCCCTCCACTTGGGGGCATTGGCCCTAACATGGTCACATCCACTAGTATGTCACATCCTTCTACTAGTTTTCCATTCATGGCTAGTCTCAACCTTCCTGACCTAGCTAGACTGACTAATGATCTGATCAGACACGACCCTGCATGGCCTCACATGCCCACCAAGCTCCCCTCCGACATCCCTAAGTTTGAGGGCAAGGCAGGTGAGGACCCCCAGAACCATATTATGTCCTTCCATCTATGATGTTCCTCCAACTCCATAGTGGATGACTCTGTCCGCCTCCGTCTGTTACAGCGCACCCTCACTAGCTCTGCAGCTAAGTGGTACATTGAGCAACCCCATGGGACCCATGCCACCTTTACTTCCCTTGCCTCGACCTTCCTGCAGTTCTTTCAGTTACCTGTCTGCTATGATGCGAGGGTTGAGATCTTACTATCTTGCACACAGAACACGGCTACCCACATCACTGACCACATTCATGAGTGGCGTCGACGCCGCAGCCTCTGCAAAATCAAGTTAGACGACCGTATCTTCTTAGATTGGTTTCTAAAATCCCTCCTTCCTGTCATTGCCAAGGATGTGGCATCCGAACGACCCCAGTCCAAAGAAGAGGCCATTCTCAAAGCCCAACAATTTGACCTCATTTATGCCCAGTCGGGTTATCTGTATTCCATCATACCTGACGCCCCTCGCGGTGATTCCTCCCAACACGATGTGCCGAGGGCATCCCATGCCGCAGATGGCATCATTGGTCGTATTGCCTCGCATCCCCAACCCTTTTCCATAGCATGTCCTAGCGATGGCCCTGACTTTTCGTGGGCTACATCTCAATCTGGAGCAACCAATTCGTATGCTCCCATGGCACATCACCACCATTCCCATGGACCCTCATGTCCACCTCAATGCTTTGGTCATGCGCCCCCCGCTTACGCACCCCCGGTCGCACCTCAGCCATATTACCACCCACAGGCTACGCCAGCTCCTGTGTCCTCTCAAGCCCAACATGCTTATTACCCACCACAGGCAGCCCCTGCGGAAAACCCACAACATGTTCCGCAGACATATCAGCAACCCCCACAAGGTTAAGCACCTGCGTAGCCTCCACCTGCTTATTATCCACCGCAGCCTGCTCCCGCACCTGCACAACCCCAGAACCCACTTACTGCCTAAGGGAAAGTATACGCCCAATAGAATCCGCAGCAGAACAAAAACAACCAGCGCCAATAGGGCCAGCAAAACCGTGGGAAAGGCTGTAACCGTGGGAACAACCAACCTCCAGACCAAGGTGGTCAACCTCCCAATCCCCCAAACAACAATAACGTGGCCCTTGCCAACTAGAACCCTGATCGACCGCCCAAGCAGGCCAAAAATCCTAATTTTCAAACAAACCATCCTTGTTCTATTTGCGGGGTCTATGGACACTATACCCATGCTTTCCCACATTTGGAACGAGCTCGGCAACTCTGTACTGATGATGCCCATCGCCAAGGGCACGCGGCTGCTTAGGCACCACCCAACCCCCCACCTCAGCATCAACCCTTGGTGCTGGAAAACCCCTTACCAACCCTAGGCATAGTGAACACTCGACCGTTGGCTCCCCCTCCAGGAAACGCGCACCACAACAACAGATCACTTATGCCACTCCTGATCAACCCATGTTAGACTCAGGTACCCACCACTTGTTAATGATTTCATCCGTCGATGTCAACCTCCAAACCCGTCGAAACCAATATGGCTCCACCCCTGAAGCCTCTCCCATCGACAAAAGCACTAATGCTCATCCTACTGATTAGACGTTACATATACCCCCGACCCCACTAGATGGCACCTCCAAAGCTCCTCGTTTCCCACTTCGTCACATCAACAATAACCCCAATGCTCGTGCTGCGTCAAATTACAACATTGTAGATGACTTAGCCCGATCTCCCACAGCCATGTCTGCGTTATAAGTCTTAAAAAATTGTCCTTCACAGTGCAAGACTTTGCTCTCCGCCATTGGTGCTATTGACCCAAATGATTCACGACTAATGGCCTTCGATTTGGACCAGTCCGAACCACACCTGCCTTCCACTTTAACGTTTCAAGTTTCTGTTTTCGTTTGAAATATTGTCATCCATCGGTGCATTATCGATGAAGGTGCCTCTACATCCATTATGTCAACATTTGTTTGGAAGAAGTTGGGATCCCCTACTCTCCAGCAGTCCACCACTGCGTTGCAATCCTACAATGGTCGTTCGGCTCAACCCCAAGGTCTCTTAGCTAATGTCCCCGTCCAGTTGGCTGGTAAAACCGTGCTCATTAACATAGAGGTCATCAATGCCCAACTTGATTATAACCTCTTACTTGGTCGCAGCTACATGTATGCCATGCGGGTGGTTGCCTCATCTGTTTTTCGTACCATGATGTTCCCCCATGACAGACGTGTGGTCAAGGTCAACCAACTCACCTATTACGATCCCAATGCCCTCGCTGCACCCAAAAATGTTCTCCCCATGATTGAACAACCTGTTTGTGGTGAAACTACCTCGTTTGTTTCCTCCGTGGGACCCAAACTTTACTCAGATACGCCGATGACCTCAACATTCCAATCCATTCCGCCCCCGTCACCCGCGACCGAAGTATCTAACCTATGTACCCTTTCCCACAATACGCAAACATCCAACAATCAACCGCCCTTGTTACCTAAACCACCATTGGTCCCTAGTCACATTGGTGTTACACCCATCCACACAATCACCTTCCTATTCCCTCCCTCGGGCGTAGTAAGCGCCCCGGTTCTGGCTACTCTTAGCCTCCCCAGGTTAACCTTAGGATTACTCGTGTGGTATATTTCACCTCCTGTTCCCCCGCCGACACCAAATGTCGTCCTACAAACGATGCAACCCATTGCCACTACTAGTCAACCACCTCCCGGTGTCGCTACCCCTTCGTCATCTATGAATCCCCCCCTCTTATCAAGCACACTAGGGGCAGAGGCCCACAACCATACACTGCTGTACCCTCGCCCAAAGTAGTTAAACCCCCCCCTGTGTTTCATGCTCCCCCCAAATGCTCGTTGTGTGATGAGTTAGGCCATCCGACTCATCAATGTCCACAATTACCTGCATTACAGGAACACATGCAAATGCTTGACGACGACCCCAACATCCCGGTTGTCGAACTAGATCCAACCCCTAAGCCTCGTGATAAATCACTGCGTACCAACCACCCTTGTGCAATATGCGGTATTTACGGCCATTACTCACATCACTGTCCTGATCTACAAGATTACAAAGCAGCTCTCTACGAGATGAATAATTTGGACCTTGAGACGGCACCCCCCACAATTGAGGAGATCCACCCCCCAGTATCACCCTCATCCGGAGAGATTCACACCATTTATATGATCTCTTCGACTACCACTCTTTTGTCAACCGATTTGAAAACTCAAATTTTCCGCAATGATTAGGAGATTCTAGAGGCTCTCACTGCCCTGGATTATCCTTGGGAAGACATGCACCATCATTCCTATTTCCTCCCAGAAGAATCCTCCTCTACCATAGCTACCCAATTTGTGGTTGAATCCAAAGATTTCCTTCCCGCCAAAGTTGACTGGTTTAAGGATCCCCTTCCCACTCTTGATGCCTTTGAGGAGGGTAACATGGCCTACATCTCACCCATCATCCACATAGATATGTCTGACCCAGCTGGTGCTCCTGAAATCATTTCGTTAGGAGCTTCCTGCACCGAGTATGAGATCGGAGAGTCCAAGAAAATTTTCCAAGAGTTCTGCGATGTCTTTGCCTGGTCCTATACCGAAATGCCTGGTCTTGACCCCACTATCATAGAGCACCACGGTAACACCTTTGAGTTAAGGGTCCTAATAGATTACCTTGACCCTGGGATAGGGGGCATGATCACTCATTTTGAACCATCCCCATCACATCTATCTCAGTATTCCAATGATCCCCTTGTTCAAACCAACATATATGTGGTCCACAATCACAAACCCCATGCACATAGCATGGGGGAAGGTCATTAGCCTGGCTCACTTTTTCACATTTGTGATCTCAACCATTTTTGAGGTCACGTGTCACTTGTATATTTGATTTGATTTAATACGCCTAGTATTTCGCCCCCACGGTTCATCATTTCTCCCCACCACTACATCCTGGGCTTGGTGGACTCACCTTTATTTATAGCCATTTTTTAACCTAGTTCTTTCCTTTGACCATTCCAGAGTCCCTATGACCTCCGTTTTTCGCACCATTTGCACCGCCAGATTCATATTTCCGTGCCTGTGATGATGCTTGAGATCATTTCTCGCTCTCACCAAGACCAATATCAACATTATGTCTCGACACCTTGTCGCCTCAGTTTGCGTGCCACATCGACCGTAGCCCATTTTTGATATACCTTATATCATCGGATTCATTTTTCCGAGCCCGTGATGATGCTTGAGATCATTTCTCGTTCTCAACCCCATATTGTTTGGGTATTTTTTCCAAAACACCCCCCGTCACTTCGGTTTGCGTGCCACTTCGGCCATTCCCCGTTTTTGACACTTTTTCTATCACCAGATTCATTTTTATGAGCTCGTGATGATGCTTGAGATCATTTCTTGCTCTCACCAAGTATAATTTCACCATTGTGTCTCGACACCTTGCTGCCTCGGTTTACGTGCCACATCATCCTCCATCGGATTGTTTCACTTTTTTACATGAGCCATTCACTCCTGTCATACTGCAATTATTTCGTTATTTTTCTGCCATTCATTATCCCGCAAGGAGGCCCATCAGTGTTCCCCCCTACCCTCCTTCTTGGTCATCCTCAATGTTCCTTGATTGAGCACTTCCTCCTTGCCTGACCATTCCTTTTGTTCGGTATAATTTTATCCCTTTTTCGGGCCGGACAAGTCCTTTACGAAAAAGACACTTAGGGAGTTTTTGTTAAGCTCTTTTCTGACTCCTAAAACAATGAAAAGATCACCGAGCAATCTTGCTTCCTTTCATGCTCATTAAAGTACCTGAAAGGGCGTCTATCTGGTATAGGTTTAAATCTTTTCCGGACCTGGTAGTCTAATTACGAAAAAGGAATACTCTAGTCACACCGGCTAGAAGAGTTCTTCATTGTATCCTTTTATGCTTCTTCGGGCCTTGGAAACTAACACACGAAAAAGCAACCCCCTGGAGTCTTCTTATCACTTTTACACTCTCTAAAATTGAAAGCAACCATGAGCATGAACTGTCCTGGGCTCGTACAAATCCACACGATAGTATCATTCCATTATTTCAGAGTCTTCTTATCGCTTTCAGACTCAAAATTGAAAGCAATCACGAGCATGAACTGTCCTAGGCTCATATAAATCCACACAATAGTACCATTTTAAACACACTTCTTCTAGTTCCTTAAACCATGAAGAAGTTCCCCCATGCCTCTTAGCACTATGATCGATCATCTTGGCAGCACCCCCAATTAGGTCACCTTTGTTCAGAGTAGTCTGCAGTCTCCTGCCATTTTACACCAGCTTGAGTATCACTCATCCCAGTCACTATCCTTGATCCATTATATCTATGATCCCTTTCCCACCAGTCCGTTTCATATGCTGCCCAATCATCCCCGCCATCATACTCTGAACAAAGGAAGTTTGAGTCCCCCCACTCTACTTGCCCAGTTATCCCCTACAGTATGACAGTCCTACCATCAGTACTTTCACACTTCGGTTCTCCACCTCGCGCTCCTATCAAGGAAACATCATTGCTTTGCTAGTTGCAGGTCTCCCTCTATCGATGACAGCCCCTCTATTCCAAAGGATAGACCTAGAGGTCCCTGCGCCTTGGACCCATCGCCATCTGTGGTGAGTTCCTACGGACCATTTTGAGAGTAGTCATGATTGCCTCTCTGAGTGGTTGTTTCTCACATGCTCGAATTCAACACCTTGATCGCATCATTGAGAATCGCGCAGGGTTTATATCCCTTCAGTTATTGGTCGAAGACCTCGGATTTCCCCTCGACTCTAGCACATTGGTGAGTCACTTCGGAACACCCAATTATATGCTCCCGTGGATGTCCGGGTTGCGTTGGCGATTGTATTTGGAAGCCATCCAGTTATATGCTTCCTTGAGTACCCAGTTCAGTTCCAGTTCAGTGTACCATTGAGAGTATGACTCCCCGTCACTATGATCCAGCCGCTCATCAGTTCCTTTGGTACCACACTCAGTAGCACTGTTGTTATTCCATTGTATCCATTCTTTAGCTCAGACATGGTCAGCCCAGCAGTATGTCCCATATTTGTGTCCCCTCTGGATCCTTATGATGTACACAGTCATTCTCTATGTATCCTACAGGTGCCCCTTTTTGGGCCTCACAGTTATTTTTTATGTATCTTGATACGAGCATGGGTATGCCTTCCTCGTTCATATATTGAGATTCTTCCTCATTCATTATTTGAGGCCATGTATATTTCAGGACCCCATATTTTGGACCCTATTGTTATTATTATATGAGCATGGGAATGCCCGCCTCATCCATATATTGAGATTCTTCCTCATTCATTATTTGAGGCCATGTATATTTTAGGTCCCCATATTTTGGACCCCATTGTTATTATTATACGAGCATGGGAATGCCCGCCTCGTCCATATATTGAGATTCTTCCTCATTCATTATTTGAGGCCTTGTATATTTCAGGTCCCCATGTTTTGGACCCTATTGTTATTATTGTTCTATATCTTGATATGAGCATGGGAATGCTCGCCTTGTCCATATGTTCAGATTATTCCTCATTCATTATTGAGGTCATGTACTTTCATTTTTTGCAGTTTGTTCGGGACCATTGTTCCAGGCTCTAGTTCGTTCTTTCTCTTCTCCACACCCTAGGAAAACCATAAAAAGACTTATGATGTCTATCGGCCATACGATGAGCTCCTGCCCTCACACATCAGGGGGCAATCTGTTAACACCCAAAAATTGCTCACTACCTCATCTACCCCTTTACATGACTCATTTGTCCATATTTCCTACCATATTTGCCTCCAAAAGGCCACAAAACCATTAAAAAAGCCTCCAAAAGGCCACAAAACCATTAAAAAAGCCTCCAAAAGGCCAAAAAACCCCTTTTTCCCCCAAAATAATCCAAAATTCCTCCAAAATAGCAAAAACCCTTCAAAAAGGGAATAAAAATAAAATAAAAAAGAAGAAAAAGAGGGAAAAATGAGGAAAGAAACCCTATACAGCTGACCTAAACCATATGGTTCCCAAAACCATGGGCCAGCACTCCACCACTAAAAACCTATAAGTAGGTGATGGAGGCCCCTCATTTCATATCCACAGTCAAGTACACCCTTACTCTGCCAAAATCAGTCTTGAAACCCTAGCTCACCCTTGAGCTACTTTCACCCTTGAGTGCCCCTTTGGCCCATTTCCAACCCTTTGGAGAAAGAGAAAGGAGCAAAGCTGGAAGCTTGGAAGTAACCCTTCTGGACTGCTGCAAGAGCTCCACCAAACCTTCACATTGGAGGTATAATTAATACAAAAACCCTTGTTGTTATCTTGTCTTTTCTGTTTTATGCACATGTTTAGAATAATTACCATTTTTTACTGTACTGTTTTTATTTACTGTTTATTGAACTGCTACTAAGGAGTCCTTTCTCCTTAGTAGGTGCTCATTTGTACAAGCTGGGGTGAAAACCCTAGCTACACTCACCCTCCTACTTACCCCCTTCCACTAACCCCTCCCTTTTCTCCCTCTCTCCCTCCTCCTCCTCCTACGCATTGCTAGTGCCCCCTCTCACTCTCTCTTGCTCTGCCCCTACTCCTCCACCTACACCTAATTCCCACCCCTCCCTGTAGAAGCAAGTCTATAAGGATTCAGGAAAACGTTTATACTGGGCAAAGTTAGTTCATATAACAAGTAACACTTAGAAACTCTCGGATTTCTGAGCTGATGCTCCATTCATCTTTTATAAAATTCTGGGTTTGACTACTTTCTACTTTTCACATTTTTCCAAAATTTCAAATTTTGGGCCAAAAATGGCTATTTCGCAAACGGTGCATTTCTGGAAAATCTTTGTCTAACATGAACTGTCTGTTTTACTAAGAATATGAAATGTTGAGTTTAGTAAATTTCTTGAATCCTAATTACAGGGTCACTTTCAACCACTGTAAGCTTTTCGAAATCTCCAAAAAGTGGCCTGGAATAGTGCTTTTTGGCCTTCTTGCACAACCCGACTCCACATCCTTTGGAGTTTGGCTCCAAAATTCTAAACTTAACACTGTGCCTGCTCCATCACCGCTCCATATCAGTTTCGGCTCAATACGACCTTCTGTCAAGCATCGAGACACCGATTTGTAAAATACATTAATTCCAATTTTGTACCAAATTGGAGCATAATGGGCTCAGGATCTTCACTGGTTCATTCATGGCCTTCGTTAATGGTCTCAGAACGCCACTGAACTCATCCAATTTCGACCTTGCAAGCTCCTGTAATCCAAAAATCAATTTTCAGGCTCTATACTTTTCTTTTTTAAACCACCCTGCAACCCGTAACCCGAAACCCGAAACTGTGGGTTCGGAAAGTCAAGTCGCGGTCACAGAAATGTAACCACCCCGCAACCCAAAACCTAAAACTGCGGGTTCATAAAGTCAAGCCACAGTCACGAAATCTAACCATCCCGTAACCCGCAACCCGAAACCTGAAACTACGGGTTCATAAAGTCAAGCCACAGTCACGAAATGTAACCATCCCGTAACCCGCAACCCGAAACCCGAAACTGCGAGTTCGGAAAGCCAAGCCGCGGTCACAGAATGTAACCATCCCACAACCCGAAACTGCGGGTTTAGAAGGTCAAGCCACGGTCACGGAATGTAACCATCCCACAACCCGCAACCCGAAACCTGAAACTGCGGGTTCGAAAGGTCAAGCCGCAGTCACAGAATGTAACCATCTCGCAACCCACAACCCAAAGCCCAAAACCCAAAATGCGGTTGTGGGATTCCGGAAATCCAATACTCGATTTTTTTTGGAAAACTGCATTCCCGAAACCCGACATTCGCAACCGTGGAAGACCTCCGGCCCTGCAACTTTCGAGATTCATAAATCCTTTGTACCTTGGTCAAATGAGCCAAGTCTAGTATCATTGGAAAGCGGTTGGAAATCTCTCTACAATGGTGTGATCATCTGCCACATCTGAGAACTTTGATCCTGCAATTTTTCCATTCCCAAATGACACCCCAACTTCCTTAATACCGTGTTAAAAAATTCTGTTACTTGCCTGTAACTCAGAGTTTGGCCCAAGCAGCCCCAGTACTGCAACATGGGCTCTGATACCACTCTGTCACATCCCCTTCCATCAATCAAGTGCCAGGAAGGAAACATGACTAACATACCAAGTCTTAATTGGTAATTTCATCCCCATACATTACTCACAAATTCATAATAAATAAAAACTTGTGTGTGCAGGCTCATACTTCAAATAAACACAGCGGAATTAAAACTTGTATTAACACACACAAACTAAAATGCATCATCATAATTATTTCAAGCGAATGATGAACCAACAGGCGGAGAATCCATCCCATCCTCATGATATGCATAGGCTTCACATCAATTCAATTAACATAAATAATTATCATTCAAAATTAATACATTGCAAAACAAAGAATGCATATAATTTAGACACAGAGAACACTTATCTTTGAGCTGAAGCTGTCCAAACAATTGGCTATGTGAGAGCAACGTTCTACCCAACCATAGATCGTTTTCCAGCCTATATTCTTTCAGCTAAGAGATCACCCCCGAGCTGGGTTGTGTATCCACTAAGGAGGAACTAATTGGGCTCACTCACAGTCATGGTCACTCAACAGCTATGCTAAGCCAACACATAGTTGGGTTTATCGAGAATACAAAAGGAAAAGGAGGGCAATGCTATGTTGAAATATTGTAACTTCAAAGAATATTATATTTGTATATTATTTATTTCGGAGATGTTCCATAACTCCGATGTGATTATACTATAAATCCGGAGATGTTTATTCCTCCGAGTTGGGTGTGGTAACTAGGGTTATTAGACCCACCATGTGGGGGTCGGCCCAGTCAGTTATAATGGGGTATTTAACCTAATGGTTAAATACGAGCCTACATGTACTTGTGTAAAATACATATCAGAGTAGTGTATAAATAGAGGAGGTGTGTTCCTCATTTGATACACTCACACACTTGAGGATAGCGCACTTGTGGAGGAGAGGTCTGCTATTGTGGAGGAGGATATCATGTCTCAGGGTTTCATCTTTGTATATTGCTGGTCATCTATATTGAGGAAGCTTTGCTGGGTTTTCTACCCCATGAGGGTTTCCCAGGATAAATCTCTGTCTCTTGTGTTTATGATGTGCTTGTTGTTTCTTCAGTGATCCTGTATATGCTATTATTGTGAAATGGAATGTAATGCTGCTATTTTCTGTCTTAGCATATTAAATCTTAACATGGTATCAGATCTAACCTGAAGGAAGACAAGGTATGGCACTTACGTCACTTGCTTTACTTACGACAATTTGAAGGTTAGGGTTTTACATAGCAAAAACCAGTCATCGTAGCACTTTCACTATAAATCCGTTTTGGCAAAGTTTTCGGATCTGAAAAGTTTACAGGTCGAAGATAACATCCCCAGGTACCTTGTTTCCAAAGGACACCCTCAGATTCATTGTACTTTATGAGTTATGATCAGTACAAGTTAGGGTTTCTGCCTCTTCCAGATCTCAGTCAAAATCAGGTGACCTTGTAAAAAAGGTCATAAATTGGGCTAGGAAGCTCCAAATGAAATTTTGTAAAAAGCGACAGGTAGTACACAGACTTTACTATCTCAGAAAACGTTTTCAGAGGCCGAAGGTGAACCAGTGACACGTGGTACGCCGTACAACTGCGCTCTCCTGTTTTATCCCATAAACAGGTCACGTTACGACACTTCGCATAACTCTCTCTCAGAGAGTCCAATTGAGGTCAGACCTATCAGGATGGAAAGATAACAGGTCAAGCTATCTCAGGAAACGTTTTCAGAGGCCGAAGCTCAAACAATGACACGTGGCATGCTGTACAAGTTCGCTCTCCTGTTTTATCCCATAAACAGGTCACGTTGCGACACTTGGCATAACTTTCTCTCAGAAAACCCAATTGAGGTCAGACCTGTCAGGATGGAAAGATGAAAGGTCAGGATACTGCAGAAAAAGGGTTTCAGACCCCGTGGAGCAAAAAATTTCAGATTTATAGCAGAAACAATCAGGTGCATATTTCTGTCAAAACAGAATTATTTTTGGAGCACCTTTATTCATGGCTTCTGGAATTTAGGGTTTCGAAGAAAGTTAGAATTTTTGGAATCGGAGTCCACGGATGAATGCTACTTAGGAAAATCGAAATTTAGAGACCAAGATCGAATTTTTTGGTTGGGTGGAAGACCGGGCTTGATCAAACCCCAGTTCGGGATTTTGATCGGAAAGATGGAAAATTAGGGCTTCAGCAAAAGTTGAAATTTTTGAAGTCTGTAACCACGGCTGGAAACTCCTAAGAAAAATAAAAGTTTAGAGCCTTGGATCGAACCTTTTGTTTGGGAAGAAGGGTGGGCTTCATCAAACCCTAGTTCGGGATCCTGTCCAGAAGATCCAGAAGTTTCAAAGGCAATTTTGAGGGGTCAAATTTTGGAAATTCCAAAATTGAAGTATGCTCAGCTCAGCAAGACATATTCTTTCATCCATTCAGAAGTGTGAAAGTCAAAGATTGAATTTTTAGGGTTTCTCTAGAAAACCCTAATCAAGCTCCAGATCAAGTTTTAGGGGGAGTTGAGGCTAAGGCCTTACATAAGAAGACTACAAGAAGTCTCGACAGGTATGACTTAAGGAGGTTCAGGTATGTCTTGAAATCTGATTCTTGATTAAGTTCATAATGTGTTTTGTCTTCATGTTATTTATTAGTACAATCTTGATTAATGTTAGAATTGTCTTATCACCCTAGTAACAGTATGAATGCATGTGAATGATCGAAGACATTCATTGATTAGGGCTATATGATTAATGCATTATGGTGTTGTGTGAGGTTGATGTTGTCTGCTAACAAGATACAGGTACATCACAAAAGACAAATCAAGTTCCATGACCATGACCACATGAATACAAAGACTCATCCATAATCTTTGTTCTACTTACGAGGTATGTATGAACTTGTTATATTATGCTTAACCTATGAGATATGCAGGTTCTAGCTCAGGATCTCTAAATCAATGAAGAGATTGTTTAGGTATGTTGCACATAACTAAGCAGGTATACTAATCCAGGTATGTTTTCCTATGTCATGTTAGAATCTTACCTTGTGATTAGGATCCCTTATATAAGTATACTTGGTATAATTGGTTATGCTTATTCATAAAGTTAGTAATCAAGGGTTTATGCATATCATGTCTCTTATCTTGGTTGATTATTTAACTAACTAGATCAAACAAGAATATGCAAAGGAAGACTTCCCTGAAACCTTGAATATTATCTATAATCATGATTATACATTTTCAAGATTATTTAGAACTATAATGTTTTGATAACATTGAGATTATACTAATGAATGTATGTTTGTGTATGAGATCATGATGATGACACTAGTGCACATTTGAGCATGCACAGTGGTACAGAATGAATAGAAGTTCAAAAGACATACAGAAGATCAAGCGGGAGGCAACCACACAAACATAAAAGATAAGTATTTGAGTTGTTATTTGAAATAGTAAATGATATTGCCTATAATAGATTGTATGCATATTTGTATTCCTATAATATATCATGCTGAGTGTAAATATTCATAGAACATTGAACAGTATACTACTAATATGCATATGATTGGTAAGTTGGACAAACATTCCATTGTTGCTTGTCTAGAATGAAACCTCTTTGCTGACATGCTAAGAGTTGTGCACACTCTCGATAGTATGTTCTGGTAGAGATGGAAGGCATCTAGATAGCCACTGTATGCATACATGATATGGGAAAGTGTTGTGCCAAAGTATTGGTCAAAATAGTTGCATCACTATGTAAATGATATATGTATGCATAATAGGTTATCATGTCAATATGATTTGATGATTATGAAGTATTACTAATCATGTACTTAATTTTGATTTGTAGGAAAGGTCACCGTACAAGTGGTGGATGTTCAAACAAGAAGATTTACAAATCAAACAAAATATAGAAGGCTCATGGCTAGAAGATTCTCTTAGAAAGGGGAAGAGAATCATGACAAGATGTTTGCTCCAAGTATGGTGTAATTAAAGAAGAAGTGTGAATCAGGTTCTGTATAGGTACCTAGGATCGATAATAAATTGATAAGCTTAATGATCACCATGGGTGATGTGGATCTCAACCTTTGCTACAAGGTTGAATATGGATTCTATACAAATATGACATGGATGCAAGAAGGAACTCACCACAGAGTTCGAATGATGTTGAGGCTCATCTCAATAGACCCATCTGATGAGAGATGGCACAGATAGATGACTGTAGAAATGAAATTGAAAGATCTCAGATTGATGCATTACTTTCTAGGTCTAAAAGTATGGAAAGTCTCAGAAGGAATCTCTCTCAACCAGAGAAAGTATGCTGAGAAATCTTGAGAAGACTTGATATGTTGGAATGGCCACTCTTATGGATTCCAACTTGAAGCTGTTAGGAGATGACTCATCAGAGTTAGTGGATACAACTCTGTACAGTCAAATTATTCGGTCATTGATGTATCTAACATATACTAGGTTAGATATATGCTTTGTTGTGAACACCTTGAGTCGGTATCTAGTGGAAACTAGATGTGTTCACCCGATAGTTGCAAAGCATGTCATGAGGTACATAAAGGATACGATAGACTTTGATCTATGCTATCTTGGAGATCATGACTTCAGATGACTACTCAGATGCTGATTGGGAAGAAAGTGTATCAGACAGGAAGAACACATCGAGAGGATGTTATTGTCTGGGATTAGCCATGATCTCGTGGTTTAGCTGGAAGCAGTCTAGTGTGGCTCTCAACACAAGCGGAATATATGGTTGCTTTCTCTACTTGTTGTGAAGAAGTTTGGCTTCAGGATTGTTTGACTTAGAGATAGAACCAACTGTGATCCTATGTGATAAATAGAGTTGTATCAGGATGACATAGATTCTAGTGTTCCATGATAAGTCAAAGAACATAGGGAACTAACAAGATATGACACAGAAAGGAACTATAAAGTGAAGAAGTTACCAAACTTCTGTCTCAGGTGAAATTTGAATACTTCCGAGACAAGCTTGGTGTAGTTCAAAAGGACCCTCCTCGAAAGGGGGAGTAGTATGGTCACTGTTGATGAGATTGTCTCATCGAACAATAAGGTCGATGATGAGGTAACCTGTTCTCTACACCTAGATACTTAGAAATATTTAGATTTAGGACTCTTATACTTAGAATACTTAGTTTTACTTATACATGCTTTTGATGTTATATGTATTAGTAAGAATACATGCTTTTGATGATAGATGTATTGATGAGAATACATGTGGGGATTGTATCATCCCTGGACTTCGGTCCCTGAATAGATCCGTAGACATATGGTCTCCGAAAATGAAGTCCTTAGTGGACAGGTGGGGATTGTATCATCCCTGGACTTCGGTCCCTGAATAGATCCGTAGATGTATGGTCTCCGAAAATGAAGTCCTTAGTGGACAGGTGGGGATTGTATCATCCCTGGACTTCGGTCCCTGAATAGATCCGTAGACGTATGGTCTTCGAAAATGAAGTCCTTAGTGGACAGGTAGGGGATTGGATCATCCCTGGACTTTCAGTCCTAAAGAGAGCCGTAGACGTGAGGTCTCCGAGAATGAAGTCCTTAGTGGACAGTTGAGGGGATTGGATCATCCCTGGACTTTCAGTCCTAAAGAGAGCCATAGACGTGAGTCTCCGAGAATGAATTCCTTAGTGGACAGGTAGGGGATTGGATCATCCCTGGACTTTCAGTCCTAAAGAGAGCTGTAGACGTGAGGTCTCTGAGAATGAAGTCTTTAGTGGACAGTTGAGGGGATTGGATCATCCCTGGACTTTCAGTCCTAAAGAGAGTCGTAGACATGAGGTCTCTAAGAATGAAGTCCTTAGTGGACAGTTGAGGGGATTGGATCATCCCTGGACTTTCAGTCCTAAAGAGAGCCGTAGACGTGAGGTCTCCGAGAATGAAGTCCTTAGTGGACAGTTGAGGGGATTGGATCATCCCTGGACTTTCAGTCCTAAAGAGAGCCGTAGACGTGAGGTCTCCGAGAATGAAGTCCTTAGTGGACAGTTGAGGGGATTGGATCATCCCTGGACTTTCAGTCCTAAAGAGAGCCGTAGACGTGAGGTCTCCGAAAATGAAGTCCTTAGTGGACAGGTGGGGATTGTATCATCCCTGGACTTCGGTCCCTGAATAGATCCGTAGACGTATGGTCTCCGAAAATGAAGTCCTTAGTGGACAGGTGGGGATTGTATCATCCCCGGACTTAGGTCCCTGAATTGATCCGTAGACATGAGGTCTCTGAGAAGTGGGGATTGTATCATCCCAGGACTTAGGTCCCTGAATTGATCCGTAGACGTGAGGTCTCCGAGAAGTGGGGATTGTATCATCCCCGGACTTAGGTCCCTGAATTGATCCGTAGACGTGAGGTCTCCGAGAAGTGGGGATTGTATCATCCTCGGACTTAGGTCCCTTAATTGATCCGTAGACGTGAGGTCTCCGAGAAGTGGGGATTGTATCATCCCCGGACTACAGTCCCTGAATTGATCCGTAGACGTATGGTCTCCGAGAAGTGGGGATTGTATCATCCCCGGACTTCGGTCCCTGAATTGATCTGTAGACGTATGGTCTCCGAGAAAGTGATTTTTGATGTGGTTACTTGTATCGGTAGGATACTTGTATTGATGATGTGGTTACTTGTATCGGTAGGATACTTGTATTGATGATGTGGTTACTTGTATCGGTAGGATACTTGTATTGATGATGTGGTTACTTGTATCGGTAGGATACTTGTATTAATGATGTGATTACTTGTATCGGTAGGATACTAGTATTGATGACGTGGTTACTTGTATCGGTATGGATACTTGTATTGATGATGTGGTTACTTGTATCGGTAGGATACTTGTATTAATGATGTGATTACTTGTATCGGTAGGATACTAGTATTGATGACGTGGTTACTTGTATCGGTATGGATACTTGTATTGATGATGTGGTTACTTGTATCGGTAGGATACATGTATTGATGACATGATTACTTGTATCAGTATGGATACTTGTATTGATGATATGTATACTTGTACTGGCATGAATACTTGTACTAATGATGTGGATACTTGTATTGTTATGGATACCTGTGTTGATGACGATGCTGATGATCGTGTGATGACGATACTGATGATCGTGTGATGACGATGCTGATGATCGTGTGATGACGATGCTGATGATCGTGAGATGACGATGCTGATGATCGTGAGATGACGATGCTGATGATCGTGTGATGACGATGCTGATGATCGTGAGATGACGATGCTGATGATCGTGTGATGACGATGCTGATGATCGTGTGATGACGATGCTGATGATCGTGAGGATCTAGATGTTGATGTTGTTGTAGTTGTTCGACTGCTGCAGAAGATAAAGACTCAGTACTGAAGATGTTGATGTTCCAGTATTGAAGATGTTCCAGTAACTGCTTGAGTTACTGATGATGTTGAGAAAGCTTTCAATGATTTATAGATGTATCATGTATGATGTTGATGACTCCTTGCTCGTGCAGATACTGTTATAATATCCTTCTCGTTAAGGGGGAGTGTTGAAATATTGTAACTTCAAAGAATATTATATTTGTATATTATTTATTTCGGAGATGTTCCATACCTCCGATGTGATTATACTATAATCCGGAGATGTTTATTCCTCCGAGTTGGGTGTGGTAACTAGGGTTATTAGACCCACCATGTGGGGGTCGGCCCAGTCAGTTATAATGGGGTATTTAACCTAATGGTTAAATACGAGCCTACATGTACTTGTGTAAAATACATATCAGAGTAGTGTATAAATAGAGGAGGTGTGTTCCTCATTTGATACACTCACACACTTGAGGATAGCGCACTTGTGGAGGAGAGGTCTGCTATTGTGGAGGAGGAGATCATGTCTCAGGGTTTCATCTTTGTATATTGCTGGTCATCTATATTGAGGAAGCTTTGCTGGGTTTTCTACCCCATGAGGGTTTCCCAGGATAAATCTCTGTCTCTTGTGTTTATGCTGTGCTTGTTGTTTCTTCAGTGATCTTGTATATGCTATTATTGTGAAATGGAATGTAATGCTGCTATTTTCTGTCTTAGCATATTAAATCTTAACATGCTAAGCCAGTGAGCTCATCCACAGAGCTATAGGCATCTCAAGATAATTCAACAGTCAAGGCACCCACATTACCTACCACATCCAACACAAGGAAGGTCCCCTTTTCTGTTGCACAGTCCCTCAGGCGTCCCTTCCCTCTAGTGGTCTTCAGGATGGGCATAGAAAGGTCCAACTACTAATTCCTTGATATTCTAGCCTTCTTTGGGTTTATCAAGCAAACCCAACCTCTGCTCAGTCATTCACACTTAAATTTCTCACAATTCTGTCATCCAATAACTCAATCCCGTCACTTGATTTATGGGTTGTAAAAGCTGGGTTTCCCAATGGATTTCAGGGTATCTAATACTCTCAATTTCTCCCCAAGGTTCATATCTATGGATTCCCCATTGGATTTCACTGTCAAATACCAATTTCGGGTGTTTATGGCTCTTCAAAACGTGGGTTCTTGCAAAGTTGCGATTTCTGGGTTTTCTCATTGTTGAGAATTCGTTTTTGCATGGAAAATGATGCTGGGCTCTTCCACAATAAAATGGGAATAAGGAATAACCCCTTCCCATGAGGTAGAGTGTCTTGTGGTATAAGAAAACAGAGCCCATACTCTGCCATACGAATTTTTGGGTTGCCCATGCTTCATTGAAGCCATGGACTGAAATCTTCAACTACTTCCTTACAACAGAAATAAATGTCATCAGGGAAAGTCAAATGGGTTCTCACAATGACATTTGCAAGCATATGGTTCATCCCCACAACCCCCTCACCACTCCCTAGTGGATACACATGGCCCCCTTCTCATTCGTTGCCTCCATAGCCAGTTCTGGTATTTTATTGCAATATTAATATTTACATCAATTTACAATATTCCATGGCTTAATAGCACATGGGTAACAAAATATCAAATGCTTATCCATTCTAAATAAAAACCGAACATACACTAGTGGGGCCTTGGCCTTGAGCTCCACGCTAGGGAAACATACATCGCATGTATACAATATTTACATTAAAAGCCAATATTTCATAAGGGTTAAAATTGGGGTATTACAGCCAAGATATCAAAGCTAGAAATACAAGCAATTCTATGTACTTGAGTTTTAACTTTTGAATGAGCCCATTCTCGCTAAGCGGAAGTATTGTTAAATTAATTACTTAACCTTTAATACTAGGACATTATCTATGGATAGATAGGTCCCAACTTCATTTCCTGTCACAAATAAGAAAAAAAACAATGCATTAGTTAACTATCAAAACATCAAACTTAAAATAGCTTGCATCAAGGAAATGTAGCTCTAATATTACTATATTTAATACAAAGTATAGACAATAGAACCTATTTTTACCTGAAATGCAACTTCAAATTTATGTATGGTAATCTTTCTCCCATCAATAATTTTTCTTTTCCAACCTGCCCCAAGAATAGAGGAACATCGAAGTCAAACTAAAAAAAATCACATTATCTATTAAATTCCATTCATTATTTATACACTGCCAATGTATATTGGTTTAGATTATATCTTGTGGCATATCAAATTCCCAATTCTCATGTCACTCTTCATTTTCTACATTTTGAACATGGACTTCTGTAGATGAAATATCATTATGAGCCTCCAAAACATTATGTTCTATATCAAGTTCATTGGAGACATTTGTTATATTGTATTCTCCTCTTCTCTGACAATCTGATCGCCAGAGTGCCAGTGCTCTATTGAATGGAAAATTGGTAATGTCATACTTTGTTACATATAATCTTAAACAAGTATCCATATTCTTATCAAGCTTGTTCCTCAACTTTGACTTCAAGAATGGAAGTGCACTAAACATTCTTTCATCCTCCACTGATCCCAAAATCATGGTTTGACATAAATCGACTAATTTGAAATACTCTGATATGTTTTCTTGTAGGTATTGACTTTCACCTAAAATAGAACATAATTTTTTTAATGCACCATATTCTATAGGTTTCGACCAAAGCATGATATTGATCTAATATACCTCCAATCTCTTCTCCTTCTACCTTAACATTCCTGCCAAAGTGGTGCACTAAAGTATTCAATTTTGCTAGAAAGTAGACTTTTAAAGCATTTATATCCTTTTCAGAGTTCCAATAATGAGGGTATACCATAGACATAGCTTCCAGTAATTAATCTCGAGGAAATCGTTGCCTTATCTCTAATGATAGTGATTGTGCAATTTGTATCAAGTTGTCTCACTAAAATCACAATATCATTGAATTGGTCTCTTGACACATGGCACTCTTTGGTGGTTTGTCCCATCTTACTAACATAATAAAAGGGGACCATATACCCATGCACTTCCATACATAGTCTCCCTTTTTCATCAAACATCAAATAATTTTCACTCTTTTCTATATCAATGATAGTAGTCCAACTGTTAAATGTTTGACCCCTAAAAGACTCTGGCATCGTATACAAATTATCTAATGCAAGGCATGCCAATTTTCTTGCATTTGTGTACTCTGCAATATACATTGTGCGACTCTAAGCCATTTTCACAAGGACATTCATTTCATGAAGCAAAGGAAGAATTCCAGCCAATGTTAACAATGTCTCTATATCAGTTAGTCGAAGGAGAAGATCTTGATCTTTGTCTACACTAAAGCGATGTTCATACATCACCCCTACCAATGATTGGTATTCACTAAATAGTCTTTGAGCTGGTCCATTCAATGAGATCCATCTTGTATAAACATCTTTTAATAGCTTTTTTCCATTTGTAACACCGTTAGCAAATTGTTGAAACTCTATATATCGCTTGGGACTACGACAAAAGTATGCATGAGTCTCGCGTACAATTTCTTCAACTTTTACAACCAGTGGAAACTTACTTCCTATTTTAAATGCAAGATTCATCCTATGAGCCATACAATGAATACTAATCATAAATGGTGAAGTTGATAGTTGTAGATTGACACAAAGGCCATTCCTTTGTCCTTGCATGATTGATGCTCCATCGGCTCCAACACATACCAACCTTTTTGCAATCATTAAATCATCCATACCACCAATTTCTTTCAAAGTCTTAATAACAAGTTCATAAATATTTCCAGATGTGGAACTCTTCTTCATTTTATGAATCCCAAGTAAATATGAATGCCTAATATGATCATTAACCATATAAATACTCATGCAAATCCATGAAGTATTATCGACAGCTATAACTTCATCCAAAGATAGTAAAAACAACCTAGCATTTGCAATCTTCTCTTTCAAATCATCCTTTTCTACTTGAGCTAGATATCTTTCCCATTCCCAACCACTCGTTATAGACCAGTGAGAAGATGGAAAATTCAATACTTCAAGAAAAGATACATAGTTCTTGTTATCTGGATAATCTGTCATAGGACGACCTCTAGATAAGATGTGAAATATGGTGCTTAATTGTGTCGTCTTGGATAACAAATTTCTCTCCATTGTATTTCCAAATAGAGATGTGATGGTTCCTCCACTTGCCTCGAGTTTACTCTTGCTTATTAAGTATTTATTATATTCTTCTTGATATTTGACATGTCGACATTCCTCAGAAGACTTCCATTTGGTAATAGACTTCTCCTCACCATTTTCATTTTTCTTAACATACAACTTTCCTGCATGCTTCTCTATTGTATCTAACTTCATTTGCACTTTTACTACCTTTCCAAGTTTCCAACTACATACAATGCATTTAACTTCTTGCGAAGCCTCTTTCTCATTTATTGGAGGTATTGGTTCAATAAATGGAAATTTTGAGGCCCATTCTGATTGCAATTTCCCCCCTATGTCCCATCGGCCTTTTTTCCTTTTTCGTGATGATGAATCATTTTTGTTGCCTTCCAAGGTAAAACCTTCGACATTGTCATTGCCAATTTCTGGTTGAATTGCATTTATCCCACTTTGTTCACTAGAGGAACCCATTCTATCATCTATTATATGGATATTAGATGCATTCTCAAAAGAGTTGACATCTCTCTTGCTGATGGGTTGCTCAAAAGAGTTTGAATCATGAAGAGAATCTGGATTCTTGGATTGAGACTTATGAAAGTATGATAATACATCCCTCTGTTTTGATGCTTTCTTTCCACAATCATTATTTGAGATTTTGTTGAATATTCCACAATTATTAAGATATCAAATCAATTTAGAAAACGAAAGTGAAACCTGCATGAGAAAAACGATATAAAATTAGTACAATTTGTAAGTTATCCATTATGACATGAATTCTAAAGGCTAGAAAATTTGAACCTAGTAACCTAAACCCATCCATGATGAACTTCAAAATTAGACATAAATCCATCAAGATAAATACAAGTTTTTATTTCTTATGTGTTAAAAAACTAATTTTTTATTTACATTTTTCATTACCAAAATACCTAGTAGAAAAAGTGGCATTCATAAAAATCAAGATTCAAAATATACAATAGCGTCACTTCCCTGGTGCCCATTGCCTCTAAAATTTAAATTTATAAGATGTAATGGTGTCCACAAAGTCATGAAAAGAAAGAATTAAAAACTATGTGAAATAATATCAATAATTTATTCTAGAATCTAAACAGTAATTCTTATATTGTTATTCATTCCCTAACAAAAACAAGACATGTATACACATGTAAATTGTATGATCTTATGATGAGAGAAATTGAAAAATGTAATCAACATAACCATTGCTAAACATTCTCATTCAAGGGTAAAAATATCACATAGAAGAATAAGAACATCTAAATAATCAAATTCAAGTTAGTCAACTTCAAAGGTTTCAATACCTAGTAATTTAATCAAAAGGTTAGGACTCAACCTATTGTATGTGACCGAAGACATCCTGCAGAGCACCTAATTTTCTTTACAAGGGCCCATTTGGTGAATATACAACTAAGCAAGTGTGTTGAACACTAGGATAAAGGAGAAAATACACCTATATAACATCATCATTAGATGAAACTGTGTACACTAAAGAACCTATACCAAATTTACATTTATACGGATTTCAATAATAAAGTGTTTCCAAGGTAACACATTATGTCAAGGACAACATATAAATTATATCCTATCCACATTCAAGGAAATATTTTTCATAATATATGGAAGATAGTATGACACTCAAAACAAAATAATCTTGCACCGAATGCCTCTTTATGTTAAGCTTGAGAAAATTGAAATATTGTATACATGCACAATCTTCTAATGCTCAATACCTTCTATGTACTAGCAATGTCATAACCACCTACAATTTTCAAACATGATATCTGGAGGCTTGGTTGTGTTTCTTCCATTCTAAACTTTTACATGGTAGTGTTTTGAATGAAAACAAATTTCAGCAGAAAAAACAAAAAATCCACAGAATCCCATGTTCTAACTGTTGGTTGAAATTTACATCAACTCTTATTTGATTGGATCAATGTAAATTGAACTGGGTCCAATATGTTTTTTATTATTAACGAAGGCCAATTAGTGAGAAATATTCTTGGATTGACACCATATTTTTGTGATAAAGCTTCTTGGATTGACACCATATTTTTGTGATAAAGCTTCTTGGATTGAAACCATATTTTTGTGATAAAGCTTCTTGGATTGACACCATACTTCCCATAATTCATGAGAATCCCTTCTTGATGATTTGCAGTGATTTTCATGACTGTTTTCCACTATTTTGGAGGTCTAAGTGCACCCAAAACTACTGTTCTTGTCAAATTTTACACCAGAAATTACTACTTTACCTTGAATTTATTAAGTAAATTATGGTCTATAGTTACATTAGTTCATGGAAAAGTAACTTACAAGAATTTATTCTAGGTCAAAATATAGCATCCAAATCAAAACTAGCATTTATCTTCTAACAAAGAAGTCAGCAGAAGAAGGTGCCAACAAATATTGTAAAACTGATTCAGGAGGACATTCCAAGGTCTTTGTGCTTGTATATACTCTTATGGAATCCATCAAAAATGGAATTGGATATCCTTGATTCTATTCTACTTCTACCACATATTCACCAGTGATTGCACCTTGGATAGGACTGTTGAGTACTCCTTATACTCTGTTTCTTTAGCTTCATCTTACTTCTCATGATTGGATTTGGTTGAAACACTTCCTTATCTCAAACATAATACTGGTAATGCCCTTAGTTGTACTGGCCAGGAAATATCCATATTTTATGTACTAGCAATGCCATAACCAGCTACAATTTTCAAACATGATATCTGGAGGCTTGGTTGTGTTTCTTCCATTCTAAACTTTTACATGGTAGTGTTTTGAATGACAACAAATTGCAGCAGAAAAAACAAAAAATCCACAGAGTAAGAGAATCCCGTGTTCTAACTGTTGGTTGAAATTTCCATCAACTCTTATTTGACTACAAATATAATAATGTATGTACTTATATTTGATTGTTACTTTATGAACATCCTAAAAATTCATGGCAATGATGAGGACTTTTGATCTTCATCTATATAGATATCCTCAACAATGTACTGGAACCATTATATAAGGAATATTGTGCAACAATGAGTAGTTCATGCAGCTACACCAATGTACATGTGGACCATAACTTCAATGGCCAATATTTAATTTATTTAGTTCTAACTACTCTAGGAAAACTATATTTAATGTAGACTTATTACAACTTCAACAATCTACCTGTAGATGGTCACTTCAATCTTTCATGAAAATAATTTCAGTGATCCACCTTTAGAACTAACAAATTTATTAGTGCTTCCTATATATAAAGGTTCAACTATAGCTCCAATCCCCATTCCTTTCTCCCCAGAAAATAAAAGAAAATAAAATATAAAAAAAAAGACAATAAATAGTTACATTGGTTGTTAGTTGATTTGACTAATTTCTTCTCTTTCAACCATTTGTGACAAAAGGAGTTGACATCTGTTTGTAGTCAACATGAGCACCTAGACACATGACTCAATTTTATGAACAAACTTCTTAGACTTCTTCAACTTTGAGGCTAGACTTGTACACGGGACCTTTGCTTATGTATGGGATTCTAAAATGAGTTTAGTGAGGAAGACAAGGGTTTTACATGGGACCTAGGTTTACGGAAAATATTCTCTAACTACATCATTGTGGCTAGCCCTTATACATGAAATCCTTGTTCCTTGGACTACTTCAACATTACAATCAACACTTGTACCTAGGGCCTAGGTATATGGTTGTACATCCTCAATACTAGTGTTGATGAAAACTCTTTTTGAAAGGGGATGGAGTGTCCGGATCCTCCCTAAGGGTGTAGTAGGTGATGAAGAATCCATTAGAGTAATAATAGTGTAGTTATGGTCTCCATTCAATGTAAATTGAACTGGGTCCAATATGTTTTTTATTATTAACAAAGGCCAATTAGTGAGAAATATTCTTGGATTAACACCATATTTTTGTGATAAAGCTTCTTGGATTGACACCATACTGCCGAGAATTCATGATAATCCCTTCTTGATGATTTGTAGTGATTTTCATGACTATTTGCCACTATTTTGGAGGTCTAAGTGCACCCAAAACTACTTTTCTTGTCAAATTTTACACCAGAAATTACCACTTTAGCTTGAATTTATTAAGTAAATTATGGTCAATAGTTACATTAGTTCATGGAAAAGTATCTTAAAAGAATTTATTCCAGGTCAAAATATAGCATCCAAACCAAAACTAGCATTTATCTCCATGAATATTTCATTTTGATCAATGTTTATTGTACCACTTTATCTTTGATTTTTTTACATTCAATAGCTGAAGTAATTTGTGAGATGCTTAACTTGACTATATACTTTTGGAAGTTTAAAGAATAAACATCCTAAGATCCACCTAGACTTGATAGGGAATCCTCCCTTGGACTTGAAGTGGCCTAAAACATGGGAAAAATCAAGGTAAGGTGACAATGGTAGTAGTTTTCGGTAGTTGCATTTCAAATCAGTAGTGGATTAGGACTTTGCCACTAAAGTGCTAAATTGAGTTGTAACAGATGCTAAAGTATAAGTTAATAAAAGTAATATAATTAAAACATTAACTCTCATAGTTAATATTAAAAACACATGCACTGGCAAGTGTGCTCACTAAATTTTCCAGGGACTACAAAATTGCAGGTCTGGAGCACAATTTTGAAGCAAGTGCAAGACCCCTGGGAGTGCTCCCCTGCAATACTAGATTGTACAAATTCCTATCCACTCATGCCTTACAAGCTGTATTTCTATACACCTGATTCATTAAAATGTGGCATTTGAGATATGGGCACCTATGTTATCAAAATCTAATTTAACTAAGGAAAATAAACATGGTCAATGGTTTAACAAACATTTATTAGTTTCTGAGTTAAGAATATGTGTGAGGGATGTATGCTTCATAAACAAATTAGCCATAAATTTGTAGAAGCGTCAGGGAGAGCTCAGAACATGTTAGAATTGGTTTACACTAATATTTGTGTTCCTATAAAAGTTACTTTTATTGGTGAAGTGAACTACTATCTCACCTTCAATGATGAGTTGACAATTAAAACTTGGGACTATTTTCTTAAAAATAAATCAGGTTCCTTTGAAATCTTCAAAACATTTAGACTCTAGATTCCAAGTGAAAAATGAATGTGGAAAGAAAATCAATGTTCTCAAAACTGACAATTTAGGGGAATTCACTTCATATGTGTTTCATAGATATTGCAAGGTTCATAGAATAAAAAGACAACTAACTACTTCTTACACACCTTAGTCAAATGAAGTTTTTAAACAGAAAAATAGAATCATTAATGAAATGGCCAAAAATATGTTAAAGGAGAAAGGAGCATCAAACATCTATTGGACAGTGGGTGTTCAAGACTCAAGTCATTGGGTATCTAATCAACATAATTCCTACACAGGCAATAGAAAATATAACTCCTCAAGAAGCGTGGACAAGCAGAAAACCAAATGACTACCTCTTGATAGTCTTAGGAGTCAGGAGAACTGTACATGTCAATATCCCTAAGGAAAAAATGAACAAAATTAGATGACAAAAGCATTAAATACATCTTTCTAGGTTAGATTGAAAAATCAAAGGCTTATAGATGTATTGAACCAGGAAGCCAAGATGTCATTATCAGTAGAAATGTTTTTGAAGAACATGAGCCATCGGTTGTGACAAATTCCTTCCTCTACATCAAACAAAGAAGAATCCCAAATTGATGCAGAAGACGAGGAGATATCCAGTGCTCAAAATAAAGAAAGGAAGAATCAACCAAATGACATATAGGAGGAAGACACTGGTAAAAAGTTCCAACAGAGGAATGGAGAAAAGAGTACCAAAATGGAACTTGAGAACTCTTCAAGACTCAGGAATCCAAATTGCAAGTCAATTTGGAGAAGAAGGATTACTAGATCCAAACACAAAGAGACACAAAGAGTGATCTATGCAGCATTAAGCAATGGACTAAAAACAAATGAACCTCAATTTGTTGCATAAGCAAAAGAATTTAATGATTGAGACAAGGAAATGGATGAAGAAATGAGGACAATTCAGAAAAATAACACTTGGGAATTGACAAAAATTCCTAAGGATAAACCAGCAGTGAGGTGCAAATGGATTTTCAAAATCAAATATAAATTAGATGGGAGAGTGAAAAAGCATAAGGCCAGACTGGTTGCAAGAGTATTTGCTCAGACCGACAGGATTTAGGTGAACACATTTATACAGAACAACCTCCTGAATACATTTAGAAAGGACAAGAAAATCTAGTTTGCAGATTGAAAAAAGGCTTAATATGACCTAAAGCAAGCTCATAAGAAGAATAGACCAGCACATTCCGAAGAATGGATTCATTAAGAGAGACTCTGACCCGAACTTGCAGATGAAGACTAGAGAGTCAAACCTTATTGCTATCATTGTGGTTTGTGGATGATCTAATTATAACAGGAAGTTATATGGAAATTATCCATCAGGTAAAGAGAGTTTTGAATCCAACAACTATATTTTAGTGTGATGGATTATACTTTGCAACTTTCCTCTTGGTCATCCTCCTTTATAGTCATTCATCATTCACCTAGATTTTCGATAAATTGACAAACTAATAAATAGTAAACACCTTTCTGACAAAGACCTGAATATGGAAAAAAGACTAGCAGGAACCATGTATACATTGTTTAGAATAATGAATTCTATTAAGGACTGGATCAACATCCACCCTCCCTCATTTTCATCTAGTGTCAAGGTCGACATCAAGTTCAAGGTTTGGCATTGTGATTGGTAGTCATGAACAGGCTATAAGTTCAAGAATCATTCACATGGAGACTTGGCTTGAATACAACAACACATTTGAGATGCAAAAAGACGACATTGCCAAATTAAACCTTGTAGGGAGCAAGATCAAAATTCAGAATGCAATTTTGAATTGGGATGACCTCATAAAGTCAATAAGACTACATTTTAGCTCTGCATGGTTGTACATGATTTGCACATCAGTCGGTTGCAACTTTGGAAAAGCTTCAATGAAATGTACAAGAGCACATCCAAGATTTCAACAACAATAAATAAAACTTCATATTGATGTTAAAGTTGTTGATCTATGGAGGGAAAACCTTCAAAGAATGATCCTGTCATTTGTGAAGGAATTCAAATTCCTTAAGGCAAATTGATGTAAATATTTGTTTTTCACAAGGTTTTTAAGATGTTTCTAGAGAAGTTGAGTCATAGGACACCTATGACTAGTCTAGAAGATTAGGTGATAAGACTAGGTGATGAGTCATTGGAATCAAGATCATAAGGGATGGAGCTAAATCTTTATATTTAGAAAATCAGTTATATGGTTGTAACCAAATCTACTCCTATAGATAGATTTCGAATAGGACTTTTCTAAGAAAGTGTGGGATCTAGGAGTTAGTTTAGGATCTAAAACTTAATCTGTTCATATATATATCAATGTAAGTTTTCAAGTAGCAGAAGTTGGCCAAATGAATGAATATTAGGCCAAGAGTGAACAAAACAGATTATGAGTAGAATGTATGTATAGAATTAATGAATGAATGGAATTTCAATGTGTTGCATATTGTTTTTGTAAATGATGTATTGACTGAATTTGTGTGTGTGAAATAGCTTAAGATTGAAATAAATGTGTACGTTTTCTTTCTATCAGACTAAATGCAAGTTGAGTCTTACAGGGATGAATAATTAAGAGCAAATCTATGTCAGTTTGAATGAGATCAAATGACTGTAGAATGAGTTTTATGATTCAAAGGATTGAGATAAAATGTTGTTTTGGAACACATTCACTGGCATAAAGAAGAGAAATTACGTTACTGTAGGAGTGATCGAGAAGTGAGAAATATTGTAGAAGATAGAGTAATCCTATGTATTACTCTGTGGTTGGATGTATGTAGCAAAACGTCATGTTTTTGTATTCAAGGTGTGTCGATTAAAAGAGGAACTGAGAAGTCATTTGCTGCTACCCAAGATTAGTATCAACACCTATGGAAGGTCACCCCCGAGAGTCTGTTCATATGCTCTGTAAGAGGAAGAAACTCAAGTGTGCACCAATGGATAGTGACTACGGTCTAGAATAAAAATTGTTTGCATATTTTGTTGAATGGTGACTTCATGAACCCTTAACTAATCGATGGAAGTGCATGTAAAGGAGAAGTTCTAGATGCATCCAAGAAATATCGTGGATTGATTGTTGGATCTGCACCCAAAATTAAATGGTGATTCATGTTCCAAAATCAAATCGTGGAGATTTGTAAGTTGTGTCGGAATTGTTGAAGAAGCTTGTGAAATATAATCATTCCTAAAACTGAGATTATGAACATGTAGTTGACCTGATTTTTGTAAAGGTTGGAGAATCTTGAATTTGACAGGAAGGTGGATGAAAAGAAAGCAATCTTGTAGCTGTAAGTATTTTGGGCATCAGTCACAAAGATCACATTGGTGACTAGATGAGTGAAGGAATTGAAAACCATAGGAATGGTAGTAAACCATTGAATTCATGTAATCCTTATTCAATTCCTATAGAAGTGTATTGTTTCTAGCAATGTAAATGTATTATCTTGTTTCTCTACAGCTATGTATTTAAGGTAGAGTTGAATGAATTGAAGTCTTGAAATTTTGGAATGTGGTTCTTAGTAAAGACAGGACAGAATTGGATATGGTTGTGACTAACCATTGGAGTGTTCTCGGATAAGTGTAGACTTATGGTTTAGGTCTGCATCAGTTTGGCAACTAGGGAACTAGGTAATATTTCCAATAATAGGGAACTAGTCCCCAATAAGGGTATGGAACATGCTTATTTGCTAAAATGGTGTCTTGGATTGACACCATACTACCCAAAATTATTGAGAATCCCTTCTTGATGATTTGAAGTAATTGTCATGACTATTTTCCACTATTTTGGAGGTCTAAGTCCACCCAGAACTGATTTTCTGGTCAAAGTTCATACAAGAAATTACTAATTGTCCTATATCTACCTATTTGCATGCCCATAATTGATGATTAGGGATATATAAGGGATAATAAATGCCCAGAATTGTTGATTAGGGTTGTTTGAGGGCTAAGCAGTGCCTAGAATGTTGCACACTGTGGGAGAATGGCCTGGAGTCCAGTTTGGAGAGAGGTTGCACCTATCAAAATTCATCCTTAAGGCCGCGTTAGGGGATTGAAGCAAAGGTTGAACCTGCAAAGAACTGTTACAAAGTAGACTTCGACCTTAAAATAAATATGTGTCATCATCCTTGAGGGTTGATCCACTTGCAGAGTGTCCCACTATTGTTCAAAATCTATGGCATCAGTTTGAGGGTTTTCGCATCAATTTAGAGAATATTTGTGACATTTCAGAGGTAGCATCATTTTTATGGATAATCACATCATTGGTTTCAATGTATATAGAAACAAGTAGATGGTATACAGTATAGAAAGATGAAACCTCATGTTACAGCCCTAGTGCTCCTCTTCAAATCTGTGTTAGAATTTTATTGGAATGCTCAACCTGAGCTTAGATTAAATGTCTTTTGGAGGCTAGCATGCAAAATATTGATGCACAATGATAAGATCAATAAGATGTATGGGCACCAATATAAAATACCTATAGAATTTTGATGGAAAATGAGATATTCATGGATGTATAGCTCCCTAGCGAGAATCAACAATCACGTAGAAAGGAAAGACATTTAGGCTAATGACACCATAATCTAGTTGTAGCAATAGTAAGCATCCAGTCAATAATTATGAATAGGAATAGAAAACATAATAACCAATTGTAGAAGACTAGAAATAAAACTACATAGTTTTGCACACAATTAATTTTTAAGACTATTCTAGACAAGGAATGAGATAGAAGATGAATTACGTAACCGAATTGAAGTGTTAGAGGAAGGGAAAATAACCTCTGTAAAGAGTCAAAGACTACAAACCCCAAGGAACCTTGAAAAAACGAAGATATATTCCAGTTTCCACTCAGCCACTGTCGAATTGCTTTCCACTCGGCCACTATAAAATTGTAACCCAACTCAAGCTTCATGCAAAGATACGAATCATACGATTCTTCATGTGGGTTTGTATGGGATAAATTGTTCACCCTTGCAGTGTTATATAGGGGAACAAACGTCCTCATTTCACTGAATCACTAGATTCTAGAACATTGCATGTTTTCCTGTCTTACTAACAAATTTGGGAGCTAAAACCCCGATTTTCTCATTAATCGGGAAATGGGGAGGTCAAAAACAAGATGGATACCTCCATTGATCAAATTCCACGGAATATTTGGCACAAAAATTAGAAAATATATATTTGGAGACCGAATTCAACCGAAAACCTCGAATCCAGAGCGAAATAACTAGCAAAAATACCCTATGGTCCATAAACCAGGGCGAACAAACTAGCAATCCCCTCTATGAATGAAAACCATGGGCCAACGAACTGCTCACGCCTCCATGAATGAAAATTTACTGGCGAACCAACTACCTTTGGACTCCATTAAGGGAATGATGGGGGCGAACCAACCATTTCCTCCATCTTTCACTGGGCTAAATTGCGTTTCCCCTCTCTCGCTGGGTGTGCTATCCGATTTTTCACCATGTGGGCGTTCATAAAATGTGGGCTAATTTCTTAAATTTAGAAAAACCCGTTTAATATTAAAAATTCGCCCAGGGTTTCTTGGTGATCCCTATAATTTCTCCCATGGGCTATAATTCACCCCTAAAATTTTCCCTAAGGTCGACCCCTCTAAGGTGGTCTAATAACCCATCAAATATAAGTTACGACACTTCCAATCAGAGGAATAATACATCTCCGTTGGGGATACAATAAAGTACAAATGTAATACATACAATATACAAGTGAATATCTACCGAAGTTACAAATACATCAACAAGATTCGGTATGAGGGGTTTAAAGAAAGAGATAGTTTGAGGTTTTGTGGTTTAGAGAGATGGGTGATAAAGGTTTGAGAGAGAGAGAGGTTGGATGTTATGGATTTAGAGAGAGAGATATTGCAGGTTAATGTTTTTGAGAAGAGTGAGAGAGAGAGAGAGAGAGAGAGAGAGATTGGGGTAGTGGTTTAGAGATAGAGATGGAGAGAGAGAGATTGGAATTTAAGGGTTTGGAGAGAGAGAGAGAGAGAGAGATATTGGAGGTTAGGAGTTTAGTGATAAAGAGAGAGAGAGAAATTGGAGGTCAAGGGTTTAGTAACAAAAAGAGAGAGATTGGGGGTTAGGGGTTCAGAGATGGAGATTGAGATATTGAAGGTTAGGGATTTAGAGAGAGAGAGAGAGAGAGAGAGAGAGAGAGATAAGGGGTTATGGGTTTAGAGAGAGAGAAATTGAGTGTTAGGGGATTAGAAAGTGTTAGAGAGAGACAGACAAAGAGATACAGATAGGGGGTTACATGTTTAGAGAGAGAGATTGGACATTAGCTGTTTAGAGAGTGAGAGAGAGGGAGAGAGATTAAGAGTTATGGTTGTATAGAGATAGAGATATTGCGGCTTAGGGGTTAGTTGTTTACAGAGAGAGAGAGAGAGAGAGAGAGAGAGATTACAGGTTAGGGTTTAGAGAGAGAGAGATTACGGGTTAGGTTTTAGAGAGAGAGAGAGAGAAAGAGAGATATTGGGGGTTAGTTGTTTAGAGAGAGATAGATATTGGCAATTAGTGAATTAAAGAAATAGAGAAAATTGGGGTTTGAGGTTTAGAGACAAAGAAAGATTGGAAATTAGGGGTTTGGAGAGATAGAGAGATATAAAGAGAGAGACTGGGCATTAGTGATTTAGACGGAGAGAGAGAGAGAGATTGGGGGTTAAGTGTTTAGAGAGAGATAGGGAGATTGGTGGTTAGGTGTTTAGAGAGAGATTGGTTGTTAGGGATTTAGAAAGAGAGAGAGAGAGGGATATTGGAGGTTAGGAGATTAGACATCGAGAGAGAGAGAGAGAGAGAGAGAGATATTAGGGGCGTAGGTTTAGATAGAGGGGATTCTGGGTTAACGGTTTACACACACAAAGACTGGGGGGTTAGGGTTTATAGGGCAAGAGGAATTAGAGGTTAAGATTTGAGATGGAGAGAGAGAGAGATTGGAGGTTAGCAGTTTAGAGAGAGAGATTGGGGTTTAGGGATTGAGAGAGGGAGAGGGGTTTAGAATGAGAGAGAGAGAGAGAGAGAGAGAGAGAGAGAGAGAGAGAGATTGGGGTTAGGGGTTTAGAGAGAGATGGAGATTGGTGGTTAGGTTTTTAGAGAGAGAAATACAAAGAGAGGGAGAGAGAGAGAGAGAGAGAGAGAGAGAGAGAGAGAGAGATTGGAGGTTGGGGGTTTAGAGAGAGAGGTAGGAAGAGAGTGATTGAGGGTTTTGGGTTTAGAGTGAGAGAGATTGGGGATTAGGGGTTTAGATAAAAGTAGATAGAAAGAGAGAGATTGTTGGTTAGGGTTTAGACAAAGAGAGAGATAGCAAGATTGGGTTCCAAGGTTTTAGAGAGAGAGAGAAATATTGGGTGTTATCATTTTAGAGAGAGAGAGACTGGGGTTAGGGGTTTTGAGAGAGAGAGTTAGAGATATAGACTGGGATTAATGGTTTAGAGAGAGAGAGATTGGGGGTTAATGTATTAAAGAGAGAGATATATTGGGTGTTAAGGGTTTAGAGAGACATAGAGAGATAGGGGATTAGGGATTTAGAGAGAGAGAGAGATTGGTCTTTAGGGGTTTCGACAGAGATATTGGAGGTTAGGGGTATAAAGGGAAAGGGAGAGATAGATTGGGGGTTAAGGATTTAGAGAGAGATATTGGGGGTTAGGTGTTTAGTGAGGGAGATTGGATGTTAGGGGTTTAGAGAGAGAGATTGGAGGTTAGGGGTTTGGAGATAGAGAGATTGAATTTTAGTGGTTGTGGGTATAGAGAGAGAGAAAGAGAGAGATATTTCAGGGTTAGGGGTTTAGAGAGAGAGAGAAATAGAGAGAATATGGGTTAGGGTTTAGAGAGAGAGAGAGAATGACAGTTAGGGGTTTAGAAAGAGAGAGAGAGAGAGAGAGAGACAAGTAAGGGGTTAGGGATTTAAAGAGAAAGAACTTGGCTGTTACGGGTTTAAGTAGTTTGAGAGAGAGAGGGAGACATATATTTTGGGTTTAGGGAGTTTGAGAGAGAGAGAGAGAGATATTAGGGTTTAGGGTTTACAAAGAGAGAGAGAAAGAGAGAGAGATATTTGGGTTACGGTTTAGATAGATATATATATATATTAGGGGTTAGGTGTTTAGAGAGAGATAGAGATATTGGCGGTTAGGGAATTAAAGAAATGAAGAGAATGAGGGTTTGGGATTTAAAGATAGAGAGATATTGGATATTAGGGGGTTTAGAGGGGAAGAGAGATAGAAACAGAGACATTGGGGGTTAGTGAGAGGGAGAGAGAGATATTGGGGGCTAGGGGTTTAGAGACAGATAGAGAGACTAGGGCTTAGGTGTTTAGAGAGAGATTGGTTGTAAGGAATTTAGAGAGAGAGAGAGAGAGAGAGAGAGAGAGAGAGAGATTGGGGGTAAGATTTTAGAGAGAGAGATTAGAGGTTAGGATTTGATATGGAGAGAGAGAGAGTTTGGAGGTTCGGGGTTTAGAGGGATATGGAGATTGAGGTTTAGGGTTTGAGAGAGAGAGAGATATTGGGGGTTAGGAGTTTAGAATGTGTGTGTGAGAGAGATTTGGGTTAGGGGTTTAGAGAGAGAGATTGGGGTTTAGTGGTTTAGAGAGAGAAATACAAAGAGAGAGAGAGAGAGAGAGAGAGAGTAAGAGAGAGATTGTAGGTTAGGGCTTTAGAGAGAGAGATAGGAAGAGACTGATTGGGGGTATATGGTTTAGAGAGAGAGAGATTTGGGGTTAGGGGTTTAGAAAAAGATAAAGAGATTGGGGGTTAGGATTTTAGATAAATCTAGATAGAAAGAGAGAGATTGGTGGTTAGGGGTTTAGACAGAGAGAGAGATGGAAATATTGGGTTTCAGGGTTTTAGAGATACAAAGAATGAATGGGTGTTAGCATTTTAGAGAGAGAAAGATGGAGAATTTAGGGGTTGAGAGATAGAGAGAGTGGGAGAGAGAGATAGACTAGGGGTTAATGGTTTAGAGAGAGAGATTAGGGGTTAATGGTTTAGATACTGAGAGAGATTGGGTGTGATGGATTTAGAGAGAGAGAGAGAGAGATTTCTAGTTAGAGGTTTAGAGAGATTGAGAAAGAGCGAGAGAGAGATATTTTGGGCCAAGAATTTAGACAGATAGATAGAGATAGAGAGGGAGAGAATAGGGGTAAGAGGTTTAGAAAGAAAAATAAGGAAAGAAAGTGAGAGATTGGGGGCTAGTGGTTTAAAGATAGAGGGAGATTGGGGGTTAGGGGTTTAGAGAAAGAGAGAGAGATTGGGTATGAGGGGTTTAAAGAAAGAGAGAGTTTGAGGTTTTGTGTTTTAGAGAAATGGGTGGTAAAGGTTTGAGAGAGAGAGGTTTGACGTTAGGGGTTTAGAGAGAGAGAAATATTGAGGGTTAATGTTTTAGAGAAGAGTCTGAGAGAGAGAGAGATATTGGGGTTAGTGGTTTAGAGATAGAGAGAGAGAGAGAGAGAGAGAGAGAGAGATTGGCGGTTAAGGGTTTTGAGAGAGAGAGAGAGAGAGAGAGAGATTGGAGGTTAGGGGTTTAGTGACAAAGAGAGAGAGATTGGAGGTCAGGGTTTTAGTAACAAAAGAAAGAGATTGGGGGTTAGGGGTTTAGAGAGAGAGATTGAAGGTTAGGAGTTCAGAGAGACAGATAGAAAGAGAGATATTAGGGGTTAAGGGTTTAGAGAGAAAGAGATTCAGGGTTAAGCATTTAGAGAGAGATAAAGAGATTAAGGGTTAAGGTTTAAAGTAAGAGAGATATAGAAATAGGGAGATTGGTTTACGATCTTAGAGAGAGAGAGAGGGAGACCTAGGATTAGGGGTTTAGAGAGAAAAAGAGAGAGATTGAGGTTTAGGGGATTAAAGAGACAGAGACATTAGGGGTAGGGATTTAAAGAGAGAGAGAGAGGCAGAGAGAGATAGAGGGATTGGGGGTGAGAGATTTAGAGAGAGACAGAGAGATAGGAAGAGAGAGATTGGGAGTTAGGGGTTTAGAGAGAGAGATTGAGAGAGAGAGAGATAGAGACAAAGATTGGGGGTTAGGGTTTACAGTGAAGGATTGGGTGTTAGGGGTTTATAGAGAGAGAGAGAGATTGGGGGTTAAGGGGTTATATATATATATATATTGGATTTTAGCGGTTTAGAGAGAGATAGAGATTGGGGATTAGGGGTTTAGAGTGAGAGAGATTGGAGGTTAGTGGTTATGGGTTTAGAGAGAGAGAGAGAGAGAGAGAGAGAATGCGGGTTAAGGTTTAGAGAGAGCGAGAGACGGAGATTGATAGTTAGAAGTTTAGAGAGAGAGATAAAGGGTTAGTGGTTTAGATAGAGAGAAATTATGTTATGGGTTTAGAGAGAGAGATATTGGGGGTTAGGCATTTAGAGAGTATGAGAGAGAGAGAGAGAGATTGGAGGTCAGTTGTTTAGAGAGAGAGATTGAGCGTTAGGGGTTTAGAGAGAGAAAGAGAAAGAGAGATGTTGGGGGTTAGGGGTTTAGAGCGAGATAGAGAAAGCAAGAGATTGGGGGTTAGGGGAATAGAGAGAGAGAGAGAGAGAGAGAGAGAGAGAGAGAGAGAGAGAGAGAAAGAGAGATTGGAGATATTGGAGGTCAGGGGTTTAGTCACAAAAAGAGATATATTGAGGGTTAGGGGTGTAGAGAGTGAGATTGAGAGATTGAAGGATAAGAGTTTAGAGAGAGAGAGAGATAGAAAGAGAGAGAATAGGGGTTAATGGTTTAGAGAGAGAGATAAATAGATTAAGGGTTGAGGTTTAGTGTAAGAGAGAGATAGATAGAGGGATGTTAGTTGTTATAGGATTAGAGAGAGAGAGAGGAGGGGACCTAGGGTTAGGGGTTTAGAGAGAGAAAGAGAGAGATTGAGGGTTAGGGATTTAGAGAGAGAGGGATATTAGGGTTGTGGATTTAGAGGGAGAGAGAGTCAGAGAGAGACAGAGGGATTGGGGGTGAGGGATTTAGAGTGATACAGAGAGATAGGAAGAGAGAGATTGGGATTTAGGGGTTTAGAGAGAGAGATTGGGGTTTAGGGGTTTAGAGAGAGAGATTGAGAGAGATGTATAGAGAGAGAGATAAAGACAGAGATTGGGGGTTAGGGTTTATAGTGAGGGATTGGGTGTTAGTGGTTTAGAGAGAGAGAGAGAGATTGTTAGTTAGGGGTTTAGAGAGAGAGAAAAAAATTAGGGGTTAGGGGTTATATATTTAGATAGATAGATCGATAGAGAGAGATATTGGGGGTTATGGGTTTAGAGAGAGAGAGAGAGAGAGAGAGATTGGGGTTAGAGGTTTAGAGAGAGAGAAATTGGGGGTTAACGGTTTAGAGAGAGAGATATGTATTGGACGTTAGGGGTTTAGAGAGAGATAGAGAGATTGGGGATTAGAGCTTTAGAGCGAGAGATATTGGAGGTTAGTTGTTATGGGTTTAGAGAGAGAGAGAGATTTCATGGTTAGGGATTTAGAGAGAGAGGGCAAGAGAGAATTCAAGTTAAGGTTGAGAGAGAGAGAGACAGAGATTTCCAGTTAGAAGTTTAGAGAGAGCGATAAAGGGTTAGTGGTTTAGATAAAGAAAAATTATGTTAGGGGTTTAGAGAGAGAGAGAGAGATTGGGGGTTAGACATTTAGAGAGTGAGAGAGAGAGAGTAATATTGGAGGTCAGGTGTTTAGGGAGAGATATTAGGAGTTACAGGTTTATATAGATATAGATATTGGGGGTTAGGAGTTTAGGGAGAGAAAGAGAGAGAGATTGGGGTTATGTGTTTAGAGAGAGAGAGAGAGAGAGAGAGAGAGAGATATTAGGGGTTAGGGGTTTAGAGGAAGAGAGAGATTCGGGGTTAGGGGAATAGAGAGAGAGATATATTAGGGGTTAGGTGTTTAGAGAGAGAGAGAGAGAGAGAGAGAGAGAGAGATTGACATTTAGAAAATTAAAGAAATAGAGAGAATGGGGGTTTGGGGTTTAGAGAGATTGGAGATTAGAGGTTTAGAGAGAGAGAGAGAGAGAGGGTTAGCCATTTAGAGAGAGAGAGAGAGAGAGAGAGAGAGAGAGAGAGAGAGAGATTGGAGGTTAGGGTTTAGAGAGAGAGGTAGGAAGAGAGATATCGGGGGTTAAGGGTTTAGAGAGAGAGAGAGATTGGGGGTTAGGGGTTTTGAAAGAGAATAAGAGATTGGGTGTTAAGGGTTTAGAGAAATATACATAGAAAGAGAGAGATTGGTGGTTAGTGGTTGAGATAGAGGGAGAGAAAGATTATGAGTTATTGGTTTATAGATATATATATATTGGGGGTTAATGGTTTAGGGAGAGAGAGAGAGAGAGAGAGAGAGAGAGAGATATTAGGTGTTAAGGGTCTCTTAGAGAGAGAGAGAGAGAGAGAGAGAGAGAGAGATTTTATGGGTTAGGTGTTTAGAGAGAGAGAGAGATATTGGCGGGTATCAAATTAAATAAATAGAGAGAATGTGGGTTTTGGGTTTAGAGAGACATAGAGAGAGATTTAAGATTAGTTGTTTAGAGAGAGATAGAAAGACAGAGATTGCAGGTTAGTGATTTAGAGTGAGAGTAGCATATTGGAGAGAGATAGAGAGACTGATGGTTAGGTGTTTTGAGAGAGATTAGTTGTTAGGGATTTAGAGAGAGAGAGAGAGAGAGAGAGATTGGAGGTTAGGGGATTAGACAAAGAGAGAGAGAGAGAGAAAATGGTGGTTAGGGGTTTATACAAAGGGAGATTGGGGGTTAGGTGTTTACAAAGAGAGAGAGAGAGATTGGATATTAGTTGTTTATAGAGAGAGAGAGAGAGAGAGAGAGAGAGAGAGAAAGAGAGTTTGCAGGTTAGTGGTTAAATTAGAGGGAGAGAGTTTGGGGGTTAGAATCTTAGAGAGAAATAGAGAGACTATCGGTCAGGTTTTTAGAGAGAGATTTGTTGTTAGGGATTTAGAGAGAGAGAGAGATTGGTTGTTAGGGATTTAGAGAGAGAGAGAGAGAGAGAGAGAGAGTGATTGGAGGTTAGCATATTAGATAGATAGAGAGAGAGAGAGAGAGAGAAATTGGGGGTTAGGGTTTTAGAGAAAGGGATATTGGGCAATAGGGGTTTACAAATAGAGAGAAAGAGAGAGAGAGAGAGATTTTGGGCCAGGGGTTTAGAAAGAGATAGAGAGAGATTAGATGTTAGGAGTTTAGATGGAGAGAGAGAGAGAGAGAGAGAGAGATTGGTTGATAGGGGTTTATGGGTTGTTTGTGAGAGAGAGAGACACAGAGAGAGAGAGAGGGTTATCCATTGAGATAGAGAGATATATTAGAGGTTAAGGGTTTAGAGAGAGAGAGGGAAAGAGATTGGGGGTTAGGGGTTAGGGGTTTAGAGAGAGAGAGATCATAGGTTAGGGTTTGAGAAAGTGAGCGATAGATTGGGGGCTAGTTGTTTAGAGGTAAAGAGAGAGATTCATGTTTATGGGTTTAGAGAGATATAGAGAGATTAGGGTTAGGGGTTTAGAGAATGAGAGATAAAAAGAGAGAGATTTGTGTTTAGGGATTTAGAGTGAGAGAGAGATATTGGGGGTTAGGGGTTTAGAGAGAGTGAGATTGGGCGTTTGATGTCTAAAGAGAGAGAGATATATTAGGGGTTAGGGGTTTAGAGAGAGAGATATTTGGAGGTTATGGGTTTAGAGAGAGAGAGAGAGGTTGGAGGTTAGGGGTTTAGAGAGTGAAAGAGAGAGATTTAGGGTTAGGGGTTTAGAGAGAGATATATTAGGGGTAGGAATTTAAAGAGAGAGAGAGGAAAAGAGAGATAGAGGGATTGGGGGTGAGATTTTTAGAGAGAGACATAGAGATAGGAAGAGAGAGATTGGGAGTTAGGGGTTTAG
This sequence comes from Larix kaempferi, assembly GCA_027924585.1. Classification (NCBI taxonomy): domain Eukaryota; kingdom Viridiplantae; phylum Streptophyta; class Pinopsida; order Pinales; family Pinaceae; genus Larix; species Larix kaempferi. The sequence continues at coordinate 5,998,878 of BSBM01000282.1, forward strand.
AGAGAGAAATAGATAGAGACAAAGATTGGGGGTTAGGGTTTATAGTGAGAGATTGGGTGTTAGGGGTTTAGAGAGAGAGAGATTTTTAGTTAGAGGTTTAGAGAGAGAGAGATTAGGGGTTATAGATTTAGATAGATAGGTTGATAGAGAGAGAGAGATATTGGGGTTTAGGGGTTTAGAGAGAGAGAGAGATTGGGGGTTAAGAGTTTATATATATATATATATATATATATTGGATTTTAGGGGTTTAGAGAAATAGAGAGATTGGGTATTAGGGGTTTAGAGAAAGAGAGAGACTGAGGGTTAGGCATTTAGAGAGAGAGGGATATTAGGGTTATGGATTTAGAGAGAGAGAGTCTGAGAGAGACAGAGGGATTGGGGGTGAGTGATTTAGAGAGAGATAGAGAGATAGTAAGAGAGAGATTGGGAGTTAGGGGTTTAGAGAGAGAGAGATTGAGAGAGAGAGATAGAGACAAAGATAAAGATAGAGATTGGGGGTTAGGGTTTACAGTGAGGTATTGGGTGTTAGTGGTTTAGAGAGAGAGAGATTGTTAGTTAGGGGTTTAGAGAGAGAGAAAGAGATTAGACGTTATGCGTTATAGATTTAGATAGATATATCGATAGAGAGAGATGTTGGGGTTAGGGGTTTAGAGAGAGAAAGAGAAAGAGAAAGAGAGAGATTGGGGTTAGAGGTTGAGAGAGAGAGATATTGGGGGTTAAGTGTTTAGAGAGAGAGATATGTATTGGATGTTAGGGGTTTAGAGAGAGATAGAGAGATTGGGGATTAGGGGTTTAGAGCAAGAGAGATTGGAGGTTAGTGGTTATGGGTTCAGAGAGAGAGAGACATTTCATGGTTAGGGATTAAGAGAGAGAGGGAGAGAGAGAATTTAGGTTAAGGTTTAGAGAGAGAGAGAGAGAGAGAGAGAGAGAGAGAGAGATTTCCAGGTAGAAGTTTAGAGAGAGAGATAAAGGTTTAGTGGTTTAGATAAAGAAAATTTATGTTAGGGGTTTGGAGAGAGAGGGAGAGAGAGATTGGGGGTTAGGAACGTAGTGAGTGAGAGAGAGAGAGATTGGAGGTAACATTTTGAGGGAGTTAGATTAGGGGTTAGGGGTTTAAAGAGAGAGGTAAATAGAGAGATTGGGGGTTAGATGTTTAAAGAGAGAGAAATAGAGAGATTGGGGGTTAGGGAGAGAGAGATAGAGAGATAGAGAGATTAGGGGTTAGGTGTTTAGAGAGAGAGAGATATTGGCAGGTATCAAATTAAAGAAATAGACAAAATCTGGGTTTTGGGTTTAGAGAGACATGGAGAGAGATTTGAGATTAGTTGTTTACAGAGAGATTGCAGGTTAGTGATTTAGAGGGAGAGTAGCATCTTAGAGAGAGATAGAGAGACTAGTGGTTAGGTGTTTAGAGAGAGATTGGTCATTAGGGATTTAGAGAGAGAGAGAGAGAGAGAGAGAGAGAGAGAGAAAATGGGGGTAAGGGGTTTAGAGAAAGGGAGATTGGGGGTTAGGGGTTTACAAAGAGAGAGAGATATATTGGAGATTAGTTGTTTATAGAGAGAGAGAGAGAGTTTGCAGGTTAGTGATTAAATTAGAGGGAGAGAGTTTGCAAGTTAGTGATTAAATTAGAGGGAGAGCGATTGGGGGTTAGAACCTTAGAGAGAAATAGAGAGACTGTCAGTTAGGTTTCTATAGAGAAATTGATTGCTACGGATTTAGAGAGAGAGAGAGAGATTGGAGGTTAATGTATTAGATAGATAGATAGAGAGATAGAAAAAAAATTGGGGGTTAGGGGTTTAGACAAAGGGATATTCGGGGATAGGGGTTTACAAAGAGAGAGAGAGAGACAGAGAGAGAGAGAGATTTTGGGTCAGGGTTTTAAAAAGTGATAGAGAGAGATTAGATGTTAGGAGTTTAGATGGAGAGAGAGAGAGAGATTGGTGATTAGGGGTTTAGAATGAGAGAGAGAGAGAATGAAGGTTAGGGGTTTAGATAAAGAGAGGATAGAGGGAGAGTGATTGGGGTTAGGGGATTAGAGAGAGAGATTTGGGGTTAGGGGTTTGTATATATATATATATACAGAGAGAGAGAGAGAGAGAGAGAGAGAGAGAGAGAGAGAGAGATAGGGTTAGCCATTGAGAGAGAGAGAGTGATATTTGAGCTTAAGGATTTAGAGAGAGAGAGAGGGAAATGTTGATGTATTTGTAACTTTAGAAGATATTCTTCTATGTATTACATTTGTAATTTATTGTATCCCCAATGGAGATGTATTATTCCTCCGATTGGAGGTGTTTTCATTTGTATTTGCAAGTGTCGCAAGTATTATTGTAAGTGTCGCAACTTATATTTGATGGGTTATTAGACCACCTTGTTGGGGTCGACCCTGTATGGGTTGTGTGGGTCAAAGGGTTATTAGACCACCCTAGTGGGGGTCATCCCAATCAACATTATGTTATGTGGTTAAGTTGGGGACGACCTAGTTAGAGTTAAAAGGCGAGTCAAGTTAGTGTATAAATAGAGAGTGTCTCTCTCATTTTACACATTCTATTATTCACTCACTTCACATTAGTGAGAGAGAGGAGGAGTGTGCACAAGTGGAGGAGGAGCATGTTGTTGAATATATCTATCTCTTGGGTTTGATCATGGTGATCCTTGTATTGATGCTTATTCTATCTCTGAGGAAGTTGTGGGGTTTTTCACCTTCTTGGTTTTCTCGAGTGAAATGTTTTGTGTCTCTTGTCTCTTATGCTTGATATGTTGTACATGTTGTTCTTTTAGTTAAGATCCTAGATCTATTGAATTAAATGATGAAAAAATGACATGGTATCAGAGCTAGCCTAAAGGAAGGCATGCTATGGCATTAATGAGACTTGTTACACTTGCAACAAATCAGAAGCTAGGGCTTGATATAGCAAAAACTAGTCGTCGTATCACTTTCCTATAAATCCATTTTGGCGAAGGTTCAGAATCTGAAATGTTTACAGGTTGTAGATAACATCCCCATGTACCTTGTGTCCGAAGAAAAACATCTAATTCGTTGTACTTTGTGTTTTACGATCAGTACAATCTAGGGTTTCTGCCTCTTCCAGATCTCAGTCATAAATAGGTGACCTAGGAAAAACGGTCACAAGTTGGGCTAGGAAGCTCCAAATGAAATTCTGTAAAAAGGGATAGTAAGAGAACAGATTGTAGTTTCTTAGGTAAGGTTTTTGGAGGCAGAAGTTGAACCAGTGACATCTGGCACGCCATACAAGTTCGCTCTCCTTGTTTATCCCATAAACAGGTCACGTTGCGACACTTGACATAAATATCTCTTAGAGAATCCAAATGAGGTAAGACATGTGGGGTTGGAAATATGATAGGTCAGGATACCAGAGGCCTAAATTTCAGACCCTTTAGATTCATAATTTTAGAGATGCACCAGAAACAATCATGTGCATATTTCTGTCAAAACCTATTTGGATTCTAAGCACCTTCATTCTTGGCTTATCACTACTGCGGGAATTTAGAGCTTCAAAGAAAGTTGGAATATTTGGAATCGGATACCATAGCTGAATTCTCCTAATCAAAATCAAAATTTAGAGACCAAGATCAAAATTTTTGGTTGGGAAGAAGGCCGGGCTTGATCAAACCCTTGTTTGGGATTTTGATCGGAAAGATGGAAAATTAGGGCTTCTAGAAAAGTTGGAATTTTTGAAGTCTGTGACCACGGCTGGAAGCTCCTTAGAAAAATAAAAGTTTAGAGCTTTGGATCGAACCTTTTTGTTGGGCAGAAGGGTGCGCTTTATCAAACCCTAGTTCTAGGTCTTGTCTAGTGAATCCAGAAGTTTCAAAGGCAATTTTGATGGGTTAAATTTTGCAGTTTTCAAAATTGAACTATACCAGCTTGATCATCTCAGCAAGCCACATCTTTCCATCCATTCAGAAGTTTGAAATTCAATGTTTGAATTTTTAGGGTTTCTCCGACAAACCCTAATCCAACTCCAGATCTAGTTTCAGCAAATCAAAATGGATTGGGTTAATCCTAGAAAAGAATGAATTGGACACCTGCATAAGTGAAGAAGTTCCATTTCAAGAGGGAGATGAGGCTTAGGATTTACATAAGAAGGCTACAAGAAATCCCGACAGGTATGACTTGAAGATATACAGGGATGTTTTGAAATTTTTTCATGATTAAGTTTATGATATGTTTTTCTTCATATTATTGAGGTTAGTACAATCTTGATTAATCTTAGACTTGTCTCATCACCCTAGTGAAAGTATGAATGCATGTGAATGATAGAAGACATTCTTTGATTAGGGTTATGACACTTATGATTGTACTAATGCACTGTGGTGTTGTATGAGGTTGATGTTGTCCGCTAACATGAAAGGTACATCAAGAAAGTACAAATCAAGTTCTAGCTCAAGAACATATGACCATGGTGACATGAAGACAAAGACTCATGGATCACATAGAAGCTCTACTTACGAGGTATGTATAATTTGGTTCTACAATGGTTAACTTATGAGTTATGCAGGTTACTAAGCACAAGTCATTGAAGAGAACAAGAAGGCATTGTTTGGGTATGTTAGACATAACTAGCCAACATGATATTCCAGGTATGTTTTTCCTATATCAAGTTAGAATCCTACCTTGTGTTAGGATGTTATACTTTTGTATGAGTGATAATGATTATTCTTGAAGTTAGAAGTTTAAGTAATCAAGGGTTTATAAATATTATGTTTCTTACTTTGATTGATGATATGACTAACCAGAAGAGTCCTATCGTCAAATAAGAATATGCATGAGTAAAAGAAGTCTTCCTTGAAACCTTGAATACTAACGCTTATTACCTATGTATGAAATGATCATGACCATACATAAGATTATTTAGAATCATAATGTTTTGGTAGTATTGAGATTATACTAATGTATGTATGGTTATGTATGAGATCTTGAGGATAACAACTTAAGCATGCATAGTGGTCCAGGATGAATATAAGTTCAAGTACAGGTAATCCAGGAAGCATAGATCAAGAGGGAGCACACTCCAGTAGTTCCTGCAAGGAAGCAAAGATCAAGAGGGAGCACACTCCAGTAGTTCTTGCAAGGAAGCAAAGATTGAGAGGGAATCCACCCTACAACCAAACAAAGATAAGTATTTGAATTGTTATTTCTTGTATATATGATTAATTAAATGATGTTTTCCAGTCATGTACATGCTTATGTTCCTAGATTTAGGATGTATATTATGCATATTAGAAAAGTTGCATTAAATGAATAAGATACTACTAATATGCAAGTAATGGGTAAGTGGCCTATGGTACTGTACAACATTCCATTGCTACTTATCTAGAATGAAACCTCTTTACTAACATGTTGGGAGTTGTGCACACTCTTAACAAATGTTCTGGTAGAGATGGAAGGAATCTAGAAAGTTACCGTGTGAATACGGGATATGGATAAATGTTGCATTGAAGCATTCGCTAAGATAATTGCATGACTGTATGACATATATTCTTATGTGTAAGATTTTTTTCTGAAAACTATGAGAAGTTTCTAATCATGCAATTGAATTTGACTTGTAGGGAAGATCATGTACAATCACCTACAAAAGAAGGACAACAACATTTGTTCCAGCAACGAAGTTCAAAGAAAACTATCTATTGAAGATATTGAAGAATCTGAAGTTCCCAGGATCTGGGATGCAGTAATGGAAGAATGCCATGATCGAGGAATACTAGTCAATCATGAAGAATGATGTTTGGGATGTGGTCCCAAGACCTAAAGGGAAGTCTGTTGTGACTTCCAAGTGGATGTATAAGATCAAGCATGCTGCAGATGGTAGCATAGAGAAATACAAGGCGATGTTTGTAGCTCATGGCTTCTCCTAGAAAGGAGGGGATAGATTATGAAGATACTTTTTCTCCTGTAGCCAGATACACTTCCATCAGAACAATACTTGCTCGGGCTGCAGTGATGAAGTGGAAGATGCACCAGATGGATATGGTGTAGTCGAAGAGGAAGTGTATGTGGAGCAGCCACTCATTTTTGAGACACATGACAGGGAGTCATATGTGTGCAGGTTGAAGAAATCCTTGTATGGCTTGAAGCAAGCCTCTCAGACTTGGTATGGTAGAATATACAGTTTTCTATCTAGTCTGGGATTTACTAAGAGTAAAGTGGATTCCAACCTTTACTACAAGGTTGAGGAAGGCCATCCAGTGATACTACTATTGTATGTGGATGACCTATTTGTGACAGGTGAGGATAGTTTGATTGTCGACATGAAGAGGAAGCTTGTTGTCGAGTTCAAGTTGAAGGACCTGGGTATGATGCATTACTTTCTAGGCATCGAGGTGTGGCAAAGTGCAGATGGAATCTTCCTTGGACAAGGGAAGTATGCAGTAGAGATCCTGAAGCGGTTCGGGATGATGGACTGGAAGTCCATGGCCACACCTATGGAATCAAACCTGATGCTTCTATGTGATGCTGCATCTGAGTCGGTTGATGTCTGTTATAGCTTAAAATGACACTTCTCCATCCGTGACGACACTTGCATCACTTGGTCGCATGACTACACTTCTTGAGATCAAGGTTAGTCACACAACAGGACACTTGTGGATTGAAGGGTCATTAGGGACATTGAATATGGTTGAAATTACCTTACTCTTGGCCCATTTGATGGTTATAACCCTTAGGAATACTTTTCCAGACCAAACCACTTCCTGAAAATCATCAGAAAACCCTGTTTTTGGCCATTTTTTTCACAAAAACGCTGGTATTCGATGCAATAGTAGCATTTTTTCCTTAAAATACTCTACTCTGCTTCATAAAAGTAGAGTACAAATGCTGGTTTGCAGTAGAAAAGTAGATTTTTTCCTGAAACATTCAAAATCTTGAATTTTGGTCAATTTGAGTTAGTTTGGGAACTTCCTGATCGGTTATAATTACTTTTCCTCTTATTCATTGACTATATAAGGAAGATAGAAGGGCCATGAGAAAGGGGACCAAGCCCATAATAATGTTATGCTGGAGGAATGGAGACCCTCATCCCCCTCTCTTGTGCCCCAGTTTCTGATAAACCCTAGCACAACTGATTAGAGGCTGGGATCCTTGGAGAACAGAAGCAGGAGACCTTGAATCTAGGTTTCATGAAGTGCCAAGCTTGAAGGAAGGTATAATTTTATGTACTTGCTTTATTCATTAATAAAGATTAGATGTTCTTCCCTTTCCAAATATTACTTATTCATGTGTGTCTCAGATTTGATTACAGTTTGTTTATAGTTTGATGTCTTCTTCTGTTATGGATATCAGTCTTATATATGTAGTCGAATGTATTTGAGAAAGGTATGAAGTTGTTTTACAGGTATGGGCACCAAGACACTAAATGGCATTGAAGGGAAAGGAAGGGAAGGATGGGATCAACCTTCTGAATAAGGTGCACATCCTTCTAACCTCAATCTTTTTGCTTACTAGTTGTACTTGTAGAAAAGTTGTATGTTTATCTTTCATCCCTGAAGTTGGTAGTTTCTCCCCTGAACTATAGGTGTATTTCCCTCACAATAGAATGGCGACTCCACTGGGGAAATCCTATCTGCTTAGGGGTATCTAAGGTCATTTCTTCAGTTTTTTTTGAAGGTATTTGTTCAATTTCTTGATTAGAATCAGTTATTCAACTCTGTTTGACCCTCCTTGGATCTTACAGACCCTTCCAAACCCTTACTGGCTCAGGTGTGGGGGGTTTTCGCCCTACTTTTTCAACTTTTCCTAGAAAAATGTTGGTTTTCCTTAACACGGTAGCTTTTTTCTCCTAAAAAACATTGCTTTTGCTTGACAAAGTAGCTTTTTTCCCCTGAAAAATGCTGCTTTTGATTAACACAGTAGAGTACACCTCCAGAAAAATGCTACTTTACCTCTGCACAGTAGAGTACACATCCAAAAAAATGATGGTTTATCTCTACATAGTAGAGTACACATCCTGGAGCTGAGTTTTTGAGTTTTGATCTATTTGAGGGGGTTGTGGCTGCATTTTTTGGGGTCCCTGATGACCCTAGGTCTAAGTTAAACCACTATAAGTCGTCTCCTATCCTTGTACTGATCCTATGTTCATGATTTGTACCTTCTTTGATCAATTTGGGGCTTGTTGACCCAGGTTGGGTGGTTGTGGACCAGTTTGGTGTTTTGTACCCTGATTTGAGTCTGAATGAATGTGCTTGCTCCATTTCCAATGGATTTGGAACCTCTTGAGTCTATTTGACCCTGTTTGTATCTATTTGAGTGAAATTTCTCTTTACATTGGTTTCTTATCCTCCCTTATGCTTTTAGTTTTCTTTTTGTAGTGAAAGCTCAAGTGTCTTTACTGTTGTTCAGGACCTTGACTGCATTGTTTATGTGCAGACCTGACTTTACCAAACCATACTTCTTTGTAGGTCATTCGCTTTGTTTGGGTCTAAAAGTAAGTTTCGCATGCTTTTCCCAATGGTTGGCATGCTTACATAAGTAAGAATCTGAAAGTCGTATTGGTAGCTTTTACTGTTTCAATAAGGAAACCTAAAAGTTATTTGCTTTTGCTTTGATAGTAGGTTACTTTCAATTTCAGTTTTTCTTACCTTTGAAAAGCATAAAAAAAAAATTGATTTAGTTTCTGAGTGGATTACCTTGCAAGTGGTTTAAAGGATTTAAGAGTGCTTTGCATCAAAAAGAAGAAATTTTCTTTTGCATACTTATTTGTTTGAGTAGCTGCATCCTTAGGTTTTGAGTTTAATTTTGTACATTTAGACTTTATTTTTATCTTTTTGCATTCGAAAAGACTAAAAATGGCATTTGCATATGCATTCTAGATCGTATCTTTAAGACTTGCATTGAAAAGAAAATATTTGTTTAGTGGTAAGCATTTCATTTCAATATTCTATCTCGGTTATAACCGCTCTCACACACCCAATACCTTTTTGTGTAAGCAAGTAACCTTTAAAATGAACCCTAATAAAATGTACTAGTAACATTTTATTTTCTAGGTTACATTATTCACCAACTAGTTTTGGTTAGGATCTTGGGTTTAAAACACCTTAAACCACCCAAGATCACACATTACGCAAAAATCGTAGTTCGACTATCACAGGTAAACCCACCTCATTCAAAACTTGCCTGGGATCTGAACAGTAGGTCTTGTGAGATTAGATTGTTGGGAATAAACCTCCTACTTTCTGTTTCAAGCATATACTAGGATCAAATCATGTTTGGGGACTCTTTTGAGTTTCGGGCTCAGTTACCCTGCCCATGCCTTCTGATTCGACCAGAGACTGTTCCCCCAGGAGTTTTCGATGTGGTGGTATCCTTAGTATATGACCATATGATCATACACAGGTGACAACGGAGGTTTATTTCTGCTATACCTAGGACAGACGCGGGAGGAAATCCCTTGCAGGTCTTTGGGAGGGCAGTTGCGTGATTCCAGCACTTGCACCCCTAGTCATTGTATTGTGGATCCCGGGTAACTATCCTTCTTCCTTCGTTGATCTATTATAGGCCCTCATCATCCCAGACTCTTCTCTGAAAGGCATATGTGTGCCTAGTTTGATTTACTTAGGACCTTTTTAGTGGTGTGCTCTTTGTGCTACTTGTTTTAGTTTGCCTTAGAGAACTTCTTGCTCATTTGAGCAGGAAACTATGTCTAGCATTCCAGTGAGCGCCAATCAAGGTACCCTTGTTCTAGGGGAACCTTGTGTTGTTCCATTCATTGGAAACATTGGTACTCCCTTAATGGCTACTCTGAATCTTCCTGGATTCATTATAGGGTTGTCAGTTTGGTTGTTTTCCACTCCGAATGCCTTGCATGCTCCTGACGCTTCTTTTGTAAGCACCTCAAATCAAGAGCATCAGAACCCTGTTCCTTCTTTTCCAGTAACATCTTCTCCTCCTCCTTCTACCTCATGTGGCAAAAGTAGCAATACTAGTAACCAACAGTCTAAAAAGAATAAATGGAGGAAGAATAAGATGAAGATGCCAAAACAAGGGGGCAGCAACCCAGCCACTGCAAGTCATGCCGGGGGCAAGCACCCTACCTCTGCAAATCATGCAGGGGGTACCTACCAAGCCTATGGAGGTCATGCTGGGATAAAAAATTTAGTCACTGAAAATAACACTGAAATTTTGTCTTCAACCACTCTCAGTCATGGTGAGGACACGTCATTGATCACTGTTAGTCATATTAATGACAAGTCACCAGTTCCTGTGAGTCATACTAGAGACACCAGATCAGCCACCGCAAGTCATGCTGAGGGAGTTGACATTGTCGACAAACCCAATAAACAAAAGTATAAGTTCCCTTACAAGTTTTGTGAGGGAGACAATCTTACTTACTTGTGCCCTATACTTCCAGAAGTGCAAAAAGTGTGGTCCTTAGTTCAAAAGTCTTCTGCTTCTGAGCAACCAGCCACTGCTAGTCATGTTGGGGGCAAGCTGTCAGCCAATGCTAGTCATGCTAAGAGTACTGACGTTGAAAAGGAGTCTCGACCTATAGGACGGAAACCAAAGTTCCCTTATAAACTTTGTAAGGGAGATCACCTTACTCACCGATGCCCTCCCATTCCAGAGGCACGAAGAGTGTGGTGCATGCCTGAAGGAATCTCTGTTCCTAAGTTGTCTATAGATTCCCTACAGTCAAATCAACCTTTGGTTGATAAAGTGGTTGAACCAATGCAATCTTTGGTCGACCCCACTCTTCCTTCGAAGAGTGAAGTGATCGAATCGATGCAATCTTCGATTGATCACATCAGTCCTGCAAAGATTGATGCACCTACTGCGGAAGTCTTATGCATTACCAGTTTAGATGTTCTTGAAAAAGGGGGCACTTCATCTGTGTCATGCAAACCCCTACGAAGCCCTAGGATCGTTTCCTTTGATTGGAATAGTCTAGCCGAACCTTGTCTTCCTTCTTCGACACCTTTCTAGATAAAGGTTGATATCGGGAACCACACAGTTGATCGATGCATTGTAGATGAAGGAGCTTCTGTTAGTATCTTATCAGCTTATGCTTGGAGAGATTTGGGTTTCCCTAATGTTATTCCAGCTGTTAATTGGCCGTTGACCTTCGATAGAAGACCTAGTGAACGGATCGGATTCCTCCGTCAAGTACCTGTTACTTTGGGTGGAAATATAGTCTTAGTTGATTTTATGGTTTTAAAGGACCCTGTGGACTTTCATATGATCCTCAGGAATGATTACGTTTATGTTATGCATGCTGTGGTGTCTATGCTCTTTTGTGTGATGTATTTTCCTCATAACGAAAGCATCGTCCCTATTGACCAGCTTGCATTCGTTGATCCTCCTTATTACCCAACTGTAGACCAGTAAGATCCCTCATCATTAGGCACTACTATGTCACATGGAATTTATGTGGCATATTGTTCCTTGAGTTCCACTGCTACGGAGAAGGAGTCTCTAAGTTCATGCTTACCTTCTTGGGACTTAGTCCCAGCTTTTGACCAAGTGACACCTCCATTTGAATGTTTAGATATGTGTTCTATCTGGGATGATATACTTCCTTCCGATGAAGTTTTCCTAGAGTCCATAGTACAGTCTTCCATTCATTTGGATGTTGATCCAGTCGCAGTTATGTCCAGCCCCAGTTTTGAACTTAAAGTATGATCTTCCTACTATTGAGTTGTTGGACTCTCCTATAGATCCATAAATCAGTGTTCCTGCTGAGTTTGATTATGCTTCTAGAATTTTCAACTCCTATGATGATGAATTTGTTTCTGCAGATTCCATCAAGTCCTTCGACTTTGATCTTCATCCAAAAGTCGATCTTGTTGATTATAAGTCCTTGGGTTTGGGTACTATAGAATTTTCATCTGAAAAATCTACCTTGTTTATGCCTGCTGTTGATGATAGTGAAGTTGAAAGTATTTCTACACAGTGACTTGTATCGGGTCTTTCTTTACATATGTTTTAGATATGATTCTGGTACTAATGTTTCTTGGAGACAGGATTCTTAGCTAGATTTATACTTGCTTACTGGTCCTTTTCGACACCTTGTTCGACCATGTCAGGTATATTCAGAACCTTGCATATAGGTTTAGGCTTCCCCGCTGTTATGTTGCATTTGAACCTTTTGTCATTCGAATTTTCCATAGGGTCGAACCTGTTGGATATTGGTGTGTTAGACATCTCTTTATGCATTATGCACCAGTCCGACAACAGAGCCTACCTAACATGGGTCACCCTATTCAGCACCCCTATGCCATTTTGGTGCCCATGCTGAGTTTTTCTCATAGGCTCTGGAGCCTTTTTAGATTTACCATGACTTTGAGAAGAAGCCTCATATCTTTCTTCCTCATATATTTGTGGCCATCCTTGATAAGGCTCCCATCTTCATGTTCAAGTTGCATATGCATCTGTTATGATCCCGCTTGTGCTAATGAGCCTAATGCCAGCCTCCATGCTTTTAGCTCGTTGTATAAGCATCCATCTCTGATCTCATTTCTGCTAAGCCCTGTATCATTTTGCCTTCGTAATTTGACACCTTTTACCTAGAGGAGACACACCCTGAGTGTCCTTTCTTTGCTCGTGTTCCTTGCATTAGGCATGGCTTTGTTCCATGCGCTTGGAGCTAGTTTCGCATGTCCCTGACACTCATCTCCTCTCATAACGAGCATTTCTTACACCCTCACTTTGAGCTCATTAAAAACAGTAAGGAGGCTATGAGCATTTCTTCCACCCTCACTTCGAGCTCATTAAAAAAAGTAAGGAGGCTATGAGCATTTCTTCCACCCTCACTTTGAGCTCATTAAAAATAGTAAGGAGGCTACGAGCATTTCTTCCACCCTCACTTCGAGCTTGTTAAAAATAGTAAGGAGGATACGAGCATTTCTTCCACCCTCACTTCGAGCTCGTTAAAAACAATAAGGAGGCTACGAGCATTTCTTCCACCTTCACTCCAAGCTCGTTAAAAATAGTAAGGAAGTTATGAGCATTTTTCTATATCCTTTGTGCTCGTTAAAAACACTAAGGTGGTCATGAGTTTACTTTTTCGGGCTTGTCAAACCTTTACAGAAAAGATCCCTATGGAGTTCTTTTAAGCCCTTTTTAGACTCCTTAAATAGGAAAAGTTTGCCGAGCATAGTTGTCTTTTCAGGCTCATTAAAATAACTGAACCGACATCCACTAAGGTATAGAATTATTCCTTTCTCGGGCCTTGGTGGATAATTTACAGAAAAGGTACACTCTAGGTATACTCTTGTATGCACTAGAAGAGTTCTTCTTTCATTATTTTACACTTTTTCGGGGAAGGAGACTAACTTTACGAAAAAGGACCTTTGGAGTTGTCTTTAGGGTTTTCAGACTCTCGAAATGTGAAAACACCAGGTGAGCATTCACCTACTCGGGCTCGATGTGAAATCCACGAGATGGTTGATAGAGGACTGTTTAAGTTTTTCAACTCTATAAGCAAGAAAACACCGTTGAGCACAGACCAATCCGAGCTCGATATAAAATCCACGGATAGGTGTATGGAGTTTTCTTCTAGGTTTTTCAGACTCCTTAAATATGAAAATACCGTCAAGCATGCTTTAGTTCTTTGTCAAGCTTGTTAAAAAATGAAAAAGGTAAGGGAAGGGAAGAATGTTAAAATATCTTTCAATATGATGGCAGCGAGTCAACTATCTCCTTGAACAGAGCACCTATTTTGAGTCTATCAAACAAGTTGGGTTCTAGTGTTGGCCTTAGGATAAACCTGATCTCAGAGTTCTTACTCCTCTATTTGGTTAGTCTTCCAATCATATGGAGAATCTATTAATGTCTCCTACATTGCAGATTTGCATCGTGGTCTCTTTGTGTTAAAAGTTGCCTAAGTCACTCTTGTGTCGTGCTCACTGTTCAAGGATATAACCTGTGTCGGCCATTCTGCATTTTCCTTGACCTCATGCGTCAACCATTCCTTGGTGTCAGTATGTTTTATCATGTGTTCAGTCCTACTCCAAATCATCTCATACCTGTTGAGTGTCCCTCGTGTTGGATGATGGAGGATGCCTTAAGGCCTCCATTCCAACAGATTTCTTCCCATCGAATTCATCTCATTGTGCTCTGGGAATGAAGTTTAGAGTTTCGGTTAGTACCTTGGGTATTGCAGTCATTAGTGGCAGTTTCCCTCGCTATTGGATAGATGGGAATACCTCAATGTCTCCTATCCGATAGATTCTTTAAGTGTTCGATGGCAAGACCATTTATTCACACTTGCTTGAATGTACTAGGTACCTTGGGTTCTATTTTCATTATTGGTGGACACCCTCGCGTTTGTTAACGGTATACATCAATGACTGGTAATCAAATGATTCCTCCCATGTTCGACATCAACTCACTTATTCACATGGATAGGTTTGTACCTTGGGTTGTTCTTGGATGAAGAACTTGGTATCCTCGATAGCATCACCTTATTTATGTTATCACCCAAGTTGCGCAAGACTGAGCCACACTCTTTTTTCGCTCATGATGAGACATAGATCCAGCTTGTTCTCTATGGCTATGTTCTCCAGTTTTGACATAGATCCACCTTGTATTTATGTGGCTATGTTTACACTTATGTTCCTCATGGATCCACGATTGTATTCTAGTGGCCATGATATATGCATCAGCATTTGGGTCATTATTGAATTCTCTTGGAGGTCATGTTCCACTATTTGAACATGGACCGTTACCCCAAGGATGAGTTTGTCTGACATTGCCTTTGCTTTCAGGTACTTCATTTGAGCCTATGATTCTTGGTTTCTCCAGTTCCTCCACTTCCATGATTCAACTCTTTATTATTTATAATTTATTTCAACCATCATTTCCCTCACTCCCTCTGACCTCATACATTAGGGGGCATCTATTATAACTTAAAATGACACTTCTCCATCTGTGACGACACTTGCATCACTTGGTCGCATGACGACACTTCTTGAGATCAAGTTTAGTCACACAACAGGACACTTGTGGATTGAAGGGGAATTAGGGACACTGAATATGGTTGAAATTACCTTACTCTTGTCCCATTTGATGGTTATAACCCTTAGGAATACTTTTTTCAGACCAAACCACTTCCTGAAAATCATTAGAAAACCCTGTTTTTGGCCATTTTTTTCACAAAAAACGCTAGTATTCTATGCAATAGTAGTGTTTTTTCCTTAAAATACTCTACTTTGCTTCATAAAAGTAGAGTACAAATGCTAGTTTGTAGTAGAAAAGTAGATTTTTTTCCTGAAACATTCAAAATCTCAAATTTTGGTCAATTCGAGTTAGTTTGGGAACTTCCTGATCGGTTATAACTACTTTTCGTCTTATTCATTAACTATATAAGGAAGATAGAAGGGCCATGAGAAAGGGGACCAAACCCATAATAATGTTATGCTGGAGGAATGGAGACCCTCATCCTCCTCTCTTGTGCCTCAGTTTCTGATAAACCCTAGCACGACTGATTAGAGGTTGGGATCCTTGTAGAACAGAAGCAGGAGACCTTGAATCTAGGTTTCATGAAGTGCCAAGCTTGAAGGAAGGTATAATTTTATGTACTTGCTTCATTCATTAATAAAGATAAGATGTTCTTCCATTTCCAAATATGACTTATTCATGTGTGTCTCAGATTTGATTACAGTTTGTTTATAGTTTGATGTCTTCTTCTGTTATGGATATCAGTCTTATATATGTAGTCAAATGTATTTGAGAAAGGTATGAAGTTGTTTTGTAGGTATGGGCACCAAGACACTGAATGGAATTGAAGGGCAAGGAAGGGAAGGCTGGGATCAACCTTCTGAATAAGGTGCACATCCTTCTAACCTCAATCTTTTTTCTCACTAGTTGTACTTATAGAACAGTTGTATGTCTATCTTTCATCCCTGAAGTTGGTAGTTTCTCCCCTGAACTATAGGTGTATTTCCCTCACAACAATTTCACCATGTCTCGTCAGATGATTAGGTACTTGATGTACCTAACGAACGTGAGACCATATATCTTCTTTGCAGTGAACACATTGAGCCAGTTCCTAACGGATCCGAGAGGTGTTCACCTGGTTGTTGTGAAGCATAATCTGAGGTACCTGAAGGGTAGGGTTGATGATGGGCTCAAGTATGATGCGAATCAAAAGTTTAACCTAGAGGGTTATGTTGATTTAGATTGGGCAGGCAGTGCTGCAGATAGGAAGAGCACTTCAAGGTGCTTCTTTAATATGGGATCAGGTGTGATCTCTTAGTTTAGCATGAAGCAGTCCTGTGTAGCACTAAGTACAGCCAAAGCAGAGTATGTAGTAGCTTGTTCGTCCAGTTGTGAGGCAGTATGGTTTAGGAAACTATTGTCGAAGCTATTTGATCTCCCGTTGGATGCTACCTGTATCTTTTGTGACAACCAGAGTTGTGTGAATTTTTTTGAGAACCGGGTGTTCCATGACAGGTCGAATCACATTGAGATCAAATATCACTATATCAGGGATATGGTGCAAAGAGGAGCAGTGAAGCTCCTGTATGTTGCGACGGATGAGCAGATTGCAGATGTGTTGACCAAAACACTAGCCAGAGTGAAGTTTGAGTACTTCAGAGAGAGGCTTGGTGTTCTTCAGATAGAAGATACTTCGAGGAAGAAGTGATGGCACACATTTGCTGGAGCCATTCCAAGCATGGTGGCATGAGGATCCTTCACATGGCTGTGGATATAAGCGTTGCGTGATGAGCATTAGGATGATGCTCCAGTTACTGCTTTGGATATGCATCAGGTGGATGCTTTACATGATCAGTTGGATCATGTGTGATGAGTATCAGGATGATGCTCTAGATGATATGCATCAGGACGATGCTATGATGATGATCAGTTGATCATGTGTGATGAGTATCAGGATGATGCTCTAGATGATATGCATTAGCATGATGATCAGGTTGATCATGTGTGATGAGTATCAGGATGATATGAATTAGGACGATGATTAGGTTGATCATGTGTGATGAGTATCAGGATGATGATCCAGATGATATGCATCAGGAAGATGCTATGATGATGATGAGGATAATCATATGTGATGATATGCATCAGGTATATGCTTGGCATGATCAGTTGGATCATGTGTGATGAGTTCCGAAGACGTAGATGGACATGAGATTTTTCGACAAAGGTGTAGATGTGTTCTCCCAAGGTCATGATGTAATTGCTGAGCCATTCTTCACAAGGTGTAGATGTGTTCTCCCATAATGAATATGTAAGGGCTGGAGCCATTCTTTACAATGTGTAGATGTGTTCTCCCACAGTAAAGATGTAAGGGCTAGAGCCATTCTTTACAAGGTGTAGATGTGTTCTCCCACGGTAAATATGTAAGGGCTAGATCCATTCTTCACAAGGTGTGGATGTGTTCTCCCACAGTGAAGATGTAAGGGATGGATCCATTCTTCACAAGGTGTAGATGTGTTCTCCCATGGTGAATATGTAAGGGATGAAGCCATTTTTCACAAAGGTGTAGATGTGTTCTCCCATAGTGAAAAAGAAAGGGCTGGAGCCTTCCCCAAATGGTGGTAGATGTGTTCTCCCATGTCGATGGTGCAAGTGCTGTGTATGTGCATCTAGGCTATGCTTCATGGACGATGAGATGATATGATCAGTATGATCATGAGTATCAGGATGATACTCCGTGGTCATGGACAGGTTGTGCAGTTGCATGTAAAAGATCCTGGGAGATTCAATAGGTTGAGCTGTGTGCTCATAAAAGTCCTGGGATGCCCTTTTGAGGTTTTTTTTATGCACGTAATTAGTCCCGAGGATTCCACAGGATGGCTAGAGATGATGAATACCTACAGCAGGCTAGGCCTACATCTAGCATGAAAAAGGGTTGGCTCTGTAGAAATTCCTATGACGAGAATAATTCAGAGATAGCCCAGTGATCAAGATGTCGAGTACAACAGCAGTGATGATGTGTTGACTCAAACCCAGTCGACAGGGGTTCCCATCACTGTAGACACCAACCCACCGCGATCTCCCTGAGCACTGGACCAGACAGGTTTTACCCTGCCCAGCAACACCTGTAGAGCAGATGAGGTCTCACCCGAGGCGATCAAGGGATAGTGGACGAAACCATGTTTCTGCCGAATGAAGGAGGATGTGTGTGTGGCATCCGCTACTTAATATTATTGCAACATTCAATGGTAAATCTATGCATTTACTTTGACATTATTGTACTCATAGCATCATTTAATGGAAACATTCATTGTTGCAGCATATTATAACAGTAAAATGACTATTGCATCAAAGAAACATTGCATTACCATCAAAAGACAGAAAACACACTAGGATTGCACATAATAGTTTCATCACATCATATTATTACCGCAAAAACCCAATACATGCCTCTACAGATCACAGACTTCAGCAATATCTCTTGATCTCACAAAAGCGCATATCAAAGATCTCTCTCTTTGCTGTCTATCTCGACCTACAATTTCTTGTCTATATATAGGCTTCCGCCTTTACAATGCTTATCCACTTACTAACAACTTCCTAACCGACTCTTAGACAAAAGACCCAAAATCTAACTGACACGGTCCAAATGACCCAGAAACCTACCTACTACGGTACAATTTACATCTCATATGGTCCAACGACCCAAAAAACTGCCTATTGCGGTACAAACGACTCAAAAAATACATAAAACAATCGAGCCTTCTTCCTTCTGTGACTTCGTCTGACGTGTCGCAACATTGGAGATGCTGCGATATCTCCTTATCAAACCGCCTACCAACAGGCCCTCAAGCCACGTCAACTGGACATGGTGTATTCTGTGGTCTTTACTCTACTAGGGTGGAACTAGAGTTCTGCAACTATTCTTGCTATCTGGATCGCACGGTGTTGTCCTGCTCCTTCTTCTACACTGATCATCTGCTCACTATCATGTACTTCTTTCCCAAAAGTGGACTCTTCCCAACTTACTGTCGCAGTCTTTGCAAAATCATCCTCCAGTCTCAAGAGACTGATTGTAGACAGAGAGGAATTTGTAAGCAACACCAGGGTGTAAAAGAAACCAGTGGTTCTGGCACATCTGTTTCGAACCAGTAAGCACATGTTATAGGGACCCAGGGTGACGACCCCCCCCTTTTATGTGGTCGCAGGGACCATGAGACTTCGAACCATCACCAACTGGCTAGACATCTCGGATGAGACTTCATGCTTGTAACCCAAGAGTATCCGAGGTGCAGCTTGCTCCAACCGCTCATGTACACTCATGGTTTGGGCCTTCAGTGCATCGAGTGTTCTACCACATGAAATAAAATGGATCATTTCCACAACCTCCTTGGAATTCCTAACTTAGCTAGATGCCTGAGCCTTTCGTAACATAACCCCTCTTAACTAAAAAAACCTCTATTCTCTTACTATCCTCAGGTCCTATATTTATACATCGCATTCAGCCATTCATCTACCTCTACACGCCTTTGCACCACCTTCTCACGCTTCAGGGTAATCATAATAATCCGTTGTTCCATGTGAGTATTGGCCTGACTTCGGAGCAATCGTACTTTCACCTATTTCCTTGCATGCAAAAATGTGTGAAGCATCGCTTTGGCCATGCTACCATGGTGGATGCCTCATGCCAACCATGCAAACCATCCCTCTAGGTGCCATCGGCCATGCTACCTCAGTGTATCCCTAATTCCAAACGTGCGTTCTTCTGGCACAATCTAAATCGACTAAAGATCATATCCATCAAAAAGGGAAAATTCCCATCTGCATAATGATTTCTGATGTGACCTAATCGCAATGCTACTACTTGGCGCAAATCGCTCCATATTTGTGGCAAAAGACTCCCTGCTTCCGTAGTCCATCCTTGTTGGTGCGCCATCCTGTCACCAATAATTCTACACATTTTTTTTTTCCTGATGCGACTCAGGAATCATGGTGTTCCAAGCCCGACCGATAGGGCTTCAACCTTCTACCATTAATCAATTTGGAGAGCATCACCCCATCCAACTACTACAACTGTACCGCTCCTCCTGAAGTAATGCTACTAATGCGATACAGACCAAACCAATGCATCTACAATTTTCCTAGATGTTTCATAGACTTGCTGTCGTATAACAACACCAAATCACCTTGTTGAAACTATTTTTTCTTGAGGTGGCGATCGTGCCAATCGTTCTAGCTATCCTTCTCCACACCCTAATGAAAACCGGTGATAAAGCGATCTTCCTCCAGCTGGATTAACTGTGCGAGACGTTCCTCTAAGGCTGCCGCAGCATCCATACCAGTTGCTGCCACTATGCGTAGACTTAGAATGATATACTGTATAGGCATAACCACTTCTTGTCCATACACCAGCTTAAATGGTGTCTTCCTTGTTAGCCATTTACATGTGGTGCGATAGGCCCACAATACTGCTGGGATTTTTAGATCCCAGTCATCGCGGTTCACATTACACACATTTTTCAGCACATGCTACAATATCTTATTGAAAGCCTCCACCATGCCATTCACCTGTGGATGATAGGGTGTACTCTTCTTATGCTGTATCTGCAACTCCTCCGTTAATGCGATGATGGCGCGATTAAGAAAGTGGCTACCTTGATCGCTCAACAATATCTTTGCGTAGCCAAAGCGAGTGACAATGTGGTCAAAGAGAAACCATGTGGCTATGGTCGCGGAGCAATCAATGACTAGTGCAGCATCTGCCCATCGTGTCAAGTAATCTGTCGCCGTGATGATATACTTAGCACCAGTGCGCTTACCCGAGGGATTGATGGGTCCCACAAAATCTACTTCCAATTTGTCGAATGGATGCAATTTCAACTGGGGCATCAACGACATCTCATCCCTTCTGGATGGCTTCTTGGTTCTCTAAAAAATGTCGTAGGATCTTAAATACTCTGTCGCATCACTGTGCACCGTAGGACACCAGAGCCCTACTCGAAGCACCTTCCTTGTCGTTGCACAACCACCATAGTGCCCTCCAGCAACACCCGCATGTGCTTTGGAAAGGATGTGCTCTTGCTCATGTGGAAAGATACATCGCCGCAATACCTAATCGACACCCATTTTGTATAGCGCTCCTACAATTAGTTGGAAGTCTGCAGCCTTGACTACCAACTGCTTCTTCTGAGTAGGGGTGAATTCCTCTGGTGCAGTTCCTGTCACCAGATACTGAATGATTCCTTCAAAATATCCATCAGCGACTTCAACTTTAAATAATTGCGCATCAAGAAACCCATCTTCAATATTATTTGGCTCCTCTCCTGTGTGAATCCGGGAGAGATGATCTGGTCCAACATTTAACCGCCCTGGCTTCACAATTACCTCAAAATCGAACTCCT
Source organism: Larix kaempferi (assembly GCA_027924585.1). Taxonomy (NCBI): domain Eukaryota; kingdom Viridiplantae; phylum Streptophyta; class Pinopsida; order Pinales; family Pinaceae; genus Larix; species Larix kaempferi. The sequence goes on from BSBM01000282.1 coordinate 6,020,172, forward strand.
GAAAAAGAAGTAGCCATCGACAGATCTTCCCCCCCAACACAGGCTTATTGACCAGGTATTTCAATGCAGAATGATCTGTGAACATCTTGAAATGGCCTCCCAATAAGTAGTGGCGGAACTTCTGTAAAGCATAAACCATTGCTAGACCTTCCCTCTCCGTAGTACTATAGTTTTTTTCTGTAGACGACAACTTACGGCTGGAAAAAGAAATGGGGTGATCAAGATCCCCCTCTCCGGGCTAGGCCAATACCACTCCCAGCTTGATCAATGAGGCATCAACATGAACGTGGAATTCCTTACTCCAGTTAGGAAATACCAATATTGGCTCCGAACCCATCTTCATATTTAGTGTCTCAAAGATATCCTGACATTCCGGGCTCCACTATAATACCGCATCCTTCTTCAAAAACTTCTCCATAGGGGCGGTAATCGCAGCATAACCCCTGATGAACTTGTGATAATACCCCATGTGTCCTAGCGTCACCCGTAACTACTTAACAATAGTCGGCGGCATCAAACTTAGAATGAGTGCAATCTTTGCTGGGTTGACCAACAATCCTAGCTTACACACAATATGACCCAACAGTATGCCAAACGGTGCACAAAAGATACATTTCTTTAGGTTTAACGAGATTTGGTGCTGCTGACATCACTCCAACATCAACCGTAGATTCTCTAGATGATCACGGACCAAACCATAGATCGTCCAATCATCCATGTATACCTACAAAAAATTCTGAATGAAATCTTTGAATGCAGCAACGACAACCAGTGAAAATATTGTAGGTGCTTTCTTCAAACCGGACGGCATTACGATGTATTGAAAGTAGCCCCATTCGGTAATGAAAGTTGTCTTATGGTGATCTTCTTTTGCAATGCGGATCTGATGGTAGCCAAAGAACCCGTCTGTGAAAGAGTACATATCCTAGCCACCCACACCCTCGAGCTCTTCGTCAGTAAACGAGGTTGGGAACGGATCATGCAAACATGCGTCATTTAGCTTTTTGAGGTCAACGCAAATGCGCACTTTGCCAGCTTCTTATCTTGTACCACCATAGGACTAATCCATTCCAACTCCTCAACCGGTCCAATGATACCAGCATCCAACATGCAATCCAGTTCTTCCTTGACCCTCTCCTTATGTCATGCATTCAATCGATAGGGTTGCTATCGGATTGGCTTAGCATCTGGTTTTAATGGAATCTTCATTTCTCCTAAGTCACCCAGAATCCCCTTCATGTCAGAAAACTTTGTAGGAAATATGTCCTGAAACTCATGGAGAAAATCAATGACCTTGCTTATCAGCTGATCATCCTAGTAATCCCCGACATTTGTGAACTTCGGTGTGTCCTCTGTCCCAATGTTAATCTTGTGGATCTTCGGCGGCTAACTGATCGGATTGCTTGGCGCATCAGGTGGTACCATAGCACAACTTCCTTCTGATTCCGAGATATTTACATTCCACAGATCATCACCATCTTCTGGCCCACCACTGATATTGAAGCATTCCATGAGAGACTGCATTTGGCAGTGCGTGTGTGGATCCACAGGATATGCTACCCGGAGAACCTGCAGAATTACATCACGGATGAGCTGTAATGCATTATTAACCTCTGGATCGGCATCCACAAAACAAAATGTATGGGAAAAACACACTGTGAGCTCTAGTGAAGTAGAAATTTCTCCTCGCAACTCAGCTGCAGTATACCATGAGCATGGCATATCATCCAAAGTATGGATAAAAGCATGGACCCACTCATCTTTTGGTCACAATACCCATAACCATTGACACTCCATCAAGTGACCACCAGGGTCGTTCCAACCATCATACTTTCCAGTGTGGTAAACCTCAGTATCACCAAAGAGTGTCATCATCAATCTTTTGCATTTCGACCATCCATCAATTGATGCCTTGTGTGTCACCCACCAGCATGCTGGTGCAACCTTCAATGCTTCGTTCAATGCCAGCAATCATTGTGGTTCGGAAACTCTTTCTTCAAAATCCGTCATAAATTCAGATAAGCCAAGCAATCCTTCATATACTGGTAGTGTGACCGTTTCAGTTGCAACATGACATAATGACTGTGTGATCAACCCAGACTTATGGAGTGACACTTTGTGCAAGCAGTTCTTCCAATATTCTAGCGCATCATCAGAGTCGGATGGCGCAAAGTTATCGCTGTGCCATCCTAGCTCACCGTTGGTAGTCGGATGGATATAATCTTCAGAGATATTGACTGCATGGTCCCATCCACTGGAATCATCATCCTTCACTGGTTCTATGTAGCGGCGTCCCTCAGCCGGATCCAATGGGGCGATAACTCTGAGATCACGATTTTCAAAAGTCATCATCCGTCACTTGAAGTTGATTACATCTCCACTATCATTAGCCCATCCAATCCCCAGTAATGTCGGATAAGAGCTTCCTCATTCAACCACTTTTATTACATCAAAGTTGGCATATTTTTTCATTCCCTCAATGTCCACCACCATTCGTGGAACTCTCCCAATCGGTGTTACTTTAGCGTGATTAGCTAACTAGAGCTATATAGGGGACCAGCTCAATGGGGGACTCCGCATCTTCTTCCAAGCCTACTTGGTCAAGATGTTGACATCCGAACCAAGATCCAAAATAATTAAATCAACATCATAGTCGCCAATTTGAATATTCATCCGCATCTCCTTACTCGTCTTTCGTCGTTGTAAGGAATTAACCGCAAACTCTTGTCGATCCTGGGCTGGTCATCACAACAGAACTTCAATCACAGCAAGAGCATTGGGATCTCTTGCCAGGGATAAGCAATGTTCCAAAAATGCTTGAAGTGTGCTGGACTGCTGCGACGGGCCACCCTCTGAAGTTGTATCAAAAGTAGAGGGCATGTCATACATAACAGCTTTACCTCGGTCTTTTTCTAGTGCACGACGTGCTTGAAGAAATGCCTCCCGCTCCACATCAATGTCAAATGATACCTTCTTTTGTCCGGCTAACCGGATCGTTGAGCTGTCCTCTCTAGTTGTCTTTACTCCACGAGTGACCATAGCAACGAAAGCATCTTGCGCTCTTACGAAAGCATCTTGTGCTCTTGGCTCTGCAGAAATTGTTGCGATGTTTGCACCCTGGGTCTGGTTCAACAACGGATTCATGGGTGGGTTCACATTCAGATTTTGATTTGCCCGCATATTCTGGTTTTGAACTGGTTGCTGCACTTGGTTCTGGGAAGCTTATTGTTACTGGGGATGGCTCTGGAACTGGGGAGTATTCCCTGCTTTCCATTGTTAACACCCAAAAAGTGCTCACTACCTCATATCCCTCATTACATGACTCATTTGTCCATATTTCCTACCATATTTGCCTCCAAAACCTTAAAAACCCATTAAAAAGCCTCGAAAAGGCCCAAAAACCATTAAAAAAGCCTCCAAAAGGCCAAAACCCCCCTTTTTTCCCCAAAATAATGTAAATTTCTCCAAAAATAGCAAAAACCCTCTAAAAAGGGAATAAAAAATACAAAAAAGAGGAAAAAGAGGGAAAAAAGAAAGCAAAACCCTATATAGCTGACCTAAACCATATGGTGCCCAAAACCATGGGTCAGCACTCCACCACTAAAAACCTATAAATAGGTGATGGAGGCTCCCCATTTTTCATCCACAGTCATCCCTATCTTCACTCTGCCAAAAATTCTCATGAAACCCTAGCTCTCCCTTTGGAGCTACTTTCCACTTGAGAACCCCAATTGGCCCCATTTCCAAAACACCTTTGGAAGAAGGAGAAGGAACAACACTGGAGCTTGGAAGCAATCCTCTTGGACTGCTGCAAGGGCTTCATCAACCTCTACACCTGAGGTAATTTTTAATACAAAAAGAGAGATCTTCACCATATTTTCATGTTTTGTTATTTATGTTAATGCTCATGCTAGGTTAAATTTCATATTGTTTTATTGCTTTAATTTACTGTTTATTGAACTGCTACTAAGGAGGCCCTTCTCTTTAGTAGGTGCTCATTTGCACAAGCTAGGGTGAAAACCCTAGCTACAGTTTTGGCGACTCCCCTAGTGTTCCTTTGAATTTCTGGTTATAGTTTTTAAATTTTTTTAATTTTCTGCAATATTTTTCTGTTTTTTCCTTGCGGCTGCCCCTTTTCGGCAGTCGGGTTTGCTGCCATAAACCACGTCTTTTGTCCCCGCAGTTGCGATCCAACCGCATCTTTCAGACTATTACTTGCAATCCAACCGCTGCTCTCAGATTGTTTCCTATGATCTGCCGGCGATTTTCAGTCTGTTACCTACGATCTGACCGTGGCTCTCAGCCTATTTCGTGCGGTCCGACTGTGGCTGTTCACCCCTTTCCTATGGCCCACCTATGGCTTTCTGCCTTTTTCCTGCGGCCCACCTACGACTTTCAACCATTTTCCTGCGATCCGCCTGTGGCTTTCAGCCTTTTTCTTGTGACCCGCCTACGGCTTTCCTCCATTTTCTTGTGATCCACCTATGGCTTTAGCCTTTTTCTTGTGATCTTCCTGTGGCTTTCAACCATTTTCCTACGATCCACCTGCGTCTTTCAGCCATTTCCCTGTGGTCCACCCTCGACTGTCGACCTATTTCCCGCGATCCGACCGTGCAGTTTCGCTGCAGACCCGCGATCTGTTTTTTGCATTTTTTTCCCTGTTTGAACCCAGAACTTTGCTGCAATATTTTCTGTACCTGCATAGCCATCTGTCCTATCTATAGCCATACTTCCCTACAACCTTCTTTCTATAGTTTTGACCTCTGTTCCATTTTCAGAGTTTTTTCCAGTTTAAGCATTTTAATTGTAAAAAGAAAAGAAAATTTTGCATTCAAAGTTTAATTTCTGCATTATTATTGTTAGTTAGAAAGTTTCCCACCCCGTGGCACTTTTACTTGGGTTCATTATCTCACACACACACACACTCTGTCACCTAATTCAAGTGAGCCCTAAAATACTGCTTAACACAACCAACATTCTAACCCCACTTGGGGAACACATAAGAATCTTGTAGTTAGGTAGAATCGGGGAGATAGGCATCCAAATAACACCCCTCGGTTGCTTACACTTGAGACATAGTTGTTGTCCATTAGGGAACCAAAATCCCCTAATATTTTTTGGCACAGTCACAACCAGTTTATCAGAGGGCCTCTCCCCTAGGAGGGTTGAAGTAGCCAGATTGGTTCCGGAGGCCTGAGTGGAATACTGCAATCCATTCCGTAACCAAAGGATACCTTTCGTAGTTCTCGGTGTACCACCCATATGGGGGTACATTGGCGATAGAACCAAACTGCAGATTCACCTTTTCTAGATGTGTCATGAACGAGGTATCTTAGTTGCATTTCTTCTAGGATTGACTACCCGGTGTCCCTCCCGGTAGGGGGATATCTTTAGCCACTTGGCTCTACTATCCATATTTTCTGACTTGGATTTCATCACCTTGCAGAGGATATGTTTGGTTGAGTCAGAATACTATTTAGCTAGGTGTTTGCATGCTCCCTTACCTTCCTTTGGTCTAGCGAGTCCACTATTTTTATTTTTTAGGAAACCTACTACTTGTTGGTATTCTGACCATTTTTATTGACGCTCCACTTATTGTAGCACAGCTGTTATAGTGAGTGTTTTGAGCTAGTTGTTGGCCTGAGTGTCATATTTTTTGCACTCTCCTTCTGCACACTCGGTTGCATTAGGGTTTTTGATCTATTTTTCACTCAACACAACCCCCAGATACTTGACAGCGTCTGTCACCATTGTGTCCCCGAGACATTCTCGGTGCCTCCGGGGTGAGCCCCCGCAGCACAGTTCACTTGACATCACCCGTCATAGACATAGATCTTCATCACTTGATACCACTCATCACAGATCTCGAGCTTTGTCACTTGACTCTACTCGTAAACATCATAGATCTCCGTCCCTCGGTACTGACGCCCCTTATTTCACCTCTGATTCTGAAGCAGAGTCCGAGAACCCCACTTACACTGCACCAACCAACCCCATGGCTGGCATGACTTCCAACCCTTTCTTTGTAGGGACCATTGGTGGAACATCCACCACCACCCCAGCTACCACACCTACTTTGGGTATGCCCTCGATGGGGCCCACATCCACCATTCTGATCACTGTACCCATTCCAGTAGCTAACATACCCATACCAACTCCACCAATGGCTCACACTACCCTTGGCGGTGTAGGACCATCCCATACCACCTTCGTTCCTACACCTGGGGGCAACGTCCCCAACCCGAACGCAGTTCCTCCACTTGGGGGCATTGGCCCCAACGTGGTCACAACCACCAATATGTCACATCCTTCTACTAGTTTTCCATTCATGGCTAGTCTCAACCTTCCTGACCTGGCCAAACTGACTAACGATCCCATCAGACATGACCCTATGTGGCCTCACATGCCCACCAAACTCCCATCAGACATCCCTAAGTTTGAGGGGAAGGCAAGTGAAGAACCCCAAACCCACATTATGTCCTTCCATCTATGGTGTTCCTCCAACTCAATAGTGGATGAATTTGTCTGACTCCGTCTATTACAGCGCACCCTCACTAGCTCTGCAGCCAAGTGGTATATCGAGCAACCCCATGGGACCCATGCCACCTTTACTTCCCTTGCCTCGACTTTCCTATAGTTCTTTCAGTTACCTGTCCGCTATGACGCGGGAGTTGAGATCCTATTGTCTTGTAGACAGAAAATGACCACCCACATCACTGACCACATTCATGAGTGGCGTCGACGGTGAAGCCTCTGCAAAATCAAGTTAGATGACCGTATCTTCTTAGATTGGTTTCTAAAATCTCTCCTTCCTATCATTGCCAATGATGTGGCATCTGAGAGACCCCAGTCCAAAGAAGAGGCCATCCTCAAAGCCCAGTAATTTGACCTTATTTACGCCCAGTCTCATTATCTATATTCCATCATACCTGATGCCCCCCGTGGCGATTCCTCCCGACATGATGCGCCGGGGGCATCCCATGCCACAGATGGCATCATTGGCCGTATAGCCTCACATAACCAGCCCTTTTCCATAGCATGTCCTAGCCCTGGCCCCGACCTTTCACGTGCTACATCCCAGTCCGGAGCAACCAATTCGTATGCTCCCACGACACAACATCACCATTCCCACGGACCCTCATGTCCACCTCAGTGCTTTGGTCATGCATCCCCTACTTATGCCCCCCCAGTCGCACCTCAGCCATATTATCACCCATAGGCTGCGTAAGCTCCTGTATCCTCTCAAGCCCCACCTACTTATTATCCACCCTAGGTAGCCCCTGCGGCAAACCCACAACCCGTTGCACAAACATATCAGCAACCCCCACAAGGTTCAGCACCTGCGCCGCCTCCACCTACTTATTATCCACCGTAGCTTGCTCCCGCACCTGCACAACCCCATAACCCACCTGCCACCCAAGGGCAAGTGTATGCGCAACAAAATCCGTAGCCAAACCAAAATAACCAGCTCCAACAAGGGTAGCAAAACCACGACAAAGGTCGTAACCGTGGGAACAACCCCCCTCCAGACCAAGGCGGTCAACCTCCCAATCCCCCAAACAATAATAATGCGGCACCTGCCAACAAGAACCTCGACCGGCCACCCAAGCAAGCCAAAAATCCTAATTTGCGAACAAATCATCCTTTCTCTATTTGTGGGGTCTACGACCATTACACACATGCTTTCCCACATTTAGAGAGGGCTCGGCAACTCTGGACTGATGATGCCCACCGCCAAGGGCATACGGCTCCTCAAGTGCCACCTAACACCCCCCCACCTCAGAATCAGCCCTTGGTGTTACAAAATCCTTTGCCCACCCAAGGCGTAGTGAACACTCAGTCGTTGGCTCCCCCTCAAGGAAACACGCCACCACAACAGCAAATCACTTATGCCGCTCTTGATCAACACATGACAGACTCAGGTACCCATCACTTGTTAATGATGTCTTCCGTTGATGTCAACCTTCAAACCCATCAGAACCAATATGGCTCCACCCCTGAAGCCCCTCCCGCCGAAAAAAATACCAATGCTCATCCCACCGATCAGTCATTACGCATACCCCCAGCTCCACTAGATGGTGCCTCCAAAGCCCCTCGCTTCCCACTTCGCCGCATCCCCAATAACCCCAATGCTTGCACTGTGTCTAATTACAACATTGTAGATGACTTAGCCTAGTCCCCCGCAGCCATGTCTGCGTTAGAGGTCTTAAAAAACTGTCCTGCACAGCGCAAGACTTTGCTTTCAGCTATTGGTGCTATTGACCCAAATGATTCACAAGTGATGGCCTTCGATTTGGACCAATCTGAACCACGCCTGCCTTCCACATTACCGTTCCAGGTTTCTGTATCTGTTCGAAATATTGTCATCCATCGGTGCATCATCGATGAAGGTGCCTCTACATGCATTATGTCCACATTTGTTTGGCAGAAGTTGGGCTCCCCTACTCTCTAGTAGTCCACCATTGCGTTGCGAGCCTATGACGGCCGAACCCAAGGTCTCTTAGCTAATTTCCCTGTCCAGTTGGCTGGTAAAACCATGCTCATTGACATAGAGGTCATCAATGCCCAACTTGATTATAACCTCTTACTTGGTCACAGTTACATGTATGCTATGCAGGCGGTTGTGTCATCCATTTTTTCGTACCATGATGTTCCCCCATGACGGACACGTGGTCAAGGTTGATCAACTCACCTATTATGATCCCAATTCCCCCGCTGCACCAGAAAATGTTCTTCCCATGGTTGAACAACCTATTTGTGGTGCCACTACCTCGTTGGTTTCCTCACTGGGACCTCAACATCCCGGTTGTCCAACTTGACCCAACCCTTAAGCCTCGTGATAAATCACTGCGTACCAATCACCCTTGTGCAATATGCAGTATTTACGGCCATTACTCACATCACTATCTAGATCTCCCATATTATAGAGCTTCTCTATATGAAATGAATAACTTGGACCTCGAGACGACTCCCCCCACCATTGAAGAGATCCACCCCCCAGTCTCCTCATCATTTGGAGAGATTAATACCATTTATATGATCTCTTCTACCACCACTCCCTCATCAACCGATTTGACAGCTCAGACTTTCCACAATGATGAGGAGATTCTAGAGGCTCTTACTACCCTTGATTACCCATGGGAGGATATGCACCATCGTTCCTATTTCCTCCTGGAGGAGTCCTCCTCCATCACAGCCACCCAATTTTTGGTTGAGTCCAAAGATTTCCTCCCCACCAAAGTCGACTGGTTTAAAGAGCCCATTCCTGCTCCCGACGCCTTTGAGGAAGGTAACATGGCCAATATCTAACCCACAATCCAAATTGATATCGCTGCCCCAGGGGGTGCCCCTGAACTCATTAGTGATTACTTTAGGAGCCTCCCGCAGTGAGTATGAGATCGGAGAGTACAAAATTTTTTTCCAAGAGTTTTGTGACGTCTTTCCTGGTCTTGACCCCACTATTATAGAACACCACATTGACACATGGCTAGATGTACCCCCCATTCGCCAGAAACAGCGCCCCATTCACCCATCAAAGCTACCTACCGTTAAAGCAGAGATTGAGGAACTTCGCACAGCAGGATTCATTTACCCTATTGCATATACCACTTGGGTTTCTAACCCCATCCCTATTAACAAGAAACAAGGCACCATCCGCGTATGTACTGATTTCTGCGATTTGAACCGAGCATGTCCCAAAGACAACTTCCCCACGCCATTCATTGACCAACTCATCGATGCGTGTGTAGGGCATGAAGTCCTATCCTTCATGGACGGTTTCTCTAGATATAACCAGATTCAGATCCGGAAGGAAGATCAATATAAGACTGCCTTCACTACCCCATGGGGCACCTTTGCCTATTGTGTCATGCCTTTTGGCCTTAAAAATGCTGGTGCCACCTTCCAACGGGCCATGACCTATTGTTTTCATGACTTGGTCCATATATTACTAGTCTATCTTGATGATCTTACAACTCGTTCCCGACAACAATAAAACCACCTTAATGACCTATGGCAAGTCTTTCTACGTTGTCGCAAATATCAAATCCGCTTGAACCCACTCAAGTGTGTCTTTTGCATTCCGACAGGCCAGTTGTTGGGTTTCATTGTTTCCCATAAAGGAATCGCTATTGATTCCCTCAAAGTACAAGCCATCATAGACCTTCCTGCACCTCGCATGCTTCGGCAGCTCTAGAGTTTGTAGGGGAAATCTAATTTCCTCCATCACTTCGTTCCAGATTATGAGACCACAGTTCATGGTTTCTTACGCCTGCTTCGTACTCAGATACCCTTTGTTTGGCATGACCAGGTGCAAGCTGCATTCCAAGCCCTTAAAAGGACTCTCACACAAGCCCCTTTGATCTCCCCTCCGGATTTCTCTCAAGACTTCATCCTTTACGTCTCGGCATCTGACCATGCCGTGTCCGGAGTCCTTGTCCAAGAAGATGGTTCTTGCCAGGAGCATGTATTTTATTATGTCAGCCAGACCTTATCTGGACCACCCCTATGTTACCCATATGAAGAGAGGTTGGCCCTCTCCATCGTATTTTCTGCCCAAAAGTTACGACATTACATTTTACTCAGTCATACAACAGTTCTCACCGACTCCAACCCCATGGTCTATCTTTTGAACCGGCGACTTCTGCAAGGTTGCATTGCTAAATGGGTCAGTATCCTCCAATATTATGACCTAACTTTCACAACCCCTAAGAGCACTAAAGACCTCATGCTTTCCCAGCTCATAACCAATCTCCCATCCCTTTTTCTATCCCCACAAATCTCCGATGAGTTACCCAACAATCACTTGTTCATCATCTCATTCGATGACCCATGGTACAGTGATATTTTTTTATACCTTCGCACGTAGAAGTTTCGACCAGACATAAATCATGATGGACATCGTCATATCCATCACCAGGCCTCTCGATATCTCCTCTTGGGCGATGTCCTTTACCGGCGAGGGGTTGATACTATTCTCCGTCGTTGTCTTACACACGAGGAAGCCGAACAAGTCCTCAATGATTGTCATAGCAGTGCCTGTGGTGGACATTTCTCTGAAATGGCCACCACCCAAAAGGTCATCCACGTTGGATACTTCTGGCCCACACTCTTTACCAACTACATCACAGCGGTAAAACATTGCCATAGTTTCCAACTTTTTGCCCCTAAGGATCAGACACCACCCGCTCCGTTACACCCCGTCGTCACCATTGGTCTCTTCTGCAAATGGGCCATCAACTTCATGGAATGTAAACCCTCATCCATAAACAGCCATAAGTACATCATTGTTGCTGTCAACTACTTCACCAAATGGGCCGAAGCCATGCCCACCTTGAATTGTAAAGCTGACACCACTGCCTGTTTCTTTTTTAACCATGTTATTACGTGATTCAGGGTCCCCAAACAGCTGGTCTCAGACCATGGTTCACATTTTGAAGATTCCATTTGATGTGAGTTGTCCACTCTATTGAAGTTCAAACATCAGTATTCCTCTACTTACTACCCCTAAGGGAGCAACCAAGTAGAGGCCATCAATAAAATTTTAAAAACCATCCTTCAACGCACTATTGACCGGCATAAGTCCAATTGGCATCACATGCTTTTCCCTGCATTATGGGCTTATTGCGCAATCAACTGTGGACAATTCTCAACTGTGTGATCGTTAACAAAACAGAACATACACTGGTTCTGTAGCAGTGGACAGTTCTGCTATTAGTGTCCCCATACCGCAAAGTGATAGCATTAGATAGGTCTGCAACCACCTCATCATCCTCCTCGACCAAATCCTCCTTGGTATCCTCCCTGGAATCCTCCCTGCTGCTGGTACTATGGTTTGTTGAACTGTTTCTACATTGGTGTTGGTTGCATTCCTTGCCCTTGCTGTGCATACTACAGTTGTTGTACATACTGTGGCTGCTATGGAGCCATCTGCATCGGAGCATATTGTGGCATAAACTACTGCGGTTGTTGCTACTGCGATACAAACTGCATCTGCGGTTGAGGTAGCGGCTGGGCTACCTGTGGCTGTAGTTGCGATTGTCGTACGACACGTTGGTCATCCTTTACATACAATGCATCGTACATTCGTTCTTATAGAAACCCATATGCATAGCAATCTTTGTCGTCGTGACCCACCGATTTGAAAAATGTACAATAAATATTCCTCGGGGTTGTGACCATTTTCTGCATATATGGGCAATTGTCATGGCTGTGCCCGTATACCTGATAGATGCAACACCACGGCATGCTACCACCATTCAATGGATTTGGCGCCCCTGAAACCAAATAGTTGCGGAAATTTGGGCAATTGTCCTTCGTAGGCCCTTCTCCTCAACATCGTGTACAGCATACTTCATCGCGTTGTTCCTTTCCCTTCTTCAAATCTTGCAGCTGTATAGTCAAGTTAGCGAGTTGTGCCTATATTTGTGACATCCCGGCTGCATTTTCTCCAATCGACGATGCCTCCAATCGCATTGCAATCTCTAGAGCTTCACTGGGCGTAAAGATGTTTTGTTGCATCAATGGTAGTCGAATGTGTGGTAGCAGTGCCACAATGAACCACTCTTTATGTTGGATGATGCTCATATCGAAACTAACCCTTTCCATTAGCGTCTTGAATAGCTAGTCGAAATCCCACACCATCTCATTGGGATACTGCTTAATTTCTTTCAATTCCGTAATATACTGAGCCTCCAACTTGGGCTTTCTGAATTCTGCAATCAGTCCATCCCGGATCTCATCTAGTGACTTCTCTGGGGCGCCTGTAGGGACTAGAACAAACTTCATAAACCAATCTAATGCACGACCTCACAGAGTTGTTGCTAACTGTTTTTTTCTAGCAGCATCATCAGTGATCTGTTTGACGGTCCAGACCGCTCCACACAAAAACCAATACTGTTCTGGGTGGTTTGTCCCACTCCCATGGAACAATGGTAACTTAGCATCATCACCCACCATTATGGGCTTCCTTCCTCCTTTCATTGTACTACTACCAATTAACTTATGTGGTATTGAAGAACTTGGCGGTGTCGAAGTGGTATTTCTTGCTATCTGAGAGATAGTGAGCGGAGGTGTGGGTATGTTGGTGCTGGGGTTTGGTCTTTCCTCTATCCTAGGCGTAGCTTGGTTGTCCTTGTCAGGACTGTGAGGTCACTTTGTCCCATGTGGTCTTCCTTCACGGCCTTGCTGATCGACCGCAACAGGAACTTCTCCTGTCCTCTACCTCTTTTCCTGTCGGAACCTCGCTCCTCCCCTCGTAAGACCACTTTCTTCCTCGGCTTCACTCACAGTCTCATCATGACCTGCACCCATCTACCCCTTATCATTCCATGTACCGCTCCCCAACTTTCACGGTACCCATGGCCTCTTCCCACTAGGCTGTCTACTGATCAAGATGCATCTTAAGTATGCCCTTTTCGCAAATAAGCATCTTAATCGACAGTTGAAGTGACAGTAGAAACCTGCCCCGAGGTTCGCAGAAAAAATATCTTTCGGCTTCACTATAAGATTTCTGAGTATCAACCATGAACTTTGTGATATAGCCCTCTATAATTCTATCGAACCACACTTCGAAAGCCCTCGATGCTTTATTGTCAACCTCCTATAGCTCCTGAATCAACTCGGGGGTCCAGGTTGTCGGTTCACCCCCCTGGAAGTTCCTTTTTTGGAAGGTCAACTTCGCCAACCACTCATACAAAATGACTGGGAATTCAAAGAAGAACCATTCATGTGGTCCATCGTGAATATATCTATCCACCCACTGATCTACTATTAGTCGAGTGTTCCGGCTTTCTTCTTTAGTGAATTCTTGCAGCTTTTGATCAAACCATTCCTGGAACTCGGGTTTCGTCGGGTGCTACAACATATCTTCCTTTCACTTCACACACGGTCCTGGCAACAGAACCATTTGTTGACTTGTTGGAGAGAACTTCCGCAGCATTTAGGAAGCTGCTAATTTTGGGAAGGATAACTAATTTTGAAGAGAAAGTACCAATTTTGGCGGTAAGACAAAGATATCGCCGTAGCACAAATTCCGGCGGGAATCACGGCGATAGGTACAGAAAAGTCAAGCATGTGGTACAAAGAAGAGGCCGAAGGGAGAGCTCAACCACCGCAATAAAGGCGCCGGAGATGAAGAGAGGGTTCAGCTACCCTCATTAAAGAAGAAGGACCACAGTCAGCGTTGCTTGAACCAAGAAGAAGCGACGGGCCGATGCATTAAAGACTAAGGACTGCAGGAAGCGGCGACGAGACAGAAGGCGGCCATGGAAGTACAGCCAGTTGACTGTAAGTGGTTAGGGTTGAGTCACTGTTGGGATAAGGCCCACAGTTTTGTAACTGCGATGAGACCTTCGGGCCATCTATATATAGTAGTCTTTTTATAGGATAAGGGGTTGGCCACATAGCGATAGAGACAGCAGGTAGATGCTAGTCAAGTCTTTTGTTGTTGCAAGCCTGAACATCCCTGAGACGACAAGGGCCGACCTGTTGAGAGAGTGCAATCCGCAGGGATTGCGAGAGGAAGAGAGTGCACTGTAAAGGCAAGAAGAGAAAAGGGGTCTATAGAGAAGGGCTCCCACTGAGGTGGAGTTTCCCAGAAGACCCCTGTTGTAAAGAGTGGAACGGAGCTGTGTTTATTCCCCAGAGTTGTAAGCAAGAACCGCAGTTCCCCTGGGCGTAGTCTTTGCCCTGGGAGTATCAATGTGCTTATCTAAGTAGCACTATTGTAATTGTGTAGCCATTGATCTCATTCACGTGTTTGTGCTATATATATGAATGCTTCAATCTGTTATAAGTAATGTACATGGTCGTCAGTTAACTTCTGAATGATGTATAACAATTGCGATAATCATAGCTAACCTCTTTGCGAACTAGATAATTGTTAAACAGAGGTTAATGTGCGAGTAAGAACTGAATATGAGGCATGAATGGTTTATTTAGACATTGCGCAAAGTAATGTTCTACCTAGTTACGTGTTGCGAGATATCAAGGGTCGAGTTCATTAGCGAGGGTTAGGCTTGTAGGCTGAATGTTGTTGCTAACTGCAGTACCAGGATAAGGATAGCTAAGACCACCTATTAACCCAGGAAGCGGTCAAAGTTCGCTTGCCGCAGGAACTAGAAGGGGAAGATATCGCACCTACGATATCTTGGGTATCGCTAGACGGTTTCACATAGGGAAAGACTTATCGCATTCCCTGCATACCGCGATAAGACAGAGGCGTAGCCGGAGTAATGGAATGAGATACACAGCTTTTGTGAAAGGGGTTAAGGAGGGTTTAACCACCCTGGATGCCTCGGAACTTGGCTGAGGACACTTGAGTCTTCTGCCTCCCATTAGAATCACTTCGGGTGAGACTTCAGGTTGCTTCTGCGACCTGTTGCCGAAAGGGCCAGTGAGCTAAGGGTTCTGTTGGTCTAAAAGATTACCGCCAGCCCGGGTCTGTCCAGAGAGAAAGGATCAAAGATCAACAAATGGTTCCGTTGCCGGTTTGAACACATTGAGCTGATGTTCTGTTGGCATCCTACCAAGCAAGAACTTAACCAGTGGGTTGAGTCAAAAGAAAGAGAGTTTGCTGCAAAAGAAAACAAGAATCCTAGACTGAGCACTGAGGCTTGGCTACAGAAGCACATTTTTACAGATCTTCACGAGATATTCTTCGTAACTTATGCTATTGAGTTATATGGTTGGTTATCAAAGCTTGTTGACAACAGCGGTGTCAAGAAGAGTCGAGAAGTTGTCTGGACAGCAGAGCTGATTCAGACCTTGAAAGGTGTCGATAACCCCATCTCACGCGCAGTAGACTTCTGGCTTACGAGTCTGCTGGAAGGCTTCATCACAGAGTTCGCGGTTGATCAGAGAAAGAGTTTCAGCGCAGCAGAACGGTACTTCTTCAAGGGTTATCGCGGTAAGTACCTAAATTCTCTAAGTCTGTCCATTAAGCAATTACTATATGAAAAAGGAGTACTGGATATACTCTCAGATGAATAGTAGCATGATATTGTAATGTCAGTAGACTCTGAAAGTGATTACGAGTATCTTGGACATACACGTAGTGGTAAAAGATATAGAGTCAACGATTCATCTTCTTCTGAAGAAGACAGCTCAGATCACCCGAGACAGCAGAGTCAGAACCCTAGGACTCCTCAAAAGCCAGTCGGAACTCAGAATAATCCCGCAGGAACCCCGTCCAGTAGCTCTTATACAGCGAATACTACCGCTACACCCTCCACATCTACACAGCCGAGTGGTAGTCATACAGCAAACCAGAACCCACCATCTAGAAACAGAATGGGAGATGATATGAAGCTACCAACATTCAAAGGTATAGGGTCGGAGGACCCTGAGCAACACTGGTTCTTATGCGAAGCCATATGGACCATTAAGCAAATACAAGATGATAATGTCAAGCTTGTCCAGCTGGCCACCACATTTAGAGAAAGAGCATTAACTTGGTATATGAAGTATACCACTGGCCATAACAGAACGCTTGCACAGGTTAGAACTGCTATGATTAAAGAGTTTAAAAAACCTAAATCCGAGTCACAATGCATAGCAGAACTTAAAGATATTAAACAATTGCCTACGGAGACGGTTTGGGATTTTGACCAGAGATTCAAGACCCTCATTGATCAGGTAAGCTTTGAGCTTGCGCCTCAACAGCATAAAGAATGGTTTATCGCAGCAATATTACCACACATCAGACTTCCGCTAATGCAACAGAAATTAAATACACAAGATGAAGCATTAGAAATGGCAATGAAACTAGAGGCTTCACCTCTAGCAGAAACTAGCACCGGTATCACTAATCTGCAAAATCAGCTAGCTAACCTCACCTTACAGCTGCATGAAATTAAGAAAGGAAAGGAGGTTGCGCATGAAATTTGGTGTACTAAGTGTAAAGCGCAGGGACACAGTAAGGATAACTGCCCTGTCTTTGCTGACTATATTGCCAGTGGAGCTCCTAACCCGTTGATGCAGAACCAGGGGCCATGGTGCGAGATTTGTAGAACCAGAGGACACAGTCCTCAGGAATGCCCTCTCCTTCAGAAATATGTGCAGACACCAAAGAACCTATATTGCAACTTCTGTAAATCTGTGGGACATGACGAAAATAATTGTAGAGCTTATGAGTTAATGATAGAAAGGAAGCATGACCTCTACAGAGTTCAGTCAGAAGCATCCGGACCAGCAGTACGTGCACAAACTGATCCGAATCAGGGAGGCCGTGGAGGAAATTTCAGAGGCCGAGGACGCGGAGGAGGCTATGAACCTGGCCGTGGCCGTGGAACTATCACCTGTTATAACTGTGGAGGCATAGGACATTACGCTAGGGACTGTCAGAACCCTACTACAACGTGCAAGTATTGTAAATCTTATGACCACACAATAGAGGAATGTCCCATACTGATAGCTAAGATCAAGGACGCCAAGCCAGCAACCAATCAGACTATCCAGTTTATCGCTGCTGAGCAGAACGAAACCGAACCACGGGTCAATATTGTAACTCGCAGTGGTCTCTCCACAAGCAACATATCGCAGGACGTGGAAAAAATGACAGGAACGCAGTGGGTGCGCAAAGCTCCAGGAAAACCTATCCCACTTGATCTACAGAAGAATAAGGAGGCATTTCAACAAACTAAGACTTCCTTTGCTGAACAAACACCGCCCAGATCACTATTATTACCATCTCAGGGTATACCACGGAAACCACCGCAGGATGTTAGTACTACGCAGATACCACAGGCTAGCACATCTGGAAGATGTGACGAAGAGGAATTGACCGGGAGTGTACAGTCCTTCTTGCAGAGTTGTTTGAAACTTCTAAGAAATGGGAAAGCTGTAGAGGAACTTCAGAAAGTTATTGACCAATGTCAACAGAGCCCTTCTGTGAGCAATACACAGCGCACCATTCACCATATAATGGGCCATACAAGGACAGGAAGAGAGATGAGGCTCACAGCGCAGATCGGACTATTTGAAATGGATGAGGTTATCCTAGACTTAGGTTCAGAAGTAAATGTCTTGACTAAACAGACATGGGAACAGATGGGAAGTCCAAAACTAAGCAGATCCCCTATCCATCTCAGACTAGCTAATCAGCAGAGAATATCACCGATGGGTCGCCTATCGCATGTCCCAGTGGACATCGACGGAGTTCACACATATGCCGATTTTGAGATCATAGAAATTATTGGTGACACCAAACCCTATCCAGCTCTATTAGGTATTGATTGGGCTTTTGATAACAAGGCTGTTATCAACTTAAAGAAAAGGCAGATGACATTTGAAGATGCTCAAGTCCGGGTCATCGCACCATTAGACCCTTTACAGGGTCCTCGCTACATTGAGCCAATCAAAGCAGAAGAGGAGGTGCATAACATGGAAAATTTGTACCAAATGACTTCTAATCAGACAGATTACATTGATCCTACAGCTGATGGACATATCAGCTGGAGATGTGATATTTCATGCACATCAGATTCAGATGTTGGCTTAGAGAATTGGCAAAATAGACTCCACGAAGTTTCTATCCGCAGATGCGCATTCATGACTAAATCACTGCGATGGATTGGGACAGAAAACAGGTATATTCCAACTTTTGATGGATTAGCAGATGTTAATGATTTTTTGCAGCAGTTTGAACAAGAGATTCCTCAAGAGCAGAGGATGGAGGTTTTTGACCTTGCAGTTCGAGCCACACCTGCAAGATGGTGGTACACACACAAGGAACATATCGCATCATGGTATGATTGTAAGAGATTGATGCGCATTAGATTCTCTAAAGAAAGAGACTCTACACAGCGGAAATATACAGGGGAGAGTGATCCCAGAGCACACATTAGGAACTGTGAACAGAGTTGGCTAGAAATTCCAGCAGAAGAATGGGTTCATTTGTTTATCCACACACTGGATACAGTTCCACGGAATTGGTATACAGAAACAGAGCTAAGAAAAGGAACTATCTCATGGCCTACTATGATTGAAAACTTTTTGGTCACGTTCAGTTTTGAATCTGAGCATCCAAGCATTGATCGGGCCTTGAAGATCATAAAGACTAAAATATTTGAGGATTGCCCATTACCAGCGGATTCGCAACCCGAGTGGGCTATCCAGATGGAACATGCACTAGAATGTTACAATTGCGCACAAGACTCAAGCGATGAGGATGAAGATCCTCGCAGTATCAATATCGCAGAAACAGAAGGTACACGTGAAGTTGAAGGCCCGCACTTAGAAATCCCAGCTGTAACAGAACCAATCAAGATTAGAAAGAGCAATATTGGCACAGAAACAGACCCTAAGTTTGCCTCTATTGGAGATTATTGGGATGATGAGACAATTGGCCAAATCACAAACCTATTACATGAGTATCAGGACCTATTTCCTACCAACTTTACAGAAATGAAGGGAATAGTGGGTGACCTCGGAGTCATGAGAATACCGCTTAAGGAGGACGCTAAGCCGGTTAAGCAACGTCCATACAGGTTGAATCCGCGGTATAAAGCAAAAGTAAAAGATGAAATAGATAAGATGCTAGCAGCAGGCATCATCGAACCTGTTGAAGAAAGTGAGTGGGTTAGTCCCATGGTAGTACAAGAAAAGAAAACAAAAGGAGACATCAGGATCTGTGTCGACTTGCGCAAACTGAATGATGCATCGCTGCATGACCCATTTCCGACACCATTCACTGATGAAGTCTTAGACAATGTTGGAGGACAAGAAATCTATTCATTTACTGATGGCTTTACAGGCTATCACCAGATAAGAATCCATCCAGACGACAGGCACAAGACCACATTTGCGACAGAATGGGGCTCCTTTCAGTATACGGTAATGCCCTTTGGTCTTAAGAATGCCCCAGCAATTTTTTCTAGAGTAGTTGTTGCTGTCTTTAAGGAATACATCCATCAATTTCTAGAAGTTTATTTTGATGATTGGACTGTATTTGGACTAGTCAAGAAGCACATAGGAAACCTGCGATTAATGTTTGAAAAATGTAGACAGCACCAGATTTCCCTTAACTTAAAAAAATGTATATTTTGTGCGCCTTTTGGTACGTTGTTGGGTCACATTGTGTGCAGACAAGGCTTGATGGTAGATCCTGCGAAGATCGCCATCATTGTCAATTTACCAGCACCTAACTCAGTAAAGCAGCTGAGAACTACACTTGGTCATACTGGGTATTACAGAAAGTTTATCAAAGGTTATGCCAAGATTACCGCACCAATGGAGAAATTATTAAAGAAGGATATCAAATTTCAGTGGAATGAGGAATGTCAGAAGAGTCTTGACGCTCTAAAAGAAAAAATGGTTACAGCACCTATTCTGGTATTTCCAGATTGGAACAAGCCTTTTCATGTTCATGTGGATGCATCTGGCATCGCACTGGGCATTATTCTCACGCAACCAGGCGAAGGGGGTATTGACCACCCTATCGCATATTCGAGCAGGAGACTATCGACAGCTGAGAAGAATTACACCACCACAGAGAGAGAAGGGTTAGCAATGGTGTATGCCTTACAGAAATTTCGGCACTATTTATTGGGTGCCCCGTTCAAGATGTTCACCGACCATTCTGCATTAAAGTACTTGGTCAATAAGCCAGTGTTAGGGGGAAGAATATGCAGATGGCTATTGTTGTTCCAGGAATATGATTTCGAAATCATTGTTAAGCCAGGAAGACTAAATGCAGGACCTGATCACCTGTCAAGGCTAGACTCAGGTGAAGAACCAAGTAATTTAGAGGACAACTTGCCTGATGCGCAATTGTTCTCCATTCAGGTCGCAGATGAATATTATGGAGACATAATTCAATTCCTTACTACAGGGTGGGCACCACCTGAGTTTACCAAGCAACAAAAGAAACAATTAGTGGTGAAAGCAGCAGACTTCACCCTGATTGCAGGACACCTCTATAAGTTAGGACCAGATGAAATCTTGCGCAGATGCGTTATGCCCCACGAGAAACAGACCATTCTTAAGGAAGCACATTCGGGCATCGCAGGAGGCCATTTCGCAGGGAAGCCTACCGCTCAGAAGATCCTAGCAGCAGGACTATGGTGGCCTACATTACATAAAGACAGTAAAGAGTTTTGCAGATCATGCGATATCTGCCAAAGGACAGGAAAGCCCTCCAGAAGAGATGAAATGCCGTTGCGACCACAGATAACGCTACGCGCATTCGATAAGTGGGCCATAGACTTCGTGGGTCCTATTAACCCCCCAGGAAAACGAACTAGTGCGAGATATATAATTACAGCAACAGAATACCTCACCAGGTGGGCTGAGGCAAAAGCAGTCAGGAATTGTGATGCTGCTACAGCAGCACAATTTCTTTTTGAAAACATCATCACTAGATTTGGATGCCCAGTGACTTTGATGAGTGATCAAGGCACACATTTTTTGAATAGCACCATAGAAGCCTTGACAGAGGAATTTGAAATACAGCACCATAAGAGTACACCTTACCACCCTCAAGCCAATGGTACGGTGGAGGCTTTCAATAAGATATTAGAACATGCTCTTACAAAGATTTGTAACAGTCAAAGGGATGACTGGGACCTCAGAGTTAATGCTGTATTATGGGCTTACAGGACCACGTGTAAGAAACTAACAGGGCACACACCTTTCAGCCTGGTATATGGACAAGAGGCTGTTATGCCTATGGAATACATCTTACCCAGTCTAAGGATTTCTCAGCTTACAGAGATGGCTGATTCTGATACTTTAGAGGAGAGATTGGCACAGCTGCTCAATCTGGAGGAAGACAGATTTATCGCAGGATTCCATCAAAAAGTGCAGAAAGCACGAGAAAAAGCTTGGCATGATAGGCATATCAAGAACAAAATCTTTCAGCTTGGAGACTTGGTACTCCTTTATGACAGTAAGTTTATAAAGTTCCCTGGAAAATTCAAAACTCATTGGTTAGGACCCTATCAAATCTAGCAAATAACAGATGGAGGTGCTATACAGCTTTGTACTATGAGTGGGGAGTTTCTTCCTACCCTGATCAATGGCAGTCGGCTTAAGCTGTATCGCGAAGGCCATGCCACCTCCTAGCCCTAGCCCAAGAAGGAAGCAAATGGTGCAGATGCTCAGTGTAGTTGAAATGAAGCATCGCACCCTAAGGAGTCTACACCGGGAAATGCTTCAGATAAGAATTCGCAGCCAGTTTTCCTGGTGGTTGCGATAATTTTGATAAGAGGCGAGTTTTTGGCACTTTCCACTTCCAGGCGATGCGATATCTTATCGCAGAGGACAGAAAACAGATTGATGCGATATCAAATTTTGAATTGATCAGAGGGCTAGTCACTTCGCCATCTGACAAGCATTAACTGCACGGCTGACAAGTATCTGTTGTACTAAGATTTGGCAGCAGTACGACGATTCTTCTAGATTTGGAAAATCCGATGCGACATCACTCCGGCGCACAGTTTCCCAGCGAAATTTCAAACGGTGTTTGCAATAAATAGGCGCGGGGTGCTGTCTTGTCTATGCATTAAATACCGCCAACGGGTCCAGTCACTGGTCCGTTGCCATTTGAAATTCCGCCTGATGATAAATACACGTTCTATTCAAAGCACGGGGCTACTTAGTCATTTTCACCAAAAGAGTTGAGCGCAGTTGAGCCGAGCCAAGCGTATTCTTAGCAGAGTTCCGAACAGGGAAACTAGAAACAGTTGCAGACTCTGATTTGCATTAAGATTAGCAATCATAGGAAGTCCAGAGTACCACAGGGGAAGGCACCTCGCGCCAGACGAGCCTCTCGAAGACGTGTTGCAGAGATTCCAAAGGGGTGGAATTGAGTGCGCTATGACTTCAGTTGTGGCGGAGAAAGGAAAGAAAATTGCTGCTGGCTCTTCGACCATATGCCAGTCGCCGAGAACCTTAGCTAATATGGAACGTAGCGAGACCCTGAATAGCACAGAGTCAGAAGAACCGGAGCAGGAACTTCCGGAAGAAGTTACAGTCACTACCATATACTTCCCACCGAGAGTAGAGAATGCGCCAGCGATCGTCCTTCCAAGAGACTTTAAATATGAACTCATACTCCCGCCGCTGGATAACCGAGTGAAGGAAGAAGGTAACTTGTGGGGGAATATGCATGCTGTTAAGTTTACTGATTATAATCTGAGAGATTATACGCTGTACCCACAATTCCGCCGCGATCGTTATATGACGATTCAGAGGAACCCAAGGACACAGCACGATGAGTTCGTCCCCATGGACCATGTAAGCCATTTAGTACCGTCGAGACTGCTCAATCTCCTGGAGATTCCACACTTTGGACGGGGCCCGGAGGTCAATGCTGTGGTGCGGACGCTACTTTCATGCGTGCATGGCGGTTACTTATGGTTGGGTAACCGAATAGATGTCAATGTTGACCTCATTCACCGCATTACCGGTCTGTCGAAGACTGGTTTCGACCCACAGATAAATATTGATGGCGCCACAAAGGATACCAGGCTCTCAACCAAGCAGGTTGCGGAGTATAAGCTGCAAAGAGGAGGTCGCGCCTACGATGTCAATTCAATACAGGATGACGCCTTGCGGTTTACTGTTAGTCTGTTGGCCGGAAAACTCCTTCTCAAGGTGAGGCCGAAGGAGGTCACAGGCTCAGTTATCCGCCTAGCGATCGAAGTCATAAACGGTAAACCTTACAACTGGAGTTTATTTTTGTTAAATAGTTTCTTTCAAGACTGTGCGCAGGCGCAGCAGGATCCACTTCACAGCTTCCACTTCTCGTGGCTGCTGATCCTTATGGCTTTCATTGGATGGAAAGAGCCGCCCAATTCGCAGTTTCCACAACTGCCGCCAGGGGCGTGCAGAGGGTCGAGGTACTCCAATCTTTGGGCGAGTAGTCACCCAGAGAAACACAAGAATAACGCAATGGTATTCCATGAATATTATACGCTATTGCTTGAATCCGTCGCAACGATTCCGCGTGTCGACTCGCCGGTCGTTGATCTTTATCAGTCCAAGCTGGAATTTAAAGTCGACAGGGATAAAACCTACATCAGACCCAAAGGATTCAGGAAACATAACGAATGGGCCCCCGGCCCATATCGCATGGAAATCCAGCAGGTCGAAGATACCATTAAGAACTGTTTCGACGAGGACATGAAACAAATGTATGATGATCTATCCTCTGGCCTGGTTCCAGTTGATCCCCCAGCTGAGGATCCAGAAGATGTTCAGGAGGTAGATCCTAAAGACAAAGAGAAAGAACCAATGGGTTCTAAGAGAAAGGCTATTGAAGGCCCTTCTCCGGTGCGAGCAAAGAAGAAGAGAACAAAGGCGGTTACTTCCGACGAACCGCAGGCACCAGTCATGACAGAGGATGAGTATGATCTCATCGCCAGCCGAATACAGGAGAAGATGCGGGATAAATTCGCTGCGATTCAGTCATCGCAGGATCGTATGCGCATCAGCCTCGACAACAAACTGCGAGAGTTGAAGGCAATCACTGAGAAGACTGCTTCCATGCAGATTCAGCCAGCTCCAACTACAGTCGTAGAAAGTTCGCAGCCCCCTTCGCAGAGCAGAGAAGAAAGCATTGCAAGGGACCGCACGAACATTGTTCGTATACCGCCGGGAAGTATTAAGTTCCCTGTACCTATGGAAGTGCAGATGGTTCATCCTCTTGAGGTGCACCTACCAGAGGTACCTATGGATCAGTTGTACGAAATTTTCCAGCAGATAGGCACGGAGCTGAGGCACAGAGAACAAGTCACATATGAGCAAAATGTTTTGCTGTCTAACGACAATGTGCAGCTCATTGCGCAGCATGAGGCAGAGAGTGCCCAGTTGACGCAATATGTTCAGCGAGAGCAGGATGTCTCTCTTGTTTTAAAGAATATCGCAGCAGAGCTTCCGCAGTGCGATATCAGGCCTGAGTTAGAAATAACTCAAAAGATCAGAAAAATAGCGGAAAGAGCAAAGGCTCTAGATGAAGAGAAGAGAAAGATGGAGGAAGAATACGAAGCAAGGATTGCTGCACTAGAAGCAAATAAGCCACCTACTCCAGAGGAGATCCAAGAAGCACGAGTGCAAGCTTTCAGAGTTGTACAGACACAGATGCACTGTCGGGTGGAAGCAGCAGAGGCCATCCTGGAGGATGCATCAAAGACATGGCTGGAGCTAGAGGAGCTCCCACAGAAAGCCGAGCTCGATCAGCACATTAAGCACTATGAAGATGCGATATCAAGAGCTGAAGAAGAGTACAAGGGCTTGAGTGCTCTTGCGAAGATAAGAAAGAAAGGAGAAATCACACAAATTCAGCAGCAGGTGCAGAAATACAGAGAACAGCAGATCAACCTGGCTAACGAAGTTAGCCCGCATGAAAGCAAAATCGCACATCTGGTTGATGAACTGGAGCAAAAGGTGAAAAGCTTCACCTCAAGTAAAGGAGTCATTGAGGGCACAGAGGACTCCTTGGTAACCGCTGAGCTGCTCAGCGCAGCGCAGGAAGAAGTAACACACATGGATGAAAGTATTAAAGCGCTTAAGGCACAATTCGCAGCAATCTCACGAGCAGCAAAGGATAAGCTTAGGCAGATGAATCAGGCAGTTGTTGCAAGTGGCTCGGGGACGAGCCACAAGTAAGTGTTAGGGGAGTTGTTGGAGAGAACTTCCGCAGCATTTAGGAAGCTGCTAATTTTGGGAAGGATAACTAATTTTGGAGAGAAAGTACCAATTTTGGCGGTAAGACAAAGATATCGCCGTAGCACAAATTCCGGCGGGAATCACGGCGATAGGTACAGAAAAGTCAAGCATGTGGTACAAAGAAGAGGCCGAAGGGAGAGCTCAACCACCGCAATAAAGGCGCCGGAGATGAAGAGAGGGTTCAGCTACCCTCATTAAAGAAGAAGGACCACAGTCAGCGTTGCTTGAACCAAGAAGAAGCGACGGGCCGATGCATTAAAGACTAAGGACTGCAGGAAGCGGCGACGAGACAGAAGGCGGCCATGGAAGTACAGCCAGTTGACTGTAAGTGGTTAGGGTTGAGTCACTGTTGGGATAAGGCCCACAGTTTTGTAACTGCGATGAGACCTTCGGGCCATCTATATATAGTAGTCTTTTTATAGGATAAGGGGTTGGCCACACAGCGATAGAGACATCAGGTAGATGCTAGTCAAGTCTTTTGTTGTTGCAAGCCTGAACATCCCTGAGACGACAAGGGCCGACCTGTTGAGAGAGTGCAATCCGCAGGGATTGCGAGAGGAAGAGAGTGCACTGTAAAGGAAAGAAGAGAAAAGGGGTCTATAGAGAAGGGCTCCCACTGAGGTGGAGTTTCCCAGAAGACCCCTGTTGTAAAGAGTGGAACGGAGCTGTGTTTATTCCCCAGAGTTGTAAGCAAGAACCGCAGTTCCCCTGGGCGTAGTCTTTGCCCTGGGAGTATCAATGTGCTTATCTAAGTAGCACTATTGTAATTGTGTAGCCATTGATCTCATTCACGTGTTTGTGCTATATATATGAATGCTTCAATCTGTTATAAGTAATGTACATGGTCGTCAGTTAACTTCTGAATGATGTATAACAATTGCGATAATCATAGCTAACCTCTTTGCGAACTAGATAATTGTTAAACAGAGGTTAATGTGCGAGTAAGAACTGAATATGAGGCATGAATGGTTTATTTAGACATTGCGCAAAGTAATGTTCTACCTAGTTACGTGTTGCGAGATATCAAGGGTCGAGTTCATTAGCGAGGGTTAGGCTTGTAGGCTGAATGTTGTTGCTAACTGCAGTACCAGGATAA
Organism: Larix kaempferi; assembly: GCA_027924585.1. Classification (NCBI taxonomy): domain Eukaryota; kingdom Viridiplantae; phylum Streptophyta; class Pinopsida; order Pinales; family Pinaceae; genus Larix; species Larix kaempferi. Next base: position 6,046,936 of record BSBM01000282.1, read on the forward strand.
GGATAGCTAAGACCACCTATTAACCCAGGAAGCGGTCAAAGTTCGCTTGCCGCAGGAACTAGAAGGGGAAGATATCGCACCTACGATATCTTGGGTATCGCTAGACGGTTTCACATAGGGAAAGACTTATCGCATTCCCTGCATACCGCGATAAGACAGAGGCGTAGCCGGAGTAATGGAATGAGATACACAGCTTTTGTGAAAGGGGTTAAGGAGGGTTTAACCACCCTGGATGCCTCGGAACTTGGCTGAGGACACTTGAGTCTTCTGCCTCCCATTAGAATCACTTCGGGTGAGACTTCAGGTTGCTTCTGCGACCTGTTGCCGAAAGGGCCAGTGAGCTAAGGGTTCTGTTGGTCTAAAAGATTACCGCCAGCCCGGGTCTGTCCAGAGAGAAAGGATCAAAGATCAACATGACTCAAACCCATTCGATAGGGGTTTCCATCACTGTCAACACCAACCCACCACGATCTCCTTGAGCACCGGCCCCAACAGGTTTTACCATGCTCAATAGAACCTATAGAGCAGATGAGGTCTCACCCAAGGCGATCAAGGGAGATTGAACAGAACCATGTTTCCGCCAAATGAAGGAGGATGTGTGTGTGGCATCCACTACTTAATCTTATTGCAACATTCAATGGTAAATCTATGCATTTACTTCGACATTATTGTACTCATAGCATCATTTAATGGAAACATTCATTGTTGCAGCATATTATAACAGTAAAATGACTATTGCATCAAAGAAACATTGCATTACAATCAAAAGATAGAAGACACACTAGGATTTCACAGAATAGTTTCATCACATCATATTATTACCGCAAAAACCCAATACAATGCCTCTGCAGATCACAGACTTCAGCAATATCTCTTGATCTCACAAAAGAGCATATCAAAGCTCTCTCTCTCTGCTATCTATCTCGACCTACAACTTCTTGTCTATATATAGGCTTCTGCCTTTACAATGCTTGTCCACTTACTAACAGCTTCCTAACCGACTCTTAAACAAAAGACCCAAAATCTAACTGACACGGTCCAAATGACCCAGAAACCCACCTACTGCGGTACAATTTACATCTCATATGGTCCGACCACCCAAAAACCCGCCTATTGCGGTACAAACAACTCAAAAAATACATAAAACAATCGAGCCTTCGTCCTTCCGCGACTTCGTCTGACGTGTAGCAACATCGGCGATGCTGCGATTTCTCCTTATCAAACCGCCTTCCAACATGATGATGATGCTCTATGATCCAGTGATGATGATCCAGCTCCATAATTGAAGACTTGTGCCTATATGTATTGGTGAATTGTGTCTAGAGAATACCTTCCTAGTTAAGAGGGATTGTTGATGTATTTGTAAATTCAGAAGATATTCTTCTATGTATTACATTTGTACTTTATTGTATCCCCAATGGAGATGTATTATTCCTCCGATTGGAAGTGTCGTCATTTGTATTTGCAAGTGTCGCAACTTATATTTGATGGGTTATTAGACCACCTTGTTGGGGTCGGCCCTGTATGAGTTGTGTGGGTCAAAGGGTTATTAGACCACCCTAGTGGGGGTCGGCCTAGTCAACATTATGTTATGTGGTTAAGTTGGGGATGACCTAGTTAGAGTTAAAAGGCAAGTCAAGTTAGTGTATAAATAGAGAGTGTGTCTCTCTCATTTTACACATTCTATTATTCACTCACTTCACATTAGTGACAGAGAGGAGGAGTGCACACGAGTGGAGGAGGAGCATGCTACTGAAGATATCTATCTCTTGGGTTTGATCACGGTGACCCTTGTATTGATGCTTATTCTATCTCTGAGGAAGTTGCCGGGTTTTTCACCTTCTTGGTTTTCCCCGGTGAAATGTTTTGTGTCTCTTGTCTCTTGTCTCTTATGCTTGATATGCTGTACATGTTGTTCTTTTAGTTAAGATCCTAGATCTATTGAATTAAATGATGAAAAACTGACAGGAAAGAGAATGGGGGTTAGGGGTCTAGAGAGAGAGAGAGATCAGAGGTTAGGGTTTGAGAAAGAGAGAGAGAGAGATTGGGGGTTAGTGGTTTAGAGGGAGAGAGAGAGCTTTGTGTTTATGGGTTTAGAGAGAGATAGAGATATTAGGGTTAGGAGTTTAGAGAATGAGACATAGAAAGAGAGATATTGGTGTTTAGGGATTTAGAGAGAGAGAGAGAGAGATTGGGGGTTAGGGGTTTAGAGAGAGTGAGATTGGGGGTTTGATGTTTAAAGAGAGAGAGAGATAGATTAGGGGTTAGGGGTTTAGAGAGAGGGATATTTTGAGGTTAGGGGTTTAGAGAGATAGAGAGGTTGGAGGTTAAGGGTTTAGATATAGAGAGAGATTGGGGGTTAGTGGTTTAGAGAAAGAGAGAGAGAATGTGGGTTAGGGGTTTAGAGAGAGAGAGAGAGAGAGAGAGAGAGAGAGAGAGAGGTTGGGGGTTAGGGCCTCAGATAGATAGATGGAGAGAGAGAGAGAGAGAGAGAGAGAGAGAGATTTGGGGTTAGGGGTTGAGAGAGAGAGAGAGAGAGTGGGAGAGAGAGAGATTTGGGGTTAGGGGTTGAGAGAGAGAGGTTAGGATTTTATATGGAGAGAGAGAGACAAATTGGAGGCTAGGAGTTTAGAGAGAGAGATTGGGGTTTAAGGGTTGAGAGAGAGAGATTGGGGGTTAGGGGTTTAGATATAAAGATTCCAATGAAAGAGACATACTGGGGTTATCGGTTTAGAGAGAGAGATTAGGAGTTAGGGATTTAGAGAGAGAGATACAAAGAGAGAGAGACGGTTAGTCGTTTAGAGAGAGAGAGATTTGAGGTTAGTGGTTTAGAGAGACATATAGTAAGATAGATATTGGGATTGAAGGGTTTATAGAGATTGAGAGATTAGGGGTTAGGGGTTTATACAGAGAGAAATATTGGGGGTTAGGTGGTTAGACAAAGAGAGACAGAGATTGGGTGTTAGGGGATTAAAGACAGAGTGAGAATGGGAGTTCGAGGATTACAGAGGGAGAAATAGGAAGAGAGAGATTTGGGGTTACTGGTTTAGAGACATAGAGATTGGGGGTTAGGGGTTTAGAAAGAGATAGAGGGGTTGGGGGCTAAGAGTTTAGATAGAGAGATAGAAAGAGAGAGATTCATGGTTAAGGGTTTAGAGAGAGAGAGAGAGAGAAAGATTGTGTTATGGTTTTAGAGAGAGATATTGGGGGCTTGTGGTAGGGTTAGTTGTTTAGAGAGAGATAAATGTATTGGATTTATGATTTGAGAGAGAGAGAGAATGAGAGAGAATGGTGGTTAAGGGTTTAGAGAGAGAGAGATTGGGGTTTAGGGGTTTAGAGAGAGAAAGAAAGAGAATGGGGGTTAGGTGCTTAAAGAGAGAGAGAGCGAGAGTTAGGAGGTCAGGTGCTTAGAGAGAGAGAGAGAGAGAGAGAGAGAGAAATAGGAAGAGAGATATTAGGGGCTAGGGGCATAGAGAGAGAGAGAGAGAGAGATTGCTCAAGAGGGGTTGGTTGAGAGTTAGAGATATTAGCGGTTAGGGGTTTAGAGGGAGAGATAGTGAGAGATAGAGAGAGATTAGGGGTTATGGTTTTAGAGAGAGAGAGAGAGGGAGGGAGAGAGAGAGAGAGTTATTGGGGACAAGGAATTTTGATAGATAGATAGATAGCGAGAGAGAGAGAGAGAGAGAGAGAGAGATATTGGGGACAGAGAATTTTGATAGATAGATAGATAGTGAGAGAGAGAGATAGTGAGAGAGAGAGAGAGAGAGAGAGAGAGAGATTGGGGGTTAGAAATTTAGATTAAGAGAGAGAGAGAGAATGGGGGTTTGGGGTTTACAGAGAGATAGAGATATTGGTGAGTAGGGGTGCGGTTAGTTGTCTAGAGACATATAGGGAGATTGGGGGTTAGGTGTTTAGAGAGAGAGAGATAAAGAGAGATAATGGTGGTTAGGGATTTAGAGAGAGAGAGAGAGATATTGGTGGTTAGGGGTTTAAAGAGAGATAGAGAGATATATAGAGAGAGAGATGGTTATGGGTTTAGAGGGAGAGAGATATGAGGTTAGGTGTTTAGAGAGAGAGAGAGAAAGATAGAAAGATAGAGACTGGGGGCTAGGGGCTTAGAGAGAGAAAGAGAGAGAGATTGGGGGATAGAGGTTTAGGGAGAAATAGAGAAATTGGGGGTTACGGGTTTAAAGAGAGAGAAAGAGAGATTGGGTGTTAGTGGTTTAGAGAGGCATAGAGAGAGATAAGGGGTTAGGAGCTTAGAGAGAGAGAGAGAGAGAGATTGGGGATTAGTCGTTTAGAGAGAGATAGAGAGATTAGGGGTTATGTGTTTAGAGAGATAGAGATTGGGGCTTATGGGTTTAGAGATAGATAGAGAGATTGAGGGTTAGGTGTTTGAAGAGAGAGGGATATAAATAGAGAGATTGTTGGTTAGGGGCTTAGAGAGAGAAAGAGACAGATTGGGTGTTAGGGTTTTAGAGAGAGGGAGAGATATTGGTGGTCAAGGGTGGAGTTAGTTATTCAAAGAGAGATAGAAATATTGGGGGTCAGAAGTTTAGATTTAGAGATAGAGAAAATGGTGATTAGTGTTTAGTGAGAGAGAGGGATATTGGGGGTTTGAGGTTTACAGTGAGAGGGTGACATGGACAGAGAGATTGGGGGTTAGGGGTTTATAGAGAGAGAGAGATTGAGGGTTAGTACTTTAGAGAGAGATAAATATTAGGTGTTAAAATATCGGGGGTTAAAATTTTAGAGAGAGACATAGAAACAAAGAGAATGGTGGGTAGGGTTTAGTGAGAGAGAGGGAGATTGAGGTTTTAGGGTTTAGAGTGAGAGGAGTGTTGTGGCCACAACAGATCCCATGCTTAGCTGAGAGCACGGGAACCCCATTTTGAATAAACACAAAGGTATTTTGGTGAGTGTACTCTATAAATATGAGAATTTGGGTTTTCACTTGTTTAGATCTCTCACCCATACTTTTGTCTTGTGTCTTTCCCTCTTTCTAGATGATCTCTAACAGTCTGGTTCATCAAAATCCTCATATTTTGAGTATTTTACCCTTTTCTTCAATCAACCCGAAACCCGCAACCCTACAATTTTGGGTTGCGGGGTCTTTGTTTTGCAGTTTTGGAATTTGGCCAACCCGAAACCCGCAACCCAACGGTTGCGGGTTGCGGGTTCGTCTTGTAATAATCTTGGGAAACTATCATCCCGAAACCCGAAAACCTGCAATTGCGGCTTTCGGCTTTCGGGCTTTGTCTTTTTATTTATTTCGTTGCGCATTCCCGAAACCCGCAACCCGCAAGTGTCGAGGTACGACTTTGGGGAATTTATTTCTGGTTTACGAGTGTGTCATTCCCGAAACCCGCAATCCACAAGTGTCGGGTTGCGGCTTTTGGGAACACGTTTCTCATTTTTCGATTGTGATTATTCCCGAAACCCGAAACTCGCAATTGCGGCTTTCAACTTTCGGGAATTCTTTTCTGCCTTTGCCATTTGCGTGACCCCACAACTCGCAACTCGCAATTGTCGGGTTGCGGCTTTCGACATACCTTAATAAATTTTGTGAATAAAACTTCCGCATGACCCCGCATCCCGCTCTGGTTCATCTCGACCATCCATTCATTTTGTTCCTACGGTCTTGTTTTAATTTTGTAAATATAATAAGTAGGGTTTTTTGGTTTTATTTTGTCATTTTTTACTTCCCAAAAATTATCCCGTCGTACTGAGTATTTCACTGCCGAATCCTTACCAGAGGACACTTTAACTGATTTTCAGTTACTTCTAGCTGGATTGCTGCCTTTGCTACACTTGGTGTTTGACAGTTCTGATTTTGTTTTGACACATTTTTCGTTATTTGTTTCTACTCCATAAGGTTTTACGCCATTATGCTTGTTTTGGTCTGAAAGGTTCTTCCGGTTATTATGTTAAATCCGGTCACCCAAATCCGGTTTGATAGGTATGTGAGAGTTGCTAGTCCGTGTACTCAAGATTTTGTTTCAGTCATTTCACAGTCGATTTTCAAGCCATAATTTTCATTTTGGTCACGAATGTGAAGCCATGATTGCTAATGTGAGAATACTCGTAATAATGATCTTTTCAAACCAGTTTAAGATGTGCGAGTTTCGATTGGTTTTGTACTTCCACACAGGTTTTATCCAACTAATGCATGTCCTCGCTCGTTTTCATCCCAGTTTGGATAATTGCAGTGAAACGGTCGTATAACTTGAATCATTACCATTTGTCGTGCTTAATTACTATCATCTTATCGGTTGGCCTTAAATTGGCAACAAACATGAAACCTTTGTTAGGATGAAATATTGTCATTTAATTCTGTTGTAGTACTTGCCCAACAATTTAATTTGTCAATTCAAGGTTTGTAGGATTACGAAGCACATGCAAAGTATATGCAGGACTGAAGTGAAATTAATCTAATCTAACCCCCCCTTGCTAATGGCTAATTGCTAATCTAATTCCCCCTTAAGCTGAAACACACAACTGAAAGTAAATTGCATGAAAATAAACTAGCTAAGAAAGCAGGAAATTGCATAAAGGAAATACAACATATGAAGAGCAACCAAACAACACATCTGATCTCACATTAACAATAAAGAAAACTTAATTTACATCACAATAAAGAAAACTAATATTATGAACAAAAGCTAAGAATCCCCTTCTCTATATTATGAAACTAAAACTAACTTCTACAATGTGAGACTAATCTCCTCCTAATCTATGATTAACCTACATATCCCCAAAATGAAGAGAGAGCACTCTCTTTTATACATGAATTTCTTTGAGAAGGAGATAACCATCTCATAATGATAGATCCACTATTCTCTCAACCACTCTAAACTAATTTGCTATTATTACAAAATATGATCCATTCAAATCCTCCACATGTCTCTCACAAATTCTCCACATGTTTCTCATACATCCTAAATAAGATATGCCAACCAAATCTCCATGATCGTCTCTTTGGAATATTCTTTGAATAACTATCTCCATGAAGTGGAGGAGATATTCGAGGAGTCTTTCTTTGATTTGATCCTTCCATATTCCTACACATTACAAAGCTCATCCATACTTGAGATATTAGTAAAAAACATGTTATTTTCCAATATTTAATCATAAATTCAATTATAATACTAAAATGAATAAAGTGGAAAATAATAAGATGAAACTCAAGTATATGTATGGAAATGGTATGATGAAAAGTTAATGGGACGATGAAATGTGAAGAATAGCAAAAGGTAAAGTGGATGAAAATATGACATTTCTAAGTCCCAACATACTCCCCAACTGAACCTGTTCCATGTTCTCATGCAACCTTGCATGGATCTGCTTAAGAACTTTTGGCATGTGAACTTTGGCTTTGCTTGATGATGTCTTTTAAATGTTTTCGAGATGTGCATCACATGAGTAATAGCTGAAATTGTCTTTGTGTAACAACCATAAAGAATGTTGGTTCTTGTGTTAGCAACATTTAGTTCATGATGCGAAATGTATGAGTAATGCAAGGAATGGATTAACAACTGATATTTTCTTTTGAATGCAAGGAGTGGAGTAATAGCTGATATTTTCTTTTAAATGCAAGGAATGTTGGTTCTTATGTAAACAACATTCATTCTGTCATCTGTTTCCTTGCTACAATAATTAAACCATACACTCACTGGAAATAATAAGTCACCAACTATGTATAAGAAAGTGTCACTGTGCATAAAAAAGCCTTTTCTTTATGAATCATGCCAATATGTGTATCAATGTGTATGAAGCAAAGTGCAATAGAGGAGTTGTCGGAAAAGAAATGTTGGTGAATGGTAAATGAGTGGAATGATGGTCGCGAAATGATGATAGTGAACATAGTTTAGAGTGACAGCTGTGAAATATAAGGTTTGGAGGAGTATCAGCTGCGAAATGGAAGGTTTGGAGGAGTATCAGCTGTTGTTGCAACAAACTTCCCGAGCTAATATCTCACAAACAACGTTCTGGGTTTGGCAGAAATTTGGCAAGCAAGTTTCTATAAGTCCAATGTATCTCCATACCAAAATTCAGAAAAAACCCACATCACGGATTTCGAGAAAATTGCAAATTGGCAATAGGTGATGATGGAAAGTTTGGCACAGTCACAACTGGTGTTGTAGAAAACTTCCCGAGATAATATCTCCCAAACTACAAACTGGGTTTGGCTGAAATTTTGCAGGCAAGTTTTTACTAGTACAATGCATCTCCACACCAAAAACTAGAAAAACCCACATCACGGATTTCGAGAAAAATGCAAATTGGCAGAAGGTGATGATGGCTGTTTTTTCAAAATACGTGCATTGGATTGAGCTAAAACTTGCCAATTTTGTTCATCATAATATTATCCATTCCCTGTCCAAAAATCATGAGGATCCAATGTATGGTTTGTGAGATATACTCAATTCAAATTCTGCATTTTATATAAGGAACAATATGCATGAGAAAATGAATAAGTTGCCACAAAAGATTTCCTGTCCTCTGAAAAGATTGCATTTGAGATCCCATAGAGTGTTCAGCAACCTCTATCTCATCCTCCCCAACTGAACTCGTTGCATGTCCTCATGCAACTCAGCATGGGTTATGAAAGTGAAAAATGAAATGGAGCTTGGTGAGGGAATTTTCCAAATTACTCATTGCTAGAATGTAAGGAATTGCATGATTAAAATTCAGAAAACAACATACCTCCACTTACCCAAGAATGATGATGAACTATGTAATAGGAACGTGGTTAGTGATGTTACTGGTGCAACTACTGTAACTGCTGGATCAGAGAAGATGTCACTGCTACAGGATCATGAAAACATAACTGAAATTGCTACTGCTAAATTATGGAGAATGTGACTGTTGTGACTGGATCATGGGCAGTGAAAGAATCAGAACTGTGGTAGTCTCATATAGATGAAGTCATGCTGATGTAACTGTTGAGGGAGTCATGAAAAAGTGTATAGTCTTCACCCACTACAAAACCCGATGGTACAATTCTAGTCATGCGAATAAATGTGTTGATGTCGAGCATGAAAAGAAGTCATTGGATTACCAGCCATTAATGAATGCCATTAACCAATATGAGGCAAGCTCACCATTGATGTCAATGAGTGCCAAGATACTTGAGTACATCTTGAAAAGTGTGAATAGATGTGTTGATGTCAAGCCACATGCAAGATATGACGAACAAGGGACATTGATGTATTCCCATGATTGTCATTGAGAGAACTTGCCATTAAGGCATGCAAGCCTCCAGGTACTCAAAAAGGAACTCTAGTCTATATCCCAGATAAGGTGCTAAGGTCGATGGGGCAAGACTTGTTGAAAGGTAGGCCTTAAGGAATCCCACATTGGTCAATGCGAGTTTTTACAAAAGAATTGGTAGGACTATAGGAAAGATCTCAGTAGCAACAGTGCTTATGGCAAGGGAATGTAATTATGGAGAGGGAACTGGATGTTCTTATTTAGAAGGCAAACTGAAATGGAAAAAATGAACTAAAAAAAAAATAAAGGGGTGTATGTGACTCAGAAAGATAGGCCTATGTGAAGTCATGACAGATAAGGCAATGGAAAGTGATTTTCACATGGATGACTAATGTGCTTTGAAGGAGAGATGTGGGTATGATGCTAATGGGTTTATGAATGGTTTCTGTGTAATAGCAAACGTCATGATGTTTCTGATGAGTAACAACTCTTTCAAGTTGTCTTATCAAAGCATGTTTCTCAAAAAAAAGTTGTGATTCTTGAAAAATCACTTCAACAGCAAAATGCGATCATCTCTGAAACCTGTTGCCTGTGTTGGTTTTGTCGTTAACTACTATAGCTGGAAAACCCAGCTGGAACAGACTTCCACATAGATATGATTAATATGCGAGTAAGGAAGTCATGACCCAACAATGGTGTTGCTGTGTAGCAACAAACATCATGATGCAAAAAAGTCTCGCTGCTATTTTTCCTGTTGATTGCAGTCAAAGTGTCTTGAAGAAAACAGATTAGCGTCAAGCATAAAAAAAAACATGCGTTGTATTGTTTTCAGGAATGTAAAAGGTCCATTTGCAATTTTTGTAATTTTACAATGTTTAAATTTTCTTTCTTTTCATGGTTTTCATAATTTTTATTGTTTTTGTTTCATTTTTACATCGCACAAATAAAAATGGCAAAAATACTCAGCATTTTATCTGATCTGCGTTCCTGGGCATTCAACATTACTGTCTCGGCTCTTTAACAACCATCCAAAATTCAAAAATTTTAATAGTTGTAACAGCCAATTGCAGTTTCAACACCCATTAGATCCTACATAAACCATTGTTAACATAAATACATGCATACCTATCCCGTGTATCGATTTGCTTGCACACCTGATCCTTATCAACTTGTTGCATTAATTCCAAATATTTTCTTGCATGATCAGACCTGTACATCATCAAACATATTGAAACTTGGGAGCATAGAATTCTCTGCAACAAATAGCAACCTGGAATTAAACACCAACATCAATCCTGAATAGACAAACTTGCTTCCTGCAAAAAAAACATCGATCATAGATGCCAAGAGCATAAATATGTCATGACAATTTTATTGTTTCTGCCCTCCAAATTGTTCATTCTGCCACCAAAAGTTGACACAGGAATAATGGTATTGCCGAATGACTGCTCCATAATAGATGATTACATAAATTTCTCTGAGGAGAGTGACAAATCGAACCCCCAACTTGTGATCTGTAACAGTTGTGTTCAGTTATAACTGCTAACAAATTTGATAATGTAAAACATGGCCGTAACTGTAGATATGGAAATTACATGTTTAGAGAACTGGCCGTATATCTCAAACCGTTGCTTTGTTTGGTGATTTCCTCGTGATTCGGTTAATTGAGGCCATTGCACACAAAACCCATGTTCCATATTTTTGAGATTCATTTCCAGCTACACGTAAATTTAGACGCGAATCGAGGTGTTCTTATGTGGCATGCGTTTTTGGTTAATGTCGTTTTGATCATGCGTTGGGGGCTGCCATCAGTGCTGCTACTGTTAATAAAACATCATCATAAATATAGTGGAGAAATCAATGCCTTCCTCCCACAAAAGATTATTGAGATTGTTGTAGGATTATTCGATTCCCTTCCATTTTGATGAAGCTGCAACCAACTCACTTAACTACCCAGGTTTAGTAATGATTGATTTTCTTGTTGGGTGTCTTTCTCAATGATTGAGATTTTTCTACAACTATCAACGAGATGAGTGTGTCACCATTCGATCGAGATGCTTGCCGAGCTTGTCGAGAGAGCTAATTGTTCCATTTCTTTATTCTAGAAAGGGAAAGATCAGAGGCATGCAATCTTGAAGCTTGGGAGTCGAGTGATTAAATTATGTCATCCCGCTGTGTTTTGTTTGCAGGTTTAGGTATAAATTTAGGCATTTCATTCAACCTCCAATTTCTTTTATTCAGAGTATGCCACTAAGAGTTCTTGTGTGCAGGTCAAAGGATAAAAATGAAGAGCCATAACAAATTGAAGGATAAATGCACCGCTAGGTTTAAATTGAGGTTTGATCGATACAGGCAATTCAAGGCTACTCTAACAAAAAAAAAAAACAAACCGAAATAAAGTTCGAGTGGCTGAAACAGTTAGATAAAGTCGCACGCAAATGGATGAGAAGCTTATAGGCGTGACACTGTTTCAGCTGCTGTTTCGGTGTTATTCCAGCTTGGAGTTACAGCTATTAAAATTTCATCATTTTTTAATTTTATTTTATTTTTAGCAAATGGAGATCAATGATTTGCAAAATAAAGATAAAATCGATTAGGTATGTTGCAAACATTAAGTATTCATTCCTGAAAACATTAGAAAACATCCTATTTTCTAATCCTCAGATCACACGAAGTGCGGAGGAGAGCATACTTATTGAAAACTAAAAACTGAAAATAAAATCCTACCTACACTATACTAATTAAAATTCAGAAAGAAGTTACATGTAGTTAAATATCCAATGTAGCCATTCACGTAACAGCAATAAAAATATGTTCAATGTTAATTCTGCAAATAAAAAATGAGGATAAACAGAAACGTGTGAAATTAGTTGCTGTGACTATGAATTAACTAGAAGAAAAGAAAAACTAAATCGTTCTAACCTCGTACTTGCTTGAAACCATCGTTCGATAGGGCTTTCATAGGCATAGTTGTCCTCACTCAGATCTTGCTGCAACTCCTTGTTGTCCTCCTCGACCTCCTGCTCGCATAATTTTTTGTCATCTAATGTGCAAGATTCTTCGTATGTTAATTCTTCATTTGTTTCTGGAGGAGTAATTAAGCTCTCGACTGCTTTCAAGATCTCCTCTTCATGAGAAGAGGAGATCCCTACTTTTGCAAGGATCTGAGTGAGCTGTTCCAAGCTTAAACTCATTGTTAAATCATTTTGAAAAAGGGATTCTTACAACACCCAAATCTAAATGAAAAAAAATAAAAATAAAATAAAAACACTCCAAAAAAAAAAAAAAAACCACTCTGTACAAAAAAACATTACTCTTCACAGCTGCAAAAAACACACTTGCAGGAATTGGAATTTACACTACCACACTTGCAGTAATTGAAATCTACACTACCACACTTGCAGGAATTGAAATTTACACTACCACACTTGCAGGAATTGAAATCTAGTGTACGCTTGCAGAAAATCAAACTAAACTTCAATCCATCGTGCTTCCCCGGCAATGGCGCCAAAATGTTAGGCTGAAATATTGTTGTTTAATTCCATTGTAGTACTTTCCCAACCATTTAATTTGTCAATCCAAGGTTCGTAGGATTACGAATCACATGCAAAGTATATGCAGGACTAAAGTGAAATTAATCTAATCTAACCTCCCCTTGCTAATGGCTAATTGCTAATCTAATTCCCCCTTAAGCTGAAACACACAACTGAAAGTAAATTGCATGAAAATAAACTAACTAAGAAAGAAGGAAATTGCATAAAGGAAATACAACATATGAAGAGAAACCAAACAACACATGTGAGCTCGCATTAACAATAAAGAAAACTTAGTTTACATCACAAGAATCAATGGCAAATCACGAAAGCATCAAAACTAATATTAAGAACACAAGCTGAGAATCCCCTTCTCCATATTACAAAACCAAAACTAACATCTACAATGTGAGACTAATCTCCTCCTAATCTATGATTAACCTACATATGCCCAAAATGAAGAGAGAACACTCTCTTTTATACATGAATTTATGTGAGAAGGAGATAACCATCTCATAATGACAGATCCACTATTCTCTCAACCACTCTCAACTAATTTTCTATTATTACAAAATATGATCCATTCAAATCCTCCACATGTCTCTCACAAATTCTCCACATGTTTCTCATACATCCTAAATAAGATATGCCAACCAAATCTCCATGATCTTCTCATTGGAATATTCTTTGAATAACTATCTCCCTGAAGTGGAGGAGATATTCGAGGAGTCTTTCTTTGATTTGATCCTGCCATATTCCTACACATTACAAAGCTCATCCATACTTGAGATATTAGTGAAAAACATGTTATTTTCCAATATTTAATCATAAATTCACTTATAATACTAATATGAATAAAGTGGAAAATAATAAGATGAAACTGAAGTATATGTATGGAAATGGTATGATGAAAGGTTAATTGGACGATGAAATGTGAAGAATAGCGAAAGGTAAAGTGGATGAAAATAGGACATTTCTGAGTCCCAACAACCTTTAGCTCGTCCTTTGCGTTCTTTAAGGGGAAAAATTCTGTGTGATAATCTTGTAAGCCTCCTTCTGAACGTATCTGATAAAAGCAATATGCAGACAGGTAATGAATCTCCTAATGCCCATTTTAAAGATGAAGAACTCTATCCCTTACTATATCAAGAACCTATGTCACCACCTTTTGATGCAGGTGTTCCTGATTTAAGCAATGATAGCGGTGTATACGATTCTGAGGCTCTGTCTATCTGCATGCAATTCCCTAATAAGAAAGAGAAGAAAGTTCCCGAGGAACTGGTTGACTGTGACGACGATGTTATACGATATTTTATAATCAACCAAGAACCTGATGTTTTTTTGACTTCTCTTGAAGTAGATCCTTTAATGGATTTTTCTGTTTTTGACAATATAGTCTCTGATCCAGAAGTTCCCACGGCAGATTCTCTACAAGCTGAATCGTCTGTTGCTAATAATGAGCAATTCGGTGTTGAATTCTTGTTGTTCCATGAGAATCTTTTTGATTAGAGAATGCATCTTTAATAAAATCTTTTGAGAGGTGATGGAAATCATGTAGACCGGGGAATGGCAAGATTTCTTGGATCGGTAGTTTTGATCTGATTTTGTAATCTCTGTTTTCTAGGGATCTCCATTTTTTGGACTCTGTTGTAACTATTTAAAGAAGGATATCTCTCTTAGTTAGGGGTTGGTAATTTTGGAGTCGTAAGTCAACAGAAGACTAGACTGGAGATACTTTGTTAAGCAGAGCTTTTTGTAATTTATGTACAAGACCTCTTCATACAGTAAAGTTATCTTTTAATCTATTTTCTGTTATTCCTCAAATTTCTTTGAGAATTTCTGATTTATGCTTTAAATTATCATCTGTTATGTATATGATCCTAAACATTTGTTAATGTATGAATCTATTGTATTGATTTCTCTATATGACTGGTTTATGTTTCATAGTACTTCATTGAGTTTTTTCAATACAAGTACTTTCATATTTAATTTCCTCAAATGATTCGGTGCATATAAATTTATATAATCATTGTTAATTTTTAAATTAGCAGAGTGATTACAGATTGGATCTTGAATGAGCCTGAATACTTGAAAGATTGTCATTTAATTTTCATTAACTAATAATAATCTAAGTTAACAAGTGATACAACTAAAGACATTTCTGTTTAAGTTGTTTAATTACTTGTTTAATCATATCTCAAGACCAATCTGCACATAAACAAGCTTTCATTTTAGAATAGGACTAACTTAGACTAGTTTTCCTTTTCTGAAATAGGTTAGGTTAGCTTAGAATCACCATATCTACACCTTGGTTTTCCTTGACAGGAAAACTGATCTAATAGATCAAACCACTGACTCTTAGAGCGCCAACGGAGGTCGAATATCCGTGGAGGATCACCACACCAAATAGGTTGGGGATAGAACTGCCCTTGCGCAGGGTCTTTCGAAGCCTTTCAACTTGGGTTTTGTTCCTCTGTTGAGTGTCTTGGAACATTCCAGCACCTTTTGCATCTAACCTGCACAATCGAGGCATCAACAAATGGTGCTAGAAGGAGGGCCGATAGTATAACATGTCGAAACAAGCCACTAAGAAACCTCCTCCAGCAAGTACTTCAACAGTTCTAACTCGAAGCCAATCAAGGGCTTCAACATCCGAATAACCAATAGAGTCACAACCAACGGTTGTCCCTATTACACCTGCTCAACAAATTGTTGCACATGTTGTATCTGCAGCACAACAGGAAAACACAGGGAATATCTTTATTGTATCACCTACCCGAGGAACCCTTTCACTAGAGAAGATATTGAAAACATCAGCCGATAGGGTCACTAGAGCAGAACAAAGATGTGTTGATCAATGAGGATGCGGTTTTGTAGCGATCAATTTAGAAAATTTTCTATAGGCCAATAATCAAGAACCTCAGCAAGACACAGTTTCACATATCAGTGATCCAATCATCCAACCAACAACTGATCAAGATATTGAACATTAGCAAACAGTTAATCCACAACCTGAAAATAAAGAACTGTTAGGTCAATCAGGTTCCCTTGAATACAACCTTAGTCAACTTTTTCAGGAAACAAAAGATCAGCCAATATTTGGACCTGGTGGACCACCACCATCTGCTCCTTCATCCTCATCCTCTTCCTCAGATATTGAACATTCTTCAAGCTCTTCGTCAGAAGAAGAAGAAGAAGAAGAACCATCGATGACTGCAGAAGGCCAAAATAGACCATGGCTCGACCAAGATGCAGTATGGGTACTTGGAGACCAACATAGATTACCCAAGAACCCTGAGAAATGTACCCAAGTTTAACCCAGATGACAAATCACCTACACTAGATCATGTTAAAACCTTCATGTAGGCTATTAGGCTTAGAAGTGTCATTCACAAGGATGTGGTCTGCAGACTCTTTCCTTATACTTTTGAAGGAAAGGCAGCTACATGGTATTTTTCCTTGCCACCAAGGTCTATTGTTTCTTGGGATGAGTTTCAAAAATTATTCATCGAAAAGTTTGGAGATGACAAAACACCACAGGATCTTGTTTTGGAATTATCCTCCATGAAAATCAAAGGGAAAGAAAGGGTTAAATATTTCGATCAAAGGTTCTCATACTTAAAGAATAGAATTCCTATCAACCTTCTTCCTACTGAAGAATTTTTGATAGACTACTATGAAAAAGGCCTACCTACTTCAATTTCAATGTGGGTGAAACGAGCACAAAAGGAAACTTTGTTGGAAGTGTTTGTTGAAGCAATACTAGTTGAAAAGGACATTTTTTGTCTCAAAGACAATCCGGAAATCTCAGAAGAATAGTCTTCAACTTCCAGGAAAAGGAATGATAGTGTTCATAAACCCACTGCACAAAAAAAGGATCCATTTGACATAACTGACATGAAAAAGCTCATCCAGAAAATGTCAAACGAGATGGTGGATTTGAAAATAACTAATAATGAAAATCAAAACCAGAATAGAGGTTTTATGAGGCCACCTTTTAGGAGACCTTAGCAACCTCCACCAAATCCACCACCTCCTAATCCAACAGAAGGCCTCACGAACGAAGAAATTTATTCTATCTTTAGAGCCCTAGCAGTAGAATCTCAAAACACCCATGAAGTTCCCAATGATCAGACTACTCCAGAACCAAAATCACCTGAGGAAGAAGAAGATGAGCATGAGGATCCACAAATCAACATTGTAATTTACTTTTCAGAGATTCCTATGTGTGAAGAAGAAGAAGAACCTGAGATTGTGTCTAGCATCCTTATAACACAAGATCTAAACCTCAACCCCCTCAGGAACCTTCATCTTCCACACCAGTTCCTAGTAAAGGCAAGACTGCCCCTCACAAGGATATAGTCATCCCTGATATGGAGTACAATTTAGTTGAAGATCTTAAAAGAGTTAAGGAAACCATCTCTTTGTTTGAATTATTGAAAATCCCCTCGATGAGGGATACTTTACCCAAAAGCATGGTGGTCAAAGAACCAAGAGAATTGTAGAATAATAACCTTGACTCTTTCACTAAACCAGATGATCAAAAGTCTGGTAGCAAAAGGACACCTCCTTTTCTACTTACCTTTGAGATTTTCAACTGAAACATACATAACTGCATGATAGACTCTGGTGCCTCATCAAATGTGATGCCTCTTTCTATTTTCAGAAAGTTGAATGCCACATGGGAACCTTTCCCTACTTAGATAGTACAACTTGACAGATCAAAAGTCAGAGTAGTAGGAAGGCTTAGAAATGTCTTAATTACATTATGAGCTGATCCTCGAATCCATAAAACAATTGATATAGTCATTGCTGATATCCCAGAAGCATATGGTATGTGGCTTAGTAGAGACTGGTTAGAAAAGCTAAAAGGTTATTTTGCTACTGATTGGTCCCATTTGTGGTTACCCTACAATGGTTAGCCAAACAAGATCAAGATAAGTAGGGAGCCTTTCATGAAACAGACAGTCATAGACTTGAATGACTCAAGTGAGCCTGTGGGTTATTTCAACATGCACATTGAACACTTTACTTTTGATACCTTTTTCGAGAATTTATCAGCTGATGTTTCACTACAAGAGAATTCACAGAACGAATCTCAGGTAACTCATCTCACATCTATGCCATTTTCAGGAGACATTGTACATAATGTTTTCAATGTAAGTACAAATTTTATATTAGATACCATTGCTTGGACATTGTTTTTTTACGGCTCTAAATGTAAGGATGGAGCTAGTGCAGGATGTGTTCTCATAGATCCAAAAGGGACAAAAACTATGATTGCATGCAGATTAGAGTTTGATTGTACTAACAATGTGGCTGAGTATGAGGCCCTGATACAAGGACTGAAAAAGACTATTGACTTGAAAGTACAGGTCATCCATTTCTTTGGAGATTCAAAAATTATTGTGAAACATGTGAGGAATAAGATACACTGCTTATCCCCCCACCTGTTGAATTATCAAAAATTGGTAAGAGATATTTCTAGCTCCTTTATTGCATTCAATATTAATTCAGTCCCTAGGTCTCAGAATTTCGATGCTAACTTGTTGGCAAATACAGCTTCCAGATTGATTCCACCAGAGGGCCTATCTCCTCAAACATTCTCAATAGAACTGATGTATAGGCCTTCCATACCAGATAATATGACAAACTGGAAGGTATTCAATGATGATCAGTAGATACTTGGCTTTCTGAAAAACCAGGACACCTTCCAGGATATGGATAGAGACAAGGATGAACATGAAAAGACTCTCTCTAATTCCTTGAATGTCATCCCAAAGTCTGTGATCAATTTGGAGAAGTTATGTGATTTGCAAGACAAATTCAGACACAAAACCAATTGTAAAACACAGAGCTCTTCACTTAATTACGAGCAAGTCAATTTAGGCACTGAGCAAGAACCCCATTTGATCAATTTAGGAATTTATTACACCCTAGAAGAAAGGTGAGCTATCATTAAACTGTGTAAAGAATATAAATATGTCTTCACTTGGACCTATGACGAATATAAAGCATTTGACACTAGCGTCATCTACCATAATATACCTATGAAGCCAGAAGTTAAACCATATCAACAGAAACTATGGAAAATGCATCCCAGTTTAGAGCCTTCAGTGAAAAAAGATGTGGAAAAGCTACTCACAGCTTGAATTATTTTTTCAGTGAGGCATACATAGTGGATAGCCAATTTGATGCTTGTATGCAAGAAAAGTGGTGAAATCCGATTGTATGTCGATTTTAGGAATTTGAACTGAGCCTCGGAAAAAGATAACTACCCTGTTCCACCCATGGAACATATTCTCCAAAAGGTAGCAGGGTCAGAAATTTTTTCTCTCCTAGATGGCTTTTCAGGGTACAACCAGGTTATGGTTGCCCCATATGACCAATTAAAGATAGCTTTCAGAACCCCCTAGGACACCTTTGCCTACAGGTGAATGCCTTTCAGTTTAATTAATGCATGAGCCACTTTCAGAGAGCTATGGATATAGCTTTCCGAGGTTTAATGCATGATTCTCTCGTGGTTTATTTAGATGATATTACCATATTTTCAAAAAACGACATGAACACATATTTTCTCTGAAGCAGGTTTTCGAACGATGCAGGAAATTTGGCATTTCCTTGAACCCCAAGAAATCCATTTTCGCAGTCACAGAAGGGAAGCTATTGGGCTTCATCGTTTCAAAAGAAGGTATGATCATAGACCCCGAATGCATGGACACGATTTCAAAAATCGGCTTACCCGGTTCGCGTAAAGCAATGCAGTCCTTCTTGGGTAAGATCAACTTTGTATGTAGGTTTGTACCTAATTTTGCTTAGATAGTTAAACCTTTACAGCATTTAGTTAAGAAAGATGTACAGTTCACCTGGTCACAAGAACAAAAAGATGCATTCGTGGAAATTCGTAAGGCTATTGCTGAAGCTCCTTCTCTCATGTCCCCGGATTTTGATAAATATTTTATTCTCTACACTTTCACCACTAATTTCTCCTCTGCAGCTGTTTTGACACAGAAACAGGACATCGATACAGAGATCCCAATCTCTTTCATGAGTTCAACCTTTAAGGGTGCAGGGCTCAATTATTCAAAAATTGACAAACAAGCCTACGTAGTTTATAAGTTTGTCAAACATTACAGGCCTTATTTGTTAAAATCTTGAACAAAGGTCATTGTCCTGTATTATGCTATTAGAAATGTGCTGATCCAGAAGGAGTTGGGCAAAAAAAGGGCCCACTGGATGACTGCTCTGCAAGAGTATGATTTGGAAATAAGGCCAGACAAAATTGTCAAAGGACAAGGCCTTTGCCTTCTTACTGCTCAATCTAACGATCCCCTGTAGCAACAAATTGAATGGGAGCAGGAAGAAGATATTCCTACAGGTTATGTGAACGCTATTGATACCCCAACATTAGAATGGTATGATCATATCAAATTTTTCCTAAATAATGGGTTTGCCCCTGAAACCTTGGACTTTAAGAAACGAAGAGCCTTGAGATTAAAGGCTACCCTTATTAGTTTATTAATGAAGTTTTGTTTAGGAAAAACTATGATGGGGTTTTTCTTAGGTGTTTAGAAAAACATGAAACTGATGACATCTTATTCCAATTTCATGCACGACCAGCTGGATGTCATTTTTCAGACGAGACAACAGCTTATAAGATTCTCAGAGCTAGGTATTACTGGCCTGTGTTGTTTAAAGATGCTTATGCCTATGTAAGGAGGGGTGAACCATCCCAGAAATGCATAGGGAAGTTCAAGAAACTTGCTTTCCCTTTGCAACCAATCACTGTTCAGTTTCCATTTCAACAATGGGGGATGGATTTTGTTGGGCCCATAAATCCTACCTCATCCCTCCAACACAAATACATTCTCACAGCAACTGACTACTTCACCAGATGGGTGGAGGCAGTCCCACTTAACCAATGTAATGCCATCCAAGTCATTTCTTTCCTAGACAGTCAGATACTCTCACGATTTGGTACTCCAGAATGCCTAGTTTTCGATAATGCATCCTACTTTTCCTCAATTGATTTAACTAAATATGCTCTTGAAATGGGGATTATCCACAGGGTAATGGGTTGGCTGAGTCTTCGAACAAAAATTTGATCAACATTCCTAAGAAGACTTTGGCCTCTAATCACATAGATTGGCATTTGCAGCTACTCAATGCTCTTTGGGAAGATCGAATCACCCCAAAGGCAGCAATTGGAAATTCTCCTTACTGTCTAGTGTATGGAAAAGAAGCCATTCTTCCTACTAATATTACCATCCCTTCACTACAGTTAGCCCAATCTTCCCAAGAAGATGACTCTTCTCCCCTCCAGTAGAGAATTGACACTCTACTTATACTGGAGGAAGATAGGGAAGTGGCTAGAAACAAGTTATATCATCATCAGCAATTGGTGAAAAGATGGTTTGATGAAAAATCTTCATCTGACAGGGAATTTTTTGTTGGAGACTTGGTTTTAAGATGGGACAAACAACACAAGGATAACAACCAGTATACCAAGTTTCAACGCCTCTGGCTGGGACCTTTCATTGTTATAGAAAAGATGGGTCCTAGTACTATTCGATTACAGACACTGGAAGGGGTTGTGGACACTTATCCAGTGAATGTTTCACTGCTCAAAAGGTATTTTGTTTGATTAGGATGATGTACTTGTACATAGGTTTGTTCTGCTATTTCTTTTCTTGATTCGATTGTCTGCTTTGTTTTCATTTATTTACTTTAAACTCCACACATTTGGTGTTGCTCATTGATCAGTTTCTCTCTTGGTGATGATTTCAACTTGGGTTTTATAACTGTCTGCCAGCCATAATTTTGTCTTGTATCGGAGGTTGTTCAACAAAGGGCATATAGCTAATGATTGCAGGATCCTGAATTGATATCTCTCCACAATGGTCATTATCTTACACATGTCTTATTTGTTTAATTGGGGTATGGAAAATAGCTGAGTCTCCATTGTCTCATGTTTCATGGTTCAAGCTGCATATCATAATAACCTGCCTAGCTTGTTCTACTCTGGATCCTTTTACAACCACCTTGGTAATAAATCTCTTAATAAATGTAGATTACAAGGTGGGAGGTCTTTCTATCAAGCCAACCCATTAAGTTCATAGGTGCTAAGCAGAATGACATCCTCACATCAAGCCACCACACTTGGAAGATGAGTTTCATTTTACTGGGAGTTGGAAGATCCTATCACAGGTCGATCCATTCATGATCAGCAAAGCATTGGTGAGTAACACTACCAATATATGGTCACCAAGCCATGGTAGTGCCTTGTAATTTTCAACCTAATAAAATTTGGTTTGTTCCTTTTAAAGATGCTCGTGCATATAGGGACAGGGGGGTCTTATTGCAAGCCATCCCTGCCATGACCATGGGTTTAATTTGGACTGAAGCTATCACAATATGGTGACCAAGCCATGGTAGTTCCTTTCAATATTGCAACTGGAAGACAAGGGGTCTTTTTATCGAGCTGGCTTGATCAGTTTCTGAATTATGCTTGTGAATGGCACTCCTTATATCTAATCACCAAGTCAGGGCAGTGGTCTTATATACACAGTCTCTTCTTTTATTTAATTTAATAAAAAAAAGGAAAAAAAAAGAGAACCTCATGAATTGTTGCATGTAAATAAAATCTCTATAAATCAAGGTGATGTGTAATTAGGATATCCAGGAGCATTTTCAAGTATATGCCTAGGTTCAACACAAGCTGCTTCTCCATGATTACATAAAGGTGAAGGATTTCAATTGTTTCTTCAATGCCCTTATCAGATTTGCATTATTCTCAACATGATCACATATGGGGATTTATTAATTTCATGTTCCATGCTCTTAACTGTCTCTCTTATGATCCATTTTTTGGAAAAATTTAGGTTGAAAAAAGTGATCTTGCTAACATGTTTCATTTAGCTGAATTTCATTGCAAAGATAACTGGTTCTTCCCAGCCAGTCACCATTTATTGTGGCCACAACAGATCCCATGCTTAGCTAAGAGCACGAGAACCCCATTTTGAATAAACACAAAGGTATTTTGGTGAGTGTACTCTATAAATATGAGAATTTGGGTTTTCACTTGTTTAGATCTCTCACCCATACTTTTGTCTTGCGTGTTTCCCTCTTTCTGGATGATCTCTAACTGTCTAGTTTGTCAAAATCCTCAGATTTTGAGTATTTTACCCTTTTCTTCAATCAACCCGAAACTCGACAGTTAGGAAACACGAAACCCGCAACCCAAAAATTTCGGGTTGTGGGGTGTTTGTTTTGCAGTTTTGGAATTTGGCCAACCTAAAACCCGCAACTCGACGGTTGTGGGTTGCGGGTTCATCTTGTAATAATATCGGGAAACTATCATCCCGAAACTCGAAAAACCCGCAATTGCGGCTTTCGACTTTCGGACTTTGTCTTTTTATTTATTTTGTTGTGCGCTCCCAAAACCCGCAACCCACAAGTGTTGGGGTGTGGCTTTCGGGAAGTTGTTTCTGGTTTACGAGTGTGTCATTCCCGAAACCTGCAACCCGCAAGTGTTGGGTTGCGGCTTTTGGGAACACATTTCTCATTTTTAGATTGTGATTATTCCCAAAACCATTAATTGTGGCTTTTGACTTTCGGGAACTCTTTTCCGCCTTTGCCATTTGCGTGACTCCGCAACCCACAATCCGCAATTGTCGGGTTGCAGCTTTCGGGATCCCTTAATAAATTTTGTGAACAAAAATTTCGTGCGACCCCGCATCCCACTCTGGTTCATCTCGGCCATCCATTTGTTTTGATCCTACGGTCTTGTTTTAATTTAGTAAATATAATAAGTAGGGTTTTTCGGTTTTATTTTGTCATTTTTTACTGCCCAAAAAATTATCCCATTGTACTGAGGATTTCACTGCCGAATCCTTACCATAGGACGTTTTAACTGATTTTCAGTTACTTATGGCTGGATTGCCACCTTTGATACACTCGGTGTTTGACAGTTCCAATTTTGTTTTGACACCCTTTTCGTTATTTGTTTCTACTCCTCAAGGTTTTACACTGTTATGCCAGTTTCGGTCTGAAAGGTTCTTCTGGTTCTTCTGTTAAATCTAGTCACCCAAATCCAGTTTGATAGGTATGCGAGAGTTGCTGGTCCGTGTACTCAAGATTTTGTTTAATTCATTTCGCAGTCGGTTTTCAAGCCATAATTTTCATTTTGGTGATGAATGTGATGCCATGATTGCTGATGTGAGAATACTCGTAATAATGAGCTTTTCAAACCAGTTTAAGACGTGCGAGTTTCAATTGGTTTTTTACTTCCACGTAGGTTTTATCAAACTAACACAAGTCCTCGCTCGTTTTCATCACAGTTTGGATAATTGCAGTGAAACGACCATATAACTTGAATAATTACCATCTATCCTTCTTAGTTACTATCATCTTATCCGTTGGCCTTAAATTGGAAACAAACATGAAACCTTTAGCTCGTCCTCTGCATTCTTTAAGGGGAAAAATTCTGTGTGATAGTCTTGTAAGCCTTTTTCTGAACATATCTGATAAAAGCAATATGCAGACAGGTAATGAATCTCCCAATGCCCATTTTAAATATGAAGAACTCTATCCCCTACTATATCAAGAACCTATGTCACCACCTTTTGATGCAGGTGTTCATGATTTAAGCAGTGATAGCGGTGAAGAAGATTCTGAGGCTCTATCTATCTGCATGCAATTCCCTGATAAGAAAGAGAAGAAAGTTCCTGGGGAACTAGCTGACTGTGACGACGATGTTATATGAGATTTTATAATCAACCAAGAACCTGATGTTTTTCCGACTTCTCCTGAAGTAGATCCTTTAATGGATTTTTCTGTTTTTGGCAATATAGTCTCTGATCCAGAAGTTCCAGCGGCAGAATCTCTACAAGCCGAATCATTTGTCGCTGATAATGAGCAATTCGGTGTTGAATTCTTATTGTGACATGACAATATTTTTTATTAGAGAATGCATCTTTAATAAACTCTTTTGATAGGTGATGGAAATCATGTAGACCAGGGAATGGCAAGATTTCTTGGATCGGTAGTTTTGATCCGATTTTGTAATCTCTGTTTTGTAGGGATCTCCATTTTTTGGACTCTGTTGTAACTATTTAAAGAAGGATATCTCTCTTAGTTAGGGGTTGGTAATTTTGGAGTTGTAAGTTAGCAGAAGACTGGACTGGAGATACTCTATTAAGTAGAGATTTTTGTAATTTCTGTACAAGACCTCCTCATACAGTAAAGTTATCTTTTAATCTATCTTCTGTTATTCCTCAAATTTCTTTGAGAATTTCTGATTTATGCTTTAAATTGTCATTTGTTATGTATCTGATCTTTTGCTAAACATTCGTTAATGTATGAATCTGTTGTATTTATTTCTCTATATGACTGGTTTATGTTTCAGAGTACTTCATTGAGTTTTTTCAATACAAGTACTTTCATATTTTATTTCTGCAAATGATTCGGTGCATATAAATTTATATAATCATTGTTAATTTTTAAGTTAGCAGAGTGATTATAGACTGGATTTTGAATGAGCCTGAATACTTGAAAGACTGTCATTTAATTTTCATTAATTGATAATAATCTAAGTTAACAACTGATACAACTAAAGACATTTCTGTTTAAGCTGTTTAATTACTTGTTTAATCATATCTCAAGACCAATCTGCACATAAACAAGCTTTCATTTTAGAATAGGACTAACTTAGACTAGTTTTCCTTTTCTAAAATAGGTTAGGTTAGCTTAGCATCACCATATCTACACCTTGGTTTTCCTTGACAGGAAACCTAATCTAATAGATCAAACCACCGATTCTTAGAGTGCCAGCATAGGCCGAATATCCGTGGAGGATCACCACACCAAACAGGTTGGGGATAGAACTGCCCTTGCGCAGGGTCTTTCAAAGCCTTTCAACTTGCATTTTCTTCCTCTGTTGAGTGTCTTGGAACATTCCAGCACCTTTTGCATCTAACCTACACAACCGAGGCATCAACAAGGAGGTATGAAGAGAGAGATTGGTGGTTAGGGGTTTAGAGAGAGAGATATTGGGGGTTAGTGCTTTAAAGAGATATAGAGAGATTGGTGGTTAGGGGTTTAGAGAGAGAGAGAGAGAACGATTAGGTGTTAGGGTTTTTGTGTGTGTGAGAGAGAGTTAGGGATTAAGGGTTTACAGAGAGAAATTGAGATTTAATGCTTTAGAGAGAGAAAGACAAAGAGATTGGGTGTTAGGATTTTAGAGAGAGGGAGATAGGTGGTTAGGGTTTAGAAAGAGAGGGAGGGAGAGAGAGAGATTGGGGGTATGTAGTTTTTATAGATATATAGATAGAGAGCTAGAGAGTAAGAGAGAGAGAAAGTTTAGGGGTTAGGGGTTTAGAGTGAGAGATTGGGGGTTCAGGGTTTAGATAGAGAGAAATAGAGAGAGAGAGAGAGAGAGAGAGAGTGAGAGAGAGAGGTATTGGTGCCCTTAGGGGTTAGGGGTTTAGAGGGAGAGAGAGAGATTTGGGTTTAGGAGTTTAGAGAGAGAGAGAGATTGGAGGTTAGTGGTTTAGAGAGGGAGAGAGAGACATTAGAGAAATTTTGAGGTCAAAAAAGGGCCTCAAAACAAAGAAAATGTACTATAAAATACAACCAATCACATTCTAGTAGATGACATCATCCCCCTTGGTGAGGTGGCATTGCATGAGTTAAGAATGCTTATTTGTCAAGTTTTCTATGGTGGATGAAAACACATAGTTAACCAAGGTAGTGGTGTAAGTACTTTTAAGTCATAAAGTAAAGTACTCATAATGATAGTCTTTTCATAAAATAATATTATTGTCATTTTCAAGTAAAGTACTCATAATGAATGTCTTTTCACACTTTCACATAAAATAATATTATTGTCATTTTCAAGTGAAGTACTCTTAATTTATAAAGAAAGTCCTTTCACATTTTTTTATAAAATAATATATTATCATTTTTATGTTTTTAATTTTAAATTATATATTCACTCCATTCTATTTAATAACATAAAGAATAATAATAGATTTAATAATAATAATAATAAAGAATAATAGATTTAATAAATAAAGAATAATAATAGATTTAATAAATAATAATAATAATAATAATAATGCAATGTGGATTGTAATAATATTATTGACATTTTAAATGTAAATAAATTCTCAATTAAATTACATTATTAAATTCATGAGAAAAGTACTAAATATAAAAAGTCAACAGAAAATTTTAAAAAAAGCTCTTAAAAATGTTTTTTATTATTTAATTTCATTTGCAAGTTCAAGACAAATAAATGTTAAAGGACAATACATTTTTGGGAATTTACAATGAATCTTAGTCACATCAATGTAGACTTATTTTATTAATTTTATTTCTAGTGAATTTTGAAAAGTAACTCAACCATGGTTATTTATATTGTGCATAGAAAATAGTGTGGAAGGTGACTTGTCATATATACCTACCCCATAAAACCCCCAATTCATAATATTTTAATATATCTCATATTTTTGTAGTACATCTCTTAGGAGGCCCTTTTTTGACCTCAAAATCTCTCTAATGGAGAGATTGAGTATTAGTGGTTTAGAGAGAGAGACAAATATTGGGGGTTATGGGTTTAGAGAGAGACAGAGATACATGGTTCATAGGTTTATAGTGAGGGGGAGAGAGAGAAAGAGAGAGATTTGTGCTTGGGGGTTTATAGACAGAGAGAGATTGGTGGTTAGGCGTTTAGAGATAGAGAGAGAGAGAGAGAGATTGGAGGTTAGGGGATTAGAGAGAGAGAGATAGAGATAGAGAGATCGGTTAAGGGTTAGGGGTTTAGAGTGAGAGATTGGGGGTTCATGGTTTAGAGAGAGAAAAATAGAGAGAGAGAGAGAGAGATCATGGGTTAGGGTTTTAGAGAGAAAAGAGAGATTGGGGGCTAGAGGTTTAGAGAGATAGAGAATTGGAGTTAGGGGTTTAGAGAGAGATATTGGATGTTTTGGGTTTAAAGGGAGAGATATTGGATGTTTTGGGTTTAAAGGGAGAGATATTGGGGGTTAGGGATTTAGAGAGAGAGAGATCGGGGGTTATAGGCTATGGGTTTAGAGAGAGAGAGAGAGAGAAAGAGAGATTAGGTGTTAGGGTTCAGAGAGAGAGAGAGAGAGAGATTGACCGCTAGGGGTTTGGAGAGAGATGTAAGGGGTTAGGGGTTCAGAGAGAGAGAGATAAAAAGAGAGAGATTGGGGGTTAGGGGTTTAGAGAGAGAGATTGAGAGATAAAAGGAGAGATATTAGGGGTTAAGGGTTTAGAGAGAGAGAGAGAGATTCAAGGTTAAGCATTTAGAGAGAGATAAATAGATTAAGGGTTGAGGTTTAGAGTTAGAGATATATAGAAAGAGGGAGATTGGTGGTTACGGTATTAGGGAGAGAGAAATGGAGACCTATGGTTAGGGGTTTAGAGAGTGAAAGAGAGAGGTTAAGGGTTATGGGTTTAGAGAGAGAGAGAGAGAGATTAGGGGTATGGATTTAGAGAGAGAGAGGGAGAGAGAGATAGAGGGATTGGGGTTGAGGGGTTTAGAGAGAGAGATTGGGGTTTAGGTGTTTAGAGAGAGATATTGAGACAAATATTGGGGGTTAGGATTTATAGTGAGGGATTGGGTGCTAGGGGTTTAGAGAGAGAGAGATAGTTATTTATAGGTTTAGAGAGAGAGAGAGAGAAATAGATTGGGTAGCAGGGGTTTAAAGACATAGAGAGTTTGAGGTTTTGTGGTTTAGAGAGATGGGTGGTAAAGGTTTGAGAGAGAGAGAGGTTGGAGGTTAGGGGTTTAGAGAGAGAGCGATATTGCGGGTTAATGTTTTACAGAAGAGTCACGAGAGAGAGAGAGAGAGAGAGAGGGAGAGAGAGAGAGAGAGAGATTGGGGTTAGTGGTTTAGAAATGGAGACAAAGAGAGAGAGATTGGCGGTTAAGGGTTTTGAGAGAGAGAGAGAGAGAGAGCTGAGAGATTGGAGGTTAGGGGTTTAGTGACAAAGACAGAGAGATGGGAGGTCAGGGGTTTAGTAACAAAAAGAGAGAAATTAGGGGTTAGGGGTTTAGAGAGTGAGATTGAGAGATTGAAAGTTAGGGGTTTAGAGAGAGAGATAGATAGAAAGAGAGAGATTCGGGGTTAAGCATTTAGAGAGAGATAAAAAGATTAAGGGTTGAGGTTTAGAGTGAGAGAGAGATATAAAGAGGGATATTGGTGGTTACGGTATTAGAGAGAGAGAGAGGGAAACCTAGGGTTAGGGTTTTAAAGAGCGAAAGAGAGAGATTGAGAGTTAGGGGTTCAGAGAGACCTAGATATTAGGGGTAGATATTTAGAGAGAGAGGCAAAGAGAGATAGAGGGATTGGCGGTGAGGGATTTACAGAGAGACGTAGAGTTTGGGAGTTAGGGGTTTATAGAGAGAGATTGGGGTTTAGGTGTTTAGAGAGACAGATTGAGGGAGAGATAGAGACAAAGATTGGGGGTTAGGGTTTCCAGTGAGAGATTGGGTGTTAGGGGTTTAGAGAGAGAGAGATTATTAGTTAGAGGTTTAGGGAGAGAGAGAGAGAGAGAGATTGGGGGTTAGAGGTTTAGAGAGAGAGAGAGATTGGGGGTTAAGGGTGTGTATATATATATATATATATTGGATGTTAGGGGTTTAGAGAGAGAAAAATGGAGAGAGAGAGAGAGAGATCATGGGTTAGGGTTTTAGAGAGAAAAGAGAGATTGGGGGTTAGAGGTTTAGAGAGATAGAGAATTGGAGTTAGGAGTTTAGAGAGAGAGATATTGGATGTTTTGGGTTTAAAGGGAGAGATATTGGGGGTTAGGGATTTAGAGAGAGAGATATCGGGGGTTATGGGATATGGGTTTAGAGAGAGAGAGAGAAAGAGAGATTAGGGGTTAGGCTTTAGAGAGAGAGAGAGAGAGAGATTGACCGCTAGGGGTTTGGAGAGAGAGGTAAGGGGTTAGAGGTTCAGAGAGAGTGATAAAAAGAGAGAGATTGGGGGTTAGGGGTTTAGAGAGAGATTCAGAGATTGAAGGTTAGGAGTTTAGAGAGAGAGATATATAAAAAGAGAGATATTAGCGGTTAAGGGTTTAGAGAGAGAGAGAGATTCAGGGTTAAGCATTTAGAGAGAGATAAATAGATTAAGGGTTGAGGTTTAGAGTAAGAGAGATATAGAAAGAGGGAGATTGGTGGTTACAGTATTAGAGAGAGAGAAAGGGAGACCTAGGGTTAGGGGTTTAGAGATTGAAAGAGAGAGATTAAGGGTTAGGGGTTTAGAGAGAGAGAGAGATATTGGGGTATGGATTTAGAGAGAGAGAGGGAGAGAGAGATAGACGGATTGGGGTTGAGGGATTTAGAGAAAAATAGAGAGATTGGGAGTTAGGGGTTTAGAGAGACAGATTGGGGTTTAGGTGTTTAGAGAGAGAAATTGAGACAAATATTGGGGGTTAGGGTTTATAGTGAGGGATTGGGTGTTAGGGGTTTAGAGAGAGAGAGATTGTTAGTTAGAGGTTTAAAGAGAGAGAGAGAGAGAGAGAGAGAGATTGGGTATGAGGGGTTTAAAGAAAGAGAGAATTTGAGGTTTTGTGGTTTAGAGAGATGGGTGGTAAAGGTTTGAGAGAGAGAGAGGTTCGAGGTTAGGGGTTTAGAGAGAGAGAGATATTGTAGGTTAATGTTTTAGAGAAGAGTCATGAGAGAGAGAGAGAGAGAGAGAGAGAGAGAGAGAGATTGGGGTTAGTGGTTTAGAAATAGAGACAAAGAGAGAGAGATTGGCGGTTAAGGGTTTTGGGAGAGAGAGAGAGAGAGAGATTGGAGGTTACGGGTTTAGTGACAAAGACAGAGAGATTGGAGGTCAGGGGTTTAGTAACAAAAAAAGAGATATTGGGGGTTAGGGCTTTAGAGAGAGAGAATGAGAGATTGAAGGTTAGGCGTTTAGAGAGAGAGGGAGAGATAGAAAGAGAGAGATTCGGGGTTAAGCATTTAGAGAGAGATAAAAAGATTGAAGGTTGAGGTTTAGAGTGAGAGAGAGATAAAAAGAGGGATATTGGTGGTTAAGGTATTAGAGAGAGAGAGAGGGAGACCTAGGGTTAGGGGTTTAAAGAGTCAAAGAGAGAGATTCAGGGTTAGGGGTATAGAGAGAGAGAGGTAGAGATAGATAGAGGGAGTGGGGGTGAGGGATTTAGAGAGAGATGGAGAATTTGGGAGTTAGGGGTTTAGAGAGAGAGATTGGGGTTTAGGTGTTTAGAGAGAGAGATTGAGAGAGAGATAGATACAAATATTGGGGGTTAGGGTTTCCTGTGAGAGATTGGGTGTTAGGGGTTTAGAGAGAGAGAGATTATTAGGTAGAGGTTTAGAGATAGAGAGAGAGATATTGGGGTTTAGAGGTTTAGAGAGAGAGAGAGAGATTGGGGGTTTAGAGGTTTAGAGAGAGAGAGAGAGATTGGGGGTTAAGGGTTTATATATATATATATATTGGATGTTAGGGGTTTAGAGAGAGAGAGAGATTGGGGATTAGGGGTTTAGAGTGAAAGAGATTGGAGTTTAGGGGTTATGGGTTTAGAGATCTTCAAGAGAGATATTTTAGGGTTGGGTTTTTAGAGAGAGAGAGAATGTGGGTTAGGGTCTAGAGAGAGAGAGACAATATTAGCAGTTAGAATTTGAGAGAGAGAGATAAATGGTTAGTGGTTTAGATAGAGAGAAATTATGTTAGGGGTTTAGAGAGAGGGAGATTGGGGCTTAGGCATTTAGAGTGTGTGTGTGAGAGAGAGAGAGAGATTGCAGGTCAGGTGTTTAGAGAGAGATATTAAGAGTTAAGGTTTTATAGAGATATATATATATTGGAGGTTAGGGGTTTAGAGAGAGAAATAGAGAGAGAGAGATTGGGGTTAGGGGTTTAGAGAGAGAAAGAGAAAGAAATTTATTGAGGGCTAGGGGTTTAGAGGGAGAGAGAGAAAGAAAAAGAGCGGGGGTTAGGGGAATAGAGAGAGAGAGATTAGGGGTGAGGTGTTTAGAGAGAGAGAGAGTGAGAGAGATTGAGGGTTAGGGGTTTAGAGAGAGAGATTGAGAGATTGAAGGATATTGGTTTAGAGAGAGAGAGATTAGGGGTTCAGGTTTTAGAGAGAGAGAGATTGGGGTTAAGAATTTAGAGAGAGATAAAGAGATTAAGGGTTGTGGTTTAGTGTAATAGAGAGATAGAGATAGAGGGAGATTAGTGGTTATGAGATTAGAGTGAGAGAGAGGGAGACCTAGGGTTAGGGGTGTAGAGAGCGAAAGAGAGATTGAGGGTTAGTGGTTTAGAGAGAGAGGGATATTAGGGTTATGGATTTAGAGAGAGAGAGAGGTGGAGAGAGACAGAGGGATCGGGGGTGAGGGATTTAGAGAGATACAAAGAGATAGGAAGAGAGAGATTCGGGGTTACGGTTTTGGAGAGAGAGATTGGGGCTTAGGAGTTTAGAGAGAGAGAGATTGAGAGAGAGATAGAGACAAAGATAAAGAAAGAGATTCGGGGTTAGGGTTTATAATGAGGGATTGGGTGTTAGGGGTTTAGAGAGAGAGAGATTGTTAGTGAGGGGTTTAGGGAGAGAGAGATTGTTGGTTAGGGGTTTAGAGAGAGAGAAAGAGATTAGGGGTTATGGGTTATAGATTTAGATAGATAGATCGATAGAGAGAGATATTAGGGGTTAGGGGTTTAGAGAGAGAGAGAGAGAGATTGGGGTTAGACTTTTAGAGAGAGAGAGAGACTGGGGGTTAAGGGTTCAGAGAAAGATATATGTATTGGACGTTAAGGGTTTTGTTGGGCCTGGCCCAGATGGGGCATTTTTTAATAGGAAGAATTTTGAGAGCGACGGAGCTAAGCGCAGTTAAGTTTGAACAATTTTGGGATAAGTTCTAGTATGCTGCGAGATCGGTGCTATGAGGAGTACAGCACCATGATGTGCCACGTCAATGGAGATATAGCTAAGCAGAGCATGGATGGATGAAGGCAGTTATTTTGGTTAGGTCACAGAAGACCTATTTTTAGCAAAGATCGTCGATAACTACCAAGCAGTGGGTAGGTGAAGATCGGAGGTAGGTGATTGATCACAATAGACAGAAGACTATGACTACTGGAGCTAGTCATCTAAAGGTGAGAAAGAAGAGCTCGACGGAAACAACCTGTTGGAGTGCATATAACAAAAGATCCACTGCCAGATATCAGTAGTCTAGTTTTGGGAAAATCGCGACAGTTTTGTAAACCTAAGGGTTATGCCTTCAAGATTTAAAAGACATGACCTATGGGTATTGATCTATAAATAAGGCAATTTTGTAAAGGAAATGGGTTAACTCTGTAGCTGAGTGCGCAGAGACCTAATTTAGAGAGAAAGAGAAAGAACAGCATTTGCAGCCGAGTGCACAGACAAAGAACTGTTGTACCCTTTCCAAGATCAATAAACAACAGTTCTTGTGGACGTAGCTTCCCATCCCGGGGGGTGAACAACGTTAAACCATTGTGGTGAGCTCCCAGTATGGATGCCTAATGAGGGCAGTTGTACTAAGAGCTTACTTTAATTGTCAACCTGGGGGACGTACAAAATTTAGAGGTGTAGGCACTATCTGTGTTCTTATAGGATAATCTTTGTCCTGGTTGGGTGTTGGTATCGATGTTCTAAGGGTTTCCTACTCAATATGTAAAAATGGTTATACTAGGGAATTAAATACTAGAAATCAATAAATCTATTTTAAAGAATTAAAGTACTGAAAGCAGTAAATCTGTTTTTAAAAGAATGAAGATACTAAAAGCAGTAAATCTATTTTAAATAATTAAAATGTTGTAAGTAGAAGAGATAATCTTATGAAGTTACTTAAGTGCGGAATGGTAAACCTAGAAAGTGAAATGTCACAATAGATCTATTCTAATACTGGAGAAAACAAGGGTTGTAATTACTTTATGCATAAAACTAGAGTTCTGATCTAAATCGTTTAAATACTAAAACTAAGATTGAAGTGCGATCGTTTCATGGTACACATCTATTTACTAAGAAGTCAGAGTAATTAATCACGATGGGAAGCATTCATAAACCTCAGATCTAAACCATGACTTTTGAAAGCAAAGCTAATACATATGTAATCATTTGTTAAAATGTGTGTTTGGAAGAAAGCAACTACAGGACTACTGAAACCGTTTTGCTGTACTACAGACCGTATTATGAATTACTATAGAACTAATACATCATTCAAGCGCTTCCACATGCAATATAACTTTTCGTCAATGTAAAACAAATAATTGGAAAATACCTAAAAATGGAAATCCCCTGACTTACGTGTTGGAGGGGCCCTCTCCAACCCGTACTCAGGAGAGAAAGAAACTTATAAACGTTGGCTAGAATTTAACATCAATCTCTTATTAAAATAATAAAATCCATGTCTTCACAAAGGTCTGTAACTTCGCAGTATCTCAATAGTGCAAGAGACTTAAAACAATGTTTCTCCAAAAATGTCAATAGGGACCTCTCGCTACCCGAGAGGTCCATATTTATATAATTCTTAATGCTGAACTTAATTAAATGTCTAAATGTCGATTCCCCTTAAACAGGAGTGCGTTCTCCATAAATCAGGAAACATGGTGCCGAGCTTGGTGATCCCTCAGTCTTCTACGCGTTCATCCTTTAATGACCCTGAACCTACTCAATCACGCTTGGTTTCCACATAATTAGTTTATTGAATATGCATTTTAACATACAATAATAATCATCAAAAACAATTTCATTAAATAATTAAAGTAAAACATTTTTCCCACAAATGAGTGTGTTTCTTCTCCATTGCTTGAGTTTTACTACGGGAAAAAGGTTATCAAATACCTCAAAATTGGACTCATCATTCTCTCCCATACTTGAAGGATTCACCCATCCTTGGGCGACTTGTTCAATTCGTCGATGACCTCCCTGATATCCCATGCTACCACCTTAGGTATCCTTGCTTGCCTATGATATCCAAAATTCTGATCCTCCCTGGTGTTGATGTATATGTAACTTCGGAATGTATTTCATCTATGTATTTTATATATATTTATTGTACCCTTATAAGAGATGTGTTATTCCTCTATAAGGAAGTGTCGTCATGTGGATTGACAAGTGTCGCAAGTGTGTGTACTTGCCGATGGGTTATTAGACCACCATGTGTGGGGTTGGCCCTGAAATATATATTATAATGTGGATGTACCTAGCTAGATAAGTCGGCCCCATAAGGTCACTGGGCAAATAGATTAGTATAAATAGAGATCAGGTGATCTCTATTTAGATCACACTTGGAAAAGTATCTCACTCTCACTCAGAAAGTGGCGCACTAGTGAGGAGGAGGATCATCTGCTACTAGGAGACTATCTCAGTGTATTTTGGTTGTACTTTGGTTGAGCCATTGCTCTCTCTATCTCTGAGGAAGTTGTGGGTTTTTTCACCTTAGGGTTTTCCCCACGAAAACTCTGTGTCTCTTGTCTCTCATGCTTTTGATTCTTGTGATGCTTGTCATGCTTATTGTGATTGTCATGCATTGATATACTATATATGTTATTCTCTTAGTAAAGATCCTAGAGTATTGTGAATTAATGCTCAAAATTTAACATGGTATCAGAGCTAACCTGAGAAGAAGACATTTTGCAGTGACGGAAACTTGAAGTTCCTTGATTATTGGGTTTCTCTCCATATATTTTGGAAAAGCAATATAGTAGATGGACTCTACTCATCAAGGTGCATCTATCTGTCCAATCATAATTGAATTCCGAGCATTTTCAGATTTGGCCCTAAAAATTAGGGTTCCCACAAACATAGGAATTTCTGAAATCTGAAGACATAGCTAGAAGCTCCTTGCAAAAATCGAAGTTTAGAGCTTTGGATTGAGATTTTTGGTTGAGTAGATCTCCGGGAAACTCAAACCTTAATTCAGGGTTCTCCGTAGTGAACCCAGGAGGACAAAAAGACAAATCTGAAGGGCAATGCTTTGCTGATCTCAAATTCTGAATACACTAGGATGATCAGCTCATCAAGGTGCATCTTTCTATCCTTTCAGAAAATTGAAATTCACATTTTGAAATTTTAGGGTTTTCCCGACAAACCCTAATCCGGGACCAGATCCATTTGTCAGCATTTCAAGTGGTAAGACCTAATCTTTTCTATTTCCATTTGAAGTTCTCTTTAAGATGTCTCACCACACCAAGCTTGAGGATAAGCTTGAAGGAGCTGATAACTTCCGAGCTTGGAAGTATAGGATTGGGTTAATCCTCGAAGAGAATGAGTTGGACTCATATGTAAAAGAAGACATCCCTATCTGAGAGGATGAAGAGGCCAAGGTATTGCATAAGAAGAACTTGGTCAAGGCAAAGAGAATCATTGCTGATTCCATTAAAGACCATCTCATACCCCATGTGTCTTCTCTAAAGACACCCAAGGAGATGTTTGACTCTTTGACCAAGCTATTTGAAGGGAAGAACATAAATCGAAAGATGAACCTGCGGAACCAATTGAAAGGAGTAAAGTTTCAGAATGGAGAAAGCATTCAATCTTATTTTTCAAGGGTCTCCCAGATCAAGGAACAACTAGAAGCAGTGGATGAAATGGTGGAGAATGGTGAAGTGGTGATGACCACTCTAAATGGCCTACCCAAGTCATGGGATTCCATTATTCAAGGAATTTGTGCAAGGAAGAAGTTGATCACCTTCAACAGATTGCGGGAAGAATGCTCTCAAGAAGAAGCTAGACTTGTGGCCCGAGAAGAGAAGATGGGAAATGAAGATCAAGCTCTCACAGCACATGCCAGGAAAGGCAAGTCCAAGAAGGAATCATCTCATAACAAAAGATCCTCACACCACCATTATCATAAAGATAAGAAAGATCTCAGATGATTGCAATGAGAAGGGACACTTTTCTTCAGATTGTCCCAAGAAGAAGAAAGACAACAACAACAACTTCAATAAGAAGAAGAAGAATAACAAAAGAAGATATCATGCTCATGCTGCCGAAGATGATGAACCCCCAAAGAAGAAGGCTAGGGAAGAAAGTGATAGTGATGATGACTCATCAAGTGAAGAAGAATATGTTCTAATTTTTGCTCTCACAGGTTCTATCTCCCATGGTTGTAATGACTGGTTGATTGATAGTGGAGCTTCCAAACACATGACTGGGTTTAAGGAATCTTTTGTGAATCTATCTGAACATGAATCACCCCATAAGGTGAAACTTGGAGATGATTATCAATACCCAATCAAAGGAAGTGGTGAAGCCTCATACAACCTAGATTCTGGAAAATATTTGAAGATGAAAGAAGTCCTTTATGTACCTGGGCTCAAGAAGAACTTACTCTCCATCTCTGCATTGGATGCAAAAGGTATGAGGGTTTCATTTGTGGATGGCCAAGTACTGATGTGGCCAAAGGGAAAGAACATAGATGATGCAGTAGTGATTGGAGAGCAAGAGGGAGGTTTGTATAAATTGAAGGGGCAACCTGAACATGCCATGGTACATGAATCCATGGAGCCAAGTGAAATTTGGCATAGAAGACTTGATCATATGCACTATAGAGCACTTCCAATTGTAAGCAAGGCTGTAGAGGGTCTTCCTGAAATCAAGACCAAACATGAAGGTGTTTGCAAAGGATGTGCAAAAGGTAAGAACATTAATAAGGCTTTCCCAAGCAGTGAAAGCAAGGCAAAAGACATCCTAGAAATCATCCACTCAGATGTATGTGGTCCTATGTCATCCAGTTCTCTGAGTGGGTATGTTTACTATGTCTCATTTATTGATGACTTCTCCAGGAAGACTTGGGTATACTTCTTGAAGAACAAAGATGAGGTGTTTGATAAATTCAAGGAATTCAAAACCTTGATGGAGAATCAAACTGACAAGAAGATCAAAACATTCAGATCCGACAATGGTGGAGAATTCACCTCAGGTGACTTCAAGAAGCTTTGTAGTGATTCAGGGATTAAGAGGGAGTTGAATGCTCCTTATAATCCTCAACAGAATGGAGTTGCATAAAGGAAGAACAGAACTATCATGGAAGCAGCAAGGGCAATGTTGCATGACCAGGATCTACCTATGCATCTATGGGTAGAAGTAGCTAGAACAGCTGTATATGTGTAGAACATAACACCCCATAAGATATTGGACAACAAGACACCAGAAGAGGTCTTTTATGGTAAGAAACCTGAAGTCAGCCATCTCAGAATATTTGGTTGTCCAGTATACACTCATGTTCCAAAGGAAAAGAGGACTAAACTAGATCCTTCAGGAAAGAAGGGTATCTTTGTGGGTTATAGTGAAAGCTTGAAGGCTTACAGAATATACTTTCCAGGGTTCAAGAAGATTGATGTTAGCAAGGATGTAACATTTGATGAAAAATCAACATTCATCAAATCAAGGAAGGAACCTATCGAAGTTTATGAAGAACCTAAGGAAACTAGATTTCAAGACACTACCATGAATGAAGCAATTCCAGAAGTTGTTCGTGAGTTTGAAGATCCACAAGAACCTGTAGATCCACCCCC
Organism: Larix kaempferi; assembly: GCA_027924585.1. Classification (NCBI taxonomy): domain Eukaryota; kingdom Viridiplantae; phylum Streptophyta; class Pinopsida; order Pinales; family Pinaceae; genus Larix; species Larix kaempferi. The sequence goes on from BSBM01000282.1 coordinate 6,085,205, forward strand.
TGAGGATAACTCTCACAAGAGGAAAACTGCATGGGCTAGAGAGATCATTCAAGATGCAAAAAGATTTGGCATTCCAGAAGAAGAACACAAAGCAAAGAAGAGAACCAGATCACATACCAGCTATGTTGCTTTACTCTGTGACATTATGAACAAAGAGCCTTCCAGTTATGAAGAAGCAGCGGAAAAGAAAGAATGGAAGGATTCCATGGTTGAGGAATACCAATCAATAATGAAGAATGATGTTTGGAATATTGTACCAAGACCTAAAGAGAAGTCTGCTGTGACTTCTAAATGGATCTACAAAATCAAGCATGCTGCAGATGGCAGTGTAGAGGAATACAAAGCAAGATTCATAGCTCGTGGCTTCTCTCAAAAAGAGGGAATAGATTATGAAGAAACTTTTGCACCTGTAGCCAGGTATACTTCCATCAGAACAGTACTTGGCCTGGCTGCAACGATGGAATGGAAAACACACCAGATGGATGTCAAGACTGCCTTCTTGAATGGTGTAGTTGAAGAGGAAGTATATGTAGAGCAGCCACTTGGTTTTGAAATACATGACACATAGTCATATGTGTGCAGATTGAAGAAAGCCTTGTATGGCTTGAAACAAGCTCCCAGAACCTGGTATGGTAAGACGGACAGTTTCCTATCTAGTTTGGGCTTTACCAAGAGTAAAGCGGATTCCAACCTCTACTATAAGGTTGAGGAAGGGAATCCTGTGATTCTACTCCTGTATGTGGATGACTTATTTGTAACAGGAGATGACAGACTGATTGCAGATACGAAGAGGAAGCTTGCTGCTGAGTTCAATATGAAATATTTGGGAATGATGCATTATTTCCTAGGTATGGAGGTGTGGTAGAGTGCAGGTGGGATCTTCCTTGGTCAAGGGAAGTACACAGTAGATATCCTGAAGAGATTCAGGATGATGGATTGCAAGGCCATGGCCACACCTATGGCATCAAATCTGAAGCTTCTATGTGATGCTTCATCTGAGCCGGTTGATGTCTCTATGTATCATCAAATGATTGGGTCCTTGATGTACCTGATGAACACGAGACCAGATATTTGATTTGTGGTGAACACATTGAGTCAGTTCCTGACAGATCCGAGGAGTGTTCATCTGGTTGTTGTAAAGCATGTTCTGAGGTACCTGAAGGGTACAGTGGATTATGGGCTCAAGTATGAGGTGAATCAAAAGTTTAACTTGCAGGGTTATGTTGATTCAGATTGGGCCGGGAGTGCTGCAGATAGGAAGAGCACATCTGGGTGCTGCTTGAGTATGGGATCAGGTGTGATCTCTTGGTTTAGCAGGAAGCAGTCCTGCGTAGCACTGAGTACAGCTGAGGCAGAGTATGTTGCATCCTGTTCAGCTAGTTGTGAGGTAGTATGGCTACAGAAGCTACTGTCTGAGTTATTTGATCTCCCATTGGATGCTACTGGTATCTTCTATGATAACCAGAGTTGTGTGAAGCTGTCCAAGAACCCAGTGTTTCATGACAGGTCGAAACACATAGAGATCAAATATCACTATATTAGGGATATGGTGCAGAGAGGAGCTGTGAAGCTCCTGTATGTTGCGACGGACGAGCAGATTGCAGATGTGCTGACGAAGCCTCTAGCCAGGGTGAAGTTCGAGTACTTTAGAGAGAGGCTTGGTGTTCTTCAAATCGAGGAAACTTCGAGGAAGAAGTGATGGACACATTTGCTGAAGCCATTCCAAGCATGTTGGAAGGAGGATCCTTCACATGGCTATGGATGTAAGTGTTGGATGATGAGCATCAGGATGATGTTCTGGTCTCTGCTGGATATGATCAGTTGGATAATTTTTTATGTATGTATGTATGTATGTATGCATCATGTTGGATGCTGGATATGATCAGTTGGATCATTTTTATGTATGTATGTATGCATCATGTTGGATGCTTGGACCATGTATCTGTATATGTATCAGGAGGATACATTGTATGATTAGGTGGATCATGTATGGTGATATGTATCATGTATTTGTATTTGTATCAGGTGGATACACTGTATGATCAGGTGGATCATGTATGATGATATGTATCAAGTAGATACTTGGTATGCATCAGGTAGATGCATTGTATGATCAGGATGATCATGGATGATAAGCTTCAGGATGTTGCTCTAGATGACATGCAGCAAGATGTTGCAGTGATGATGATCAGGATGATCATGTGTACATCAGGATGATGTATGGTGAGTATCAGGTTGATACTCTGTGGCCATGGAACAGGTTGTGCAGATAAGCATGTAATTTGTGCCCTGGGAGATTTGCAGATGGTCTTTCGAGGTTTTGCCTATGGCATGTAATTCGTACCCTGGGACATCTGGCAAATTCTCTTTCAAGGTTTTGCTTGGGAGGACATATAATTTGTGCCCTGGGAGATCTGCAAATAGTCTTTCGAGGTTTTGCCTATGGTATGTAATTTGTGCCCTGGGATATCTGGCAAATGCTCTTTCGAGGTTTTGTCCTATGGCATGTAATTTGTGCCCCGGTAGATCCGATAGGTTGAGCCGTGTGCTCGTAATCAGTCCTTGGATGCTCTTTTGAGGTTTTGCCATGACCACATGTAATTTGTGCCCTGGGAGATCCGATAGGTTGAGCTATGTGCTCGTAATCAGTCCTGGGATTCTCTTTCGAGGTTTTGTGGTGGGGTCACATGTAATAAGTCCTAGAGATCTGGACAGGATGAAAAAGGCCTCAGATGCTCTTGAGGGTTCTTGCTAGTCAAGAGACTCTTTTAAGGTTTTGTGATGCATGTAATAAGTCCTGAGATTTCCACAGTATGGTTAGTGATGATGAAGACCTGCAGGTGGTGGGCCTACATCTAGTATGAAAAAGGACTGGCTTTGTAGAACTTCCTATGACGAGTAGAGTCAGAGATTGGATGAGATAGAAGCAGTAGTGACGATGATGATGACGATGCATCAATGACGATGATCTCGAGAAGAAGACTTGTCTAGCAGATCTGTGTCAAGAAATACCTTCCTACTTAAGAGGGAGTGTTTATGTATATGTAACTTCGGAATGTATTTCATATGTGTATTTTATATATATTTATTGTACCCTTATAAGAGATGTGTTATTCTTGTATAAGGAAGTGTCGTCATGTGGATTGACAAGTGTCACAAGTGTATGTACTTTCCAATTGTTTATTAGACCACCATGTGTGGGGTTGGCCCTAAAATATATATATTATAATGTGGATGTACCTAGATAGACAAGTCGGCTCCATAAGGTCACTGGGCAAATAGATTAGTATAAATAGATATCAGGTGATGTCTATTTAGATCACACTCAGAAAAGTATCTCACTCTCACTCAGAAAGTGGTGCACTAGTGAGGAGGAGGATCATCTGCTACTAGGAGACTATCTCAGTGTATTTTGGTTGTACTTTGGTTGAGCCATTGCTCTCTCTATCTCTGAGGAAGTTGTGGGGTTTTTCACCTTAGATTTTTCCCCATTGAAACTCTATGTCTCTTATCTCTCATGCTTTTGATTCTTGTGATGCTTGTCATGCTTATTGTGATTGTCATGCATTGATATACTGTATATGTTATTCTCTTAGTAAAGATCCTAGAGTATTGTGAATTAATGCTCAAAATTTAACACCTGGCCCATACCCTCCTCTCTTTCTCTTCATTAATCTATTCCTTGATGACTAGGGAAAGTAAGAATGGGGGATTCAGCCTTATCCCGATCCATCTGAGTTGATTTCTTGCCAGGGATTCTTTGTAGAGTGTGGTTTTGAAAAGAGCATCATCAAGCCTGAGGGGAGAGTGGAGTTCTCTTTTCTTCAGATCGTTTTCCACCTTGCTCCACCTTTCCTTAATGGACTCATTAACTTCCTTCTGTGTGCTTCGGAGTGTAATGTCAAAATGAGTCACAGCCTCCTGTTGTTTTGCAAGGAGAATGGGTATCAGCTCCTCGTCTTGGGTGAGGATCCTATGGTTATAGATTATCCCTTCAGGGTGAGTTGGCTCTGGTTTGATCATTAATGGGGTTTTCCAATTGGATGCGACATAGAGATGGTAGTCCTGGGCTCGCTCAATTTCATGGTTAATCCACGAACATAATGCCCTTAACTGGAAATCTCCCACATATGGGTTTGGTGACTAGTTAGTCGAGCCAGAAACTACGAAATTATGCAAGAAGAACTCACTCAATTGGTCTTTCTCCAGCTCTGTGGAGTTCAAAGATGCATCCATAAACTCTTTGGGAGTACTTATCTCTATAGGGAGTCCTTGCTTCAACCTCTGGAGCTGGAATTCGCCCCATTTCTCCTGTATATAGACCGCATATATTTTCGATGGTGGTCTGAGGTCCCGCAGTCTATCATATATGCCGATAGTAGTGGCCAAAACATCTTTTAATTTGGTAATCGCTTAGTTCTTTTTGGCTAATTCGTTTTGTGCCTCGGCCAATTTTTCTTGAAGCGCTGAATTCTTCTACTCAGCCAGCCGTAGCTCTTTTGTATGATGCATCTTCAGGATTTGAGTCTTCTCGGTTGAGAATGGGGGAGGTGTGGGTTGGCTTCCTGGCCCAATCCTTAACGTTTCCAGCTCATTTCTGAGCTTTTCCAATTCTGCTCGTGCCTCAGCGAGCTAGGTAACGACCTTGAGGTTTTCATTACGTTACAGAGGGTTCCTCTGGAAGTTGCCTTGCTCTTGTAAGCTCTTCTCTTCTTCTTTATCCATTTCTTCATCTTCATTCTTCATTTCTTGCTCATCCATTTCCTCTTCTTCATCCTCTTCTTCTTCTATAGTGGGATCCTTCTAATCTATAAAAGGATCAATGTCATCATTAGACACATTGGTAACTAGGCGGCTGGGTTCCCTTTCTTCCTCCCTAGAGACCTGGATTTTAGCTACCTGTGTGAATCTTTTGTTGCGCCTCTTCGACCCCTTACTACTAGCAGGAATACCTGGGTCTGATTTGGGGGAGTCCTCTTTTGAGTGTTTTATCTTTACCAAGGTTTCAGCCACACTGTCCAAGTCAATTTTTCTCTTTGCCCCTGATACAGAGGTGGTCTTACTTTTTGATTTTGGTGGCAAGGGCGTAGTCTTCATTCTCTGAACGTTCTTAGTAGATACCACTATGAACTACTCCCAAGAGAGCTCTGGAATCTGTTCTTTTAGTTCCTCACCAACTATTATTTTGATCAGCCCATGATGGGCCAAAGCATCCTCTTTTCCCTTAGCTACCTTCCTGCTCATTTCTGCTAGGGATTGGAGTAGGTAAAATGGAATGCTAATGTTGTTGTTTGATGAAATGTGACTCCTGTGCCTGAGAAGTTCCAAAATACGAAAATGAAAAATGGGAACATAACTTAACCTTCCAGTGCATGTAATGTACCTCTGGACAATTGCAGCCATTTCATCCCATGGTGCTAGCATGGAGAGTCTTTTAACTCCATTTTTGTCTTCATCATAGACCTCTCCTTGCTCAAAGAATGCTGCTTTTGCTATGTGGTTTGCATCCCGGTCATTGCTGCTTAAATGCAGGCCCATTGGTAGACCAGTGTGTTTGGAAATCATGTCCTCATCCAATTTTATACGTAACCCTTTTACTCGGGTGACGTATTGTTCATCCTTGATATGTTTGAAGTTTCTTTCAAAATCCTGAGCTACCCCTGTATCATATCCTCTCAGTCCAAGGATGAAAGGAATCCAACCTGAATTGTGAATGATCTGCAAGACTCTCGGGCTCTGATTAATGGCACTGTTATCTTCCAGTTCACTTCTCTTAAAACCCTTTGTCATTTTAGAATCTTCTTTATAATCAGACAAAACGAGAACTTTGGAATATGGTTTATACCCTCAACTGCTCGGGCTCTGCCTACAGGCTCGAGGATTGCAATGTTGGATGAGTGAGCGCATTAGCTTTCGTCTGTTGCTTCTGGGAAATTCTGAGCGGTTCCTTATATGCAAAATCATGGAGTATTATGTAGCCTTACTTGCTGTCCTTCCACACCTATCCTTTCCATCATTCATGTACTTGCCTCTTTTAATCCCCTTTTCTCCATGATCAATCTCTGTATTCCCATGATCGATCTCTGTACTTCATATGGTGAAGGTTGCGATCATGATTTGTTGAGGGTGACAGGACTTAGGTAGCGATCATGACTTATTAAGGTCATTCAACCATGCCGCCGATTTAAAATTAAAGCTATCCTCAGCTGACTAGAAACAAATGTAGTGTGGGATAATCTTTTACCTTAAGAATAAAATAAAATCGTTCTAGAGATTACCTTGGTATGTTTGCGTACCTGCATTGATGATCTGGTGCGTTTTTCTTGCATGGCGGATTCTGTAGTAGATTTGGCCGTGTCTGTAGTTGATTTCTGCATGTCAGTAGTTATGTGTGTGGGCTGCTTTTTTCCTTTTTTACCATTTGAATTTGCTGAAGTATATTCTTTTGAAAATTGTGCCAGTTGTTGATACGACTCATGTGATGATGCTTCGTATTTGGATGATTGCATAGTTGTATGTGACTGGCTCTCTTAAATAACTTGCAGGCTCGCGTGAGTATGATATGTAATGTATCTCGCTCGTTTGAGTTGAATTGCAAGCTCGCTTGAATTGAATTGCAGGCTCGCTTGATTATGTTGAAAAAGAATGGCATGGTGTGTTTGAAGAATTCCGTAGTAGTTGATGACTGATTGCTGTATGTAGACGTGACTGTCTCTCTTGAATGTATATCCGGCTCACTTGATTGCTGAATGTGTTTGATAATTTGTTGGCTCGCTTGAGTGTATATACAGCTCGCTTGAATTGTGGTTGATATTTTGCTTTGCAATAGTAATGCTGGATTTTCGTAGGGATATATGTGACCCTGTAATTTTCCTGTAACGTTTTTTTTTTCTTTTTTCTTTTTTTCATTTTTTCTCTCTTTTTTTGTTTTTGTTTTTATTGTAAATGAGCTGAATTTCACTGATTTGCCGCATCCTCTATCAGCATTAATTGTTGCTGGTAGAGTCCCTGTGTAAATTCTTCTTTTGACTATGGTTTCCTGTAAAGTTTTAGGAGATGCCCATTCACTATCATGGGGAACTCCTCTTCATCAATTGTAATAATTCTCACAGCCCCATTTTCATAAATTTTCTGTATAATGTAAGGTCCAAGCCATCTAGTGGTTAGCTTTCCTTTGAATGTGTGAAATCTGGAGTCGTAGAGTAGTGCCCAATCACCTTCGTTGAATTTCTTATCCTTCAGATGTTGGTCATGCCATTTTTTTCCTTCGTTGTTGGATGATTTCGGTATGTTTAAGTGCTTGTTGGCGGTGCTCATCTAGTTGATTCAGCTGTAGCATGCGTTCTTTTTGGATTTTTGATAGGTCCATATATAAATTGGCTGCAATTATCAATGTTTTTATTTCAAATTTGATTGGCAGCATGACATTTTTTCCAGATACTAGTTCTTAAGGTGTGAATCTTGTAGTTGTTTTCCATGTAGTATTGTAAGCCCAAACTGCCTCACTAAGTCTGTCAGCCCAATCCCTTTTGTGAAGTTGGACAATTTTTGTGAAGATTCTTTCTAATTCCCTGTTGGTTACCTCAGCTCGACCATTTCCTTGAGGGTAATAGGAGGATGACTGTCTGTACTTTACATTGTTTCTTTTCATCAAGTCTTAAACTAAATATGATGTGAATTGTGCGCCCTGATCATAAACTACTTCTCTTGGCACCCCAAACCTGTGAAAGATTCGCTCAATAAAGAATTTGGCCATGATGGTTTCATTTGCAACAGCCAGTGCTGCTACCTCTGTCCATTTTGTAAGGTAATCAATGCATACTAGGATGTAGCTTTTCTGATTGGACTGTGGGTTGAATGGGCCAACAAAATCAAATCCCCACTTTTCAAATGCCTCCGAGGAGATTTGTGGATGGAGTGGCATTTCTTGTTTTTGTGTTGGTTTTCCCATTCTCTGGAAATCATCACAGTGGGACACATACTGATAAGCATCTTTGTGGAGTGTTGGCCAATAATACCCTGTTTGCAAGATTTTTTAGGCTATCCTTTTTGCAGCATAGTGTCCTCCACAGGGTTCATTGTGGGTGGCATGCATTATGTCATGTACTTCAACTTCCCTAATGCACCTTCTAAGTACTTGATCTGGTCCCTGTTTAAAAAGCATGCCCTCTATCCATGTATATGTGGCACTTTGCCTTATTACTTTTTTCCTTTCTTTATAACTGTAATGTTCTGGAAACTTTCTGGATACTAAATAGTTTGCTATGTCAGCAAACCATGGGCTTCTTATTGATATGGAAAAAAGGTGCTCATCAGGGAATTTATCTTGAACCAATTCGTTATCTTTTCCATGTGTGACTCTTGACAAAAAGTCGGCTACCACATTATGCTTGCCTGGTTGATCTATTATAATAATGTCAAATTCTTATAGAAGTAGCATCCATCTAATAATTCTCGCATTAGTATTAGGGTTGTTCATAAGATATTTGATTGTTGAGTGGTCAGTGTGGATGAAACTTTGGTATCCTGTGATGTAATGCCTGAATTTATTGATTGCATGTATGACTGCCAGAAATTCCTTTTCTGTGACTGTGTAGTTGAGTTCTTCCCCAGCCAAATTTTTGCTTATATAGTACATGTTATAGGACTTCTTGTCTTGTTCTTATCCAAGCACAGATCCAACGGCTTTATCTGATGCATCTATGTGGATGTGAAATGGAATTTCCTAGTTTGGTCCTTGGAGTACTGGTGCTGTGATTGTTTTATGTTTAAGAGTTTCAAAGGCTGTCATGCAGTTGCTTGTCCATATGAACTCATTGTCTTTTGTGAGAAGTGTGAACATTGGGGCAGCAATTTCTACTATAATTTTCAATAAATCTTCTGTAGTACCCTGTCTGTCCAAGGAAACTTCTCACATCCCTTTGTTTGCAGGTGGTGGTAGCGTTCTAATTACTGAGACTTTGGCCTGATCAACCTCTATCCCTCTTTGTGATATATGATGTCCTAGAATGATGCCTTCTTCCATTAACATCCTACATTTGTCATTTCTTAGGCACAAGCTCATTTCAATACTTTTTTTAATACTAATTCAAGATTGTTCAATGCCTCGTCAAAGTTCTGTCCATAGGGTGTGAAATCATCCATGAAGACTTCCATTTTGTCATTTATAAAATAGGAGAAAATAATCAATATGGCTTTTTGAAATGTTGCTGGGGCGCTACATAAACCAAAGGGTATGACCCTATAGGCATAAGTTCCCCATGGGCATGTAAAGGTCATCTTATCTTGATCAGCTGGGTGTATTAAAATTTGATTGTACCCACTGAAACCGTCTAAGAATGAAAAATACTTGTTTCTAGATAATGTATCTAGCACCTGATCTATAAATGGAAGTGGAAAGTGATCTTTCTTGGTTTCTTTATTCAGCTCCCTATAGTCCACACAAATTCTCCATTTGCCTCCTTTTTTGGGTACTATAACTAGTGGTGAGACCCACTCACTATCAGATATTGGATAGATGAACCTTACATCTAATAACTTTTGTAGTTCGGCTTTGACTATGTCCTTCAATGTTGGGTTTAGTCTCCTTTGTGGTTGTATTATAGGAATAGAACCTTCCTTGATGTAAATATAATGCTTGCATATGTCAAGATGAATACCTTTCATGTCTGCATATGTCTATGCAAAATCTCTATTCTGCCCTATTAATACCTTCATCAACTGTTCTTCCTGTTGGGGTTGTAGATTAGAATTGATGTTAACTGTTTTTCCTGGTATAATCTCTACAACCTTTGTTTTGTCTGCTTGCTCTTCCAGAGATGTCAATTCTGCCCATATTTTGTTCAAATTTTTGTTTGAAGATTCACCTTCATCCTGCTAATCTGTGTCAAAAAACCTTTGAAGACCATCATTGTTAGAAAAATCATTTTGTATAAACCTATCTATATGACCATCTTCATCTATGGCTTTTAGTGTTAATGCTGCGTCAATTGTCAGGACAGGTCTTATGTTTTGATTGATTGTGTCATTGTAATCGTCAGTCCAGTTTTGATATTCTACGTCTAAATATTTTTTGGCTGGTGGGTAGATGGTGATTTTTTTCCTAGATTGGCCACTGGTGATGGTCATGTTGCCTGACCTGCATCCTATGTAAGCATCTGTCGTTGCTAGCCAGGGTCTTCCAAGTATAATAGGATATCCACTAAGTTTTCTTTTTACCTCGATGACTATGAAATCTCCTGGGTATTCCCAGGATTCTATATTGATTATAATGTCCTCGAGCATTCCTTCAGGCTTCACAGTGGATGTATCTGCTAGTTGGAGTATTGTAGTTGTTGGTCTGACCTATAATTGGAGACCTAGGTGGATCATAGTGTCTTTCGTCATTACGTTTATAGCTACTCCTAAATCAGTGAGGCTCCTGTCGATTTGTTTGTTGTTTATGTTAACTTGAACCACGTGGCTACCCGGGTCTAGATATTTGGGGTTAACCGTGATACCCAGCATTAGATCAGCTAATTGGCCCACTACATTAATAGTTGCTGGGTCACGTTTCCTCCTTCTAGGTCTTTTCAAACAATTCTCTTTTATATATTTGTTGCAGATGGGTACGTCTTTGATGGCTTATAAGATGGGGATTTGGATACTCAAGTGTTTTAATTCATTCAGAATTGCATTTTCCTCTTCATCTTTGGTGCTTCGTATAAGCTTTTCTGGAAATGGAGGGTTTCTAGTTCGTTGGGGTGGTTAGGTTTCATCCTCAGGAGATTCTGGTTCATCAGGATGCTGAACATAGGGTTCTGATGTTTGGTCTTGAGCTTCAGGTTGTTGGATGTTGTGTGGGGATGTATTCTGTAATGTTTTTCCAGATCGCAGGTTTATTTCGTTTATTTCTATGGTATCTACAACATAGCTAGGGAATTGTGTGATATCAACGTTATAAGCCTATTGCTGTTGTGGAGGTCTGTTATTATTAGGATTTGGGATTGGTTGGGCTGGAATGGGTGAATGTCTGGTGGGTGTCTGAGGTTGTCGGGGTGGCATAATAAGTGGTTGTTGTAATGGCGCCCTCCAATTTGATGGATGGGGGTATTGATTTGCATAATTTATGGTGGTTGGAAAAGGTGGGGGGTATTGAGGATAAGACGGTGGATAATACGATTGTTGGTGTGGAGATGCATTGGACCTGTAGTAACTTTCTTGCAAAATTTCAACCAAACCCAGATCGTAGTTTATGAGATATTAGCTCAGGACATTTTCTACAACACTAGCTGATACTCTGCCAATTTTGTCTATTTCCCTATTCTGGCAGCTGTGACTCTGCCAAATTCTCTACTAAAAGGCTGGGACTCTGCTAAATCCTTCACTAAATCCTCTGCTAACTAGCTGTGACTTCGCCAAATTTATCCATTCAACAGCTGTGACTCCGCCAATTTTGTCCATTTCCCTATTCTGGCAGCTGTGACTTTGCCAAATTCTTCACTAAATGGCTGGGATTCTGCTAAATTCTCCGCTAAATTTTTCAGTAATTGCAAAGCAAGAATTGGATGAATCTTTATAGTTTGGATGCCACACAGGTATTGGGTTGCATGAGGACATGCAACAAGTTCAATTTGGGGGAGATGTTGGGTCACGGATTTGTCCATATTTTCATCACCTTTCGACATATATTTCATCCCGCTTCTTCCTATTATCACCCATTTATCATTCCATTTTCCATCCATTTGCTGTAATTGCTCGAGAAATGCCATATTAATCTTATTGATGCTTTAATGGTTAATCATGATTATTTTCCTTTATTTCTTATGAATTGAAGACTCTTATGCATAATTTTATTGATGATGGTCTATGGAGTGATTTTTCATATTAACAGCTGTATCAGCCATGGTTCAAGCCTCCAAAGTTGGCATGCTAGCACACGTACACATGGAGATTCAAAACATGTTTTCATTCTTAGGATTGATTATGTACATTTGTGACTTCAATTCGTGCTCAAGTTCAACTTGGAAACCTCCAGCTCATACTCAAACAGTTCCAACCAGAAATGCATGTCAAATAAGAACACAGTGATTCGTGTCTAGATTTGCGGGCAGTTGGAGACGAATCTCGAAAATCTGGGACATGGGTTTTGTGTGCAACGGCCTCATTTACTTGATTCACAAGGAAATCGCAAAAAAAAGCTACGGTTTGAGCTATACAACTGGTTCTTTGAACATGTAATTCCCAGATTTACTGTTACGGCCGATTTCAAAGGTATTAGCAGTTACGACTGTGTTCAAGCTGTTACAGATCACAAGTTGGGTTTCGGTTTCTCATTCTCATGAGAGATTTTTATGTACAAATATGTAATCCTTCTCATGTATTTGGGGAGGAGAGAAAGCAATGTTATCCTGTAGGATTTTATCCAGACTCTGATGTAACAATTTCATTCTGATAATACATGCTAGCAGTTTCTTAATTCTGGAGTTGTAGACTTTCGTTGTGGAGATCTAGCTCTGATTAGTGGAGGAAGGGCCCTCCTCCCTGAGCAGATGCTGGTAGTGTTGATTGTAAGTGTGTTGTTATGTAGATTTGCTTATTAATTAGTTCATGCTTTCATTCATTAGATTTATCATAGTTGTATGCTTTCATTCATTAGATTTATCATAGTAGTTTTCATGTTTATTTCTTTTGATAGATCGTTGGCCAACATATCACTTAGATTTTATATTTATGCAATTAGATCTTGCTTCATCATAATTGATTTTGTTTGGGTGTGATTAGATTAACAGTTTGGTTTTATGAGTAGGTTTAAGGTTCGATTTATTTTCAAGAAGATGTGATCTAGTTTATAATTAGTTTTGATTTCATACCAATAGATAAGAGTGTCAGGTAGAAATTGTGCTTGCATAGATCTTGCATGATAGCTTTGAAATACAAGACTTCCTCGGGTTGATAATTTATGTTTGGGAGTTTCAGCTGTTTAATTAATTAGACAATTAATCTGACCAACATTTTAGTGTCGTTGTCGGGGAAGTTATCAATGGTGCAAAAGTACATCTAACATTGTTTTGTAGATGCATGGTTAAAGTAGAGCATGTAGGTTGCATGATTAGTTTTTAGTTTATTGAATTTGCTTTGAGAGTTTTTTTTTTCTCTTTCTTTCTTTGCATTTAGTTTTATTTCATTTTCAATTTTTGGATCATAGATCTTATCATTCCCTTTAGTGGTGTTGTAAGCACCACCCACGATACTAACCCATTGACAGGAACATTCGAAGGAGGAGCCTCCAAATAACACACAAAGAATATAATGAAGAGATGGTAGGTAAAAAGGATGCAGCAGTTGTTACCTTTGAATTTCCCATCAGAGATTCAGGAGGAGTGGCACCAACAAAAAGCATTCCCCCACATGTTCTACCAAATTTTCACGGTTTGGAAAATGAGGACCCTGATGTATTTTTATTTGAATTTGAAGTACTTTGTAGAGGATATTATTGTACTAATGATCAAAAGTTGAATGTGTTTCTCCTTACTCTAAAAGGAACAGCCCTCCGATGGTTCATGAGCCTCGGTGGGAATTGTATACAAAATTGGGAAGAAATGAAACATGTATTCTTGAAAAGGTACCAAGATTATTGTAGGGTCAATGAAGATATATTCAAAATGACACAAGGAGAAGAAGAGAATTTGGAGGAATATGTTGAATGCTTTCAGTACAACCTTCAATGATCAAAACAAAGGAAATTGGGGAAAGAGACCTTAAAAACACTTATACTCAAGGGAATCCAAGATGAATCTTTCGAAATCTTAAATTTGATGGGAACAGGTGATGTATTTCAGTTAGCATATGATGATATTTGTGAGTTATGTAGAAGGTATTCAAGAGGAAAATCCAAGACTAGTAAGAATTCTAGTAATCCTTATTTTCAATCTTTGAAATATGCTACAAGAACAAGAGTTATGGGAGCTAAAATCAATAATTTATTTGAAAATTCTAATGCTGATATCAATGGTTCACTAAATTCACAATTGGATGTTTTGCAGGTGAAGGAAAAGCATGAGGAATTTGAAGAAATAGTTTTCCCTCGGTGTCAGAAGAAACATCTTGCAATAGATTGTCCTTTGGATAGTCTCACAATTTTTGGCATATGTGACTTGAATCATTCCACAGATCATTGTCCCTCCTTACCAATGATGAAAGAAACATATCAAAGAGATCTGGGAGTTGCATCCAACTCATTGCAACAGTCATGGAAACCGTGGCCTACAAGTATGGTTCAAAACTCTATCCCTCTATTTCCTTACTCTCATACTCAATCATTGAATACTCTTCCACCATGGAAGCTGTTGCAGCCTCAATTTAACTCTTACCTACCTTATCCACAAGGTTGGAATGGCCTATCTTATGATCACATCGCCACTTTCCCTCATGCTGTAACACCACTTGGTCCTTCAAGATCATCCTAACAAACATATCCTCTACATCAGCCACATCTATCTTCTCATCAAACTCCTTGGTATCCAACACAATTTCCTGTCCAATCCACCATCCACCCTAGCCATAATAAAGCAGTACAGTATGCTTACAGTGCTGAACTGCAAAATTTTCCTACATTTCCCTCATGTTCTACCTCACCTACACCGCTGCAAAAAGACTTGCAACAATTCTATACGAGGCCTGAACATTTTTAAATCCAAGACTTGGAAGTGAAGTTTCTTATGATCATCAACAAGTCAACACAATCAACAAATCTGATGAACGGACATTGGAACCAAAAGCATCCTTCACATCATTAGATTTGAATCTCTTATGCAATCAGGAAGATCAATTTACTAAGGAGATTCATGGTGTAACAGCCATGAGAAATCAAGGGAACAAAGACTATATTGAAGCTTGGTTTCAATCTGCAGTATCATTCCTTACTTCACCAATTCTTGGCACCATCATTTCAAGGGAAGTTGATCTCTCATATCCTAGCATTCATAAAGTCATTTTTTTTGTTGGGAGTATGAGAATACTTGAGTCATTTCTTTGAAAGTGGCTCCATTGGAAGTTCTCCTACACTTGAAAAAAAAAAAATTGTTATTTCCTAGTGTAGGACATTGTAAATAAATAAAATCTAGGATGCATAGATAGTATCATTTTGCTTTGAATAAGAACTCTTGGACACATGGTGTAGTAAGAGCCATCCATATTACTAATCTCTCTTTTTCAGGAAGTGGGTAAGAGGAAGGAAGCATTGGTGAATGAAGACTCCATGGAAAATGAGCCAATGATTATGGAACCCTTCAGGCTTGAACTTGGGCATGAATTTGTGAGCTGCAACACCCAGCTGTGACTGTCCTGCAGGTGAAAATTTCTGAGTTTGAGATATGTGTGTGTTGCACATCATGGTATGTATTTAGTTTTCATTTATATATAACACATCCATAAAAATACACATGCTTTATTTCAACAGTATATCATTTTTTAAGAGTTGCAGCTGCAGCTGTAACACACTGTGTAAGTCAATCGAGGTAATCAATGCTCAAAATTTTTGGTGTGTGTGTCTATTCTATTTAAGTTTACATCATTAAAAATATTCATACCTATTCCAGTCACTTTTTCGGAGTCAAATTTCATTTATTGAATTTTTGTGGCATTTTGACTTGAAATTTTTAGTGAAACACAGTCGAGACAGTCCATTTTTGGGAGATCAAATGGGATTATTTTTAAAACTTGTTTACATCCTAAGTATCCCTTTGAATCTAGTTTCCAAAACAATTTGAACTTTTGAGATTTGGCATCAAATGAAAAATTTATGGTCAAAATACTAACAAGGTGTCAAGCAGGCAACTTAGGAACAAAGCTGGGACAGTCAATGTTTGGATGACCTATTGGATAGATCTTGAAAACCTATTTCTATTGGAGATACCTACATGAATACTTTCATATCCAATTGGAATCACCTCAATCCGTCATCAAATGAAAACGTTATGACCAAAATATTGACTGCCTATCAGAAATCACCATTTTTAAAACTCTGTTTCTTAGACTGTTCATTGGAATGTTCGACCCATGCAATATTATTGGATTCAAAACCTGTTTCTATTTGAGATACCTACATGAATATACTTTCATGTCCAATTGGAATCACGTCAATCCGTTATCAAACGAAAAAGTTATGCCTAAAACCGTGACTGTTGGTCTAGTCCCGAATTCGAGAAACACCTTGTTTCTAAAGGACATAGAACTATAAATTTAATTTCATTTTGATTTTGAATAACTCAAATCGGACAAGGAACTAACAATTTATGATCGGAATACTGTTGGTGAGTTTAGATGGCCATCACTCTCCCGCGAGTATAAGGTGGATTTTGCTTTGTTCATTTTTATTTGGATTTGTTCTATAAGTAATTGCTTGTTTTTTTTTTCATAAGTATTGGATGAAGAGAGATCAATCACCTCTCTTCTTCCACGATCTCATGTTTTACTGTAGGCAAGTGCTAGGTTTTTGCAGTTCCTTGGAAGAAGAAGGTCAACGCATGCATGAGTGACTCTTGAAGACTTTTTCTCAAATTGAAAATGGATTGAGCACATAAAAAAATAAGATATTGATGTGCAACCCATAAGAAGACCAATGTTCCATAAGTCAAATTCCTTTGCTACATAAATTTTTACTAAAGAAGCCTCCCGAAAAGACCTTTTTCCCATCATGCTCATTCACCAACACCATGATTGCCCATACATTTCCTTCTTGCCTCCACCATTCCATCACTTCCATGACTTTCTACTCCATTTCATCACTCCCATACTATCCACTCCATTCACAGCTAACCCATGAATAATGTCTCTCAGCTCTCTTACATGCTGAGTCACCCCCTATCCTTTTCATTTTTACCAATAAAGCCTACCTGTTGGAGAAAATATTTCATCTCTAGTTCTTCAAAATCATTTATTTTGTACTCATATTGGATGATGTGGAATTCATTAAGGTCCGCCTTCCAATGGTCTTGTCCCATCGACCTCAACGCACTATCTGGGCAACAAGACTTGAGTTATGTATAGTACCTTGGAATTTACATGCATCAATGGTAGATTTCCTCGATGATGAATAAGGGAATACATCAATGTCTCTTGTTTGTTAGATCCTGCAGGTGACTCGACTTCAACACATCTATGCATACTTGCCAGGTTGTACTATTGTACCTTGACATCTCATTGTCATCATTGGTGAGTTGGCTCGCGTTGGTTAACAATTTTAATTATTGATTGGTAATCCAACGAAATTTCTCCATGTTCGACTTCAAGAACATTCATTCACATGGATTAACTTGTACATAAGCACGAATATTGGGTGAAGACTAAATCTTTTTGTTCCAGCAGTTCAATAGTATACTTTTCATTTAGTTGGTAGCATTTTTTTTCAGTCAGCTTGCACAGTTCCTCATCATGGATCAGATTCATCCTTCATCAGTTTCAGCTTCTAGCTACATCTCTTAGCATCAGTTAGTAGCATACATCAACCCCAACATACATCAGTACATTCATGTCAACCAAGGCTTCCATGGAGGTAAAACTTGAGGTAAAATAACATGAGTTTTTTATTTATTAAAGATTTAGGAGAAAGTCATGAAAAGCCACTAAGCATTATCCCCTCCTTTACCATTTGTCAATTTTTTTTAAAGATATAAAAATCTTTCAGTTTGGGGGGAAACACCATGCCATTTCCTCTCTTATTCGTCCATTACCATCTACATCCATTTCTAAACCTCCACCTCATACACTTTCAAGACCCAAGTTAAGTCCTTCCCAACATCCATGTATGAAAAAATGGTCTACTGCTGCTACACAAGAACCAGCGGTAGGAATATCAAGCATTTGTGTTCCTCCATGAGAACCCACAGCTGAAGAAGATTATGCTACCATATAACAGAGAAATAAGTATGTAGCATTCTCCCACAATGATGAAAGACAAATCAGTCTTTGAGGTAATATGCTTATCTTTATATAGCAGCAAACCAATTTGTTTTGAGATCTGAAATTCCATGATTACCAGGTTCCCATCCACATAAGTTGAGAAGAGAAGCTATATCATAGGGTGTGTGGGTTATCAGTCACATTATACATATGGGTTGCTTGATAGAAATCTGAGTGCAATCATTTCAGAAGTTTTACAAGTAACGCCATGATCAGATCTGAGGGCATGAAAAATCTTTAGTTTGGGAGAGAAAATTTGAGTAGAATTGAACAATGGTACCACTTGTGGCAACTTTAATACAACCACTGAATACCATGTTATCATCACTCTCATTTCTTTTTGATCATGGACCAGCAGTAGAGAAAAATAATGTACCAACTAACCAAAAGGGATATATTGCCATCACCCTTCGGATTTCCAAATTTGAAAAAAATGGTTATGTCATGTATTGTTCTATTTGATATCAGCATTGTCATTCTTTTGCAATACATCTTGAACTTCATCTACAACATTGGTTACATTTTAGCAGCTTTTTGGGTAAATATAGTTGGGTATTACTCAACATGACTATTTTGGAATGATGGCCTACTCTCTGATGTTGCAACAATTTCTCTTGGGAGAGATTCAATTATGATTTGCACAGTAATGGCAGCCTAGATGATGGAGAAACAAGGAAAATTACTGCTGCTATCAACATGTTTTCTTCATGAATGATTGGAGTTTGTTATTATTTGGCAATGGTGTTTATACTCATAAAATCTACAGGGATGTATGATACTATTTATGTTTGTTGAAGGCATGGCAATTTGATGGCAATGAGTTGAGATGGATATAGGATAGCAGTGCTAATGAATAAAGCCTCTATTTGCAATCCTAAGGGAAGTTTTCAATCAGCTGTCCAATCAATGATGATCTTGTAACCATTGCAAAGAACTTTCCAAATACTCTGAATTATTAGTTTCAACTCATGATTTCATAATTCATATTCAGCCATCTATTTTGCTACTAAAATCTACAAAGAGAAAGTATTTTCAAGACAAAATCAAGATCAACTCGTGTCTTTTTTTTTTTAACAGCAGAATACATACTTCAGGGATTATGATTTATGCAGTAGCCTGACCATTTATATGGATTTTTGGAGCAACAATACACATACATTTTGCTTTACCAAGATTCATGCTTTGTTTTCAAATGAATGCCCAGTCTCTAATAATAAATGAATCCTACAATAGTCATCATCTTCAACAGAAACATGGTTTACTTTTCTAGTGGTGAATGTTGGCTATAGAATGCATATTACAAAGGAAGCATGCAGTAAGTTAATCTGCTAGCAAGAAGTGTTGTTCTTTTAAAAACAACAAGGAGGCCACAGGAAGAATTGATCATGCACTTGGGATGAAGTTGATTTTGATTGCATGAGGACATCCTATTTCATTAGTTTGGGGGAGTGGTTTTTGGCATTCTTTGTGTAATTCACTGCTAACCACTGTCTGTTAATGTGAATGCTTAGATCAATCTTGCAAACATACTTGTTTTTACTCATTCACAACTTGCAAAAGTGTAGAAATTGAAGTCAACATATCTTGCAATTGGTAAGCTGGATTTTCATGAACTTTGGACAGGAAGTGCATAATATCAAGATGAACAAACCTGGTAAGTTTCAGCCCAATCTAGTGCATGGTTTTCGAGAAAATGGCCACCATCATCTACAGCCATTTTGTCTATCTCTCGATATCCGTGCATCAGATGAATTTGAGCTTTGGGGAGCAAAAGCATTATGTTAAGAGGAAGATACTCACCAATTTTCAGAAAGGAAAAAAAAAAAAAAAACTTCACGTATTGAGAAAAAATGGCCATAATCACCTATAGCCAATTTGCAATTTTTGTCGAAATCTGTGATGTGGGTATCTCTGATCTTTTGTGTGGAGATGCATTGGACCTGTAGTAACTTGCTTGCAAAATTTCAGCGAAACTTGGATCATAGTTTATGAGATATTAGCTCAGGAAGTTTTCTGTAACACTAGCTGATACTCGGCCAATTTTGTCCATTTCCCTATTCTGGCAGATGTGACTCCGCCAAATTCTCTGCTAAAAGGCTGGGACTCCACTAAATCCTTCGCTAAATCCTCTGTTAACCAGCTGTGACTCCACTAGATTTATCCATTCAACAGCTGTGACTCCGCCAATTTTTTCCATTTCCCTATTCTGGCAGCGGTGACTCTGCCAAATGGCTGGGATTCTGCTAAATTTTTGGCTAAATTTTTCACTAATTGCAAAGCAAGAATTGGATGAGTCTTTATAGTTTGGATGCCACACAGGTATTGGGTTGCATGAGGACATGCAACAAGTTCAGTTTGGGGGAGATGTTGGGTCACGAATTTGTCCATATTTTCATCACCTTTCGACATATATTTCATCCCGCTTCTTCCTATTATCACCCATTTATCATTACATTTTCCATCCATTTGCTGTAATTGCTCGAGAAATGCCATATTAATCTTATTGATGCTTTAATGGTTAATCATGATTATTTTCCTTTATTTTTTATGAATTGAAGACTCTTATGCATAATTTTATTGATGATGGTTTATGGAGTGATTGTTCATATTAGCAGTTGTATCAGCCATGGTTCAAGCCTCCAAAGTTGGCATGCTAGCACATGTACACATGGAGATTCAAAACATGTTTTCATTCCTAGAATTGATTATGTACATTTGTGACTTCAGTGCATGCTCAAGTCCAACTTGGCAGCCTCCAGCTCACACTCAAACAGTTCCAACTAGAAACGTGTGTCAGATAAGAACACAGTGATTCGCATCTCGATTTGCGGGCAGCTGGAGATGAATCGCAAAAATCTGGGACATGGGTTTTGTTTGTAACGGCCTCATTTACTTGATTCGCGATGAAATCGCCAAACAAAGCTACAGTTTGAGCTATACAGCTGGTTCTTTGAACATGTAATTTCCATATTTACTATTGCAACCGGTTTCAAAGTTATTAGCAGTTACGGTCGTGTTCCAACTGTTACAGATCACAAGTTGGGTTTCGGTTTTTCATTCTCATGAGAGAGTTTTATGTATAAATATGTAATCCTTCTCATGTATTTGGGGAGGAGAGAAAGCAATGTTATGCTGTAGGATTTGAGAGATTGGGGGTTAGGGGTTTAGAGAGAGAGATTGAGAGATTGAAGGTTAGGAGTTTAGAGAGAGAGAGAGATAAAAAGAGAGATATTGGGGGTTAAGAGTTTAGAGAGAGAGAGAGATTCAGGGTTAAGCATTTAGAGAGAGATAAATAGATTAAGTGTTGAGGTTTAGAGTAAGAGAGATATAGAAAGAGGGAGATTGGTGGTTATGGTATTAGAGAGAGAGAAAGGGAGACCTAGGGTTAGGGGTTTAGAGAGTGAAAGAGAGAGATTAAGTGTTAGGGGTTTAGAGAGAGAGAGAGAGATTGGGGTATGGATTTAGAGAGAAAGAGGGAGAGAGAGATAAATGGATTGGGGTTGAGGGATTTAGAGGGAAACAGAGAGATTGGGAGTTAGGGGTTTAGAGAGACAGATTGGGGTTTAGGTGTTTAGAGAGAGAGATTGAGACAAATATTGGGGGTTAGGGTTTATAGTGAGGGATTGGGTGTTAGGGGTTTAGAGAGAGAGAGATTGTTAGTTAGAGGTTGAGAGAGAGAGAGAGAGAGAGAGAGAGAGAGAGAGAGAGAGATTGGGTATGAGGGATTTAAAGACAAAGAGAGTTTGAGGTTTTGTTGTTTAGAGAGATGGGTGGTAAAGGTTTGAGAGAGAGAGAGGTTCGAGGTTAGGGGTTTAGAGAGAGAGAGATATTGCAGGTTAATGTTTTAGAGAAGAGTCACGAGAGAGAGAGAGAGAGAGAGATTGGGGTTAGTGGTTTAGAAATAGAGACAAAGAGAGAGAGATTGGCGGTTAAGGGTTTTGAGAGAGAGAGAGAGAGAGAGAGATTGTAGGTTAGGGGTTTAGTGACAAAGACAGAGAGATTGGAGGTCAGGGGTTTAGTAACAAAAAGAGAGATATTGGGGTTTAGGGCTTTAGAGAGAGAGATTGAGAGATTGAAGGTTAGGCGGTTAGAGAGAGAGGGAGAGATAGAAAGAGAGAGATTCGGGGTTAAGCATTTAGAGAGAGATAAAAAGATTAAAGGTTGAGGTTTAGAGTGAGAGAGAGATAAAAAGAGGGATATTGGTGGTTAAGGTATTAGAGAGAGAGAGGGAGACCTAGGGTTAGGGGTTTAAAGAGAGAAAGAGAGAGATTCAAGGTTAGGGGTATAGAGAGAGAGAGAGGCAGAGATAGATAGAGGAATTGGGGGTGAGGGATTTAGAGAGAGATGGAGAATTTGGGAGTTAGGGGTTTAGAGAGAGAGATTTGGGTTTAGGTGTTTAGAGAGAGAGATTGAGAGAGAGATAGAGACAAAGATTGGGGGTTAGGGTTTCCTGTGAGAGATTGGGTGTTAGTGGTTTAGAGAGAGAGAGAGAGATTATTAGGTAGAGGTTTAGAGAGAGAGAGAGAGAGATATTGGGGGTTAGAGGTTTAGAGAGAGAGAGAGATTGGGGGTTAAGGGTTTATATATATATATTGTATGTTAGGGGTTTAGAGTGACAAAGATTGGAGTTTAGTGGTTATGGGTTTAGAGATCTTCAAGACAGATATTTCAGGGTTGGGTTTTTAGAGAGAGAGAGAATGTGGGTTAAGGTCTAGAGAGAGAGAGACAAATATTAGCAGCTAGAATTTCAGAGAGAGAGATAAAGGGTTAGTGGTTTAGATAGAGAGAAATTATGTTAGGGGTTTAAAGAGAGAGAGATTGGGGCTTAGGCATTTAGAGTGTGTGTGAAAGAGAGAGAGAGATTCCAGGTCAGGTGTTTAGAGAGAGATATTAAGAGTTAAGGTTTTATAGATATATATATATATATTGGAGGTTAGGGGTTTAGAGAGAGAAAGATAAAGAGAGTTATTGAGGGCTAGGGGTTTAGAGGGAGAGAGAGAAAGGAAAAGATCGGGGGTTAGGGGAATAGAGAGAGAGAGATTAGGGGTGAGGTGTTTAGAGAGAGAGAGAGAAAGAGAGAGAGAGATTGAGAGATTGAAGGATAGGGGTTTAGAGAGAGAGAGATATAAAGAGACAGATTAGGGGTTCAGGTTCTAGAGAGACAGAGATTGGGGCTAAGAATTTAGAGAGAGATAAAGAGATTAAGGGTTTTGGTTTAGTGTAATAGGGAGATAGAGATAGAGGGAGATTAGTGGTTACGAGATTAGAGTGAGAGAGAGGGAGACCTAGGGTTAGGGGTTTAGAGAGCGAAAGAGAGATTGAGGGTTAGGGGTTTAAAGAGAGAGGGATATTAGGGTTATGGATTTAGAGAGAGAGAGAGGTAGAGAGAGGCAGAGGGATCATGGGTGAGGGATTTAGAGAGAGACAAAGAGATAGGAAGAGAGAGATTTGGAGTTACGGTTTTGGAGAGAGAGATTGGGGCTTAGGAGTTTAGAGAGAGAGAGATTGAGAGAGAGATAGAGACAGAGATAAAGAAAGAGACTGGGGGTTAGGGTTTACAATGAGGGATTGGGTGTTAGGGGTTTAGAGAGAGAGAGATTGTTAGTTAGGGGTTTAGAGAGAGAGAAAGAGATTAGGGGTTATAGGTTATAGATTTAGATAGATAGATCGATAGAGAGAGATATTTGGGGTTAGGGGTTTAGAGAGAGAGAGAGAGATTGGGGTTAGAGTTTTAGAGAGAGAGAGAGACTGGGGGTTAAGGGTTTAGAGAGAGATATATGTATTAGACGTTAAGGGTTTTGTTGGGCCTAGCCTAGATGGGGCATTTTTTAACAGGAAGAATTTTGAGAACTACGGAGCTAAGCGCAGTTAAGTTTGAACAATTTTGGGATAAGTTCTGGTATGCTGCGAAGTTACACATAGCATAGTGTTGGAGGAGCTGCGAGATCGGTGCGACGAGGAGTACATCGCCATGATCTGTGATGTCAACGGAGATCTAGCTAAGCAGAGCATGGATGGATGAAGGCAGTTATTTTGGTTAGGTCACATAAGACCTATTTTTAGCAAAGATCGTTGATAACTACCAAGCAGTGGGTAGGTGCAGATCGAAGGTAGTTGACTGATCACACTAGACAGAAGACCACGACTACTGGAGCTAGTCATCTAAAGGCGAGAAAGAAGAGCTCAGTGGAAACAACCTGTTGGAGTGCATATAACAAAAGATCCACTGCCAGATATCAGTAGTCCAGTTTTGGGAAAACTGCAACTGTTTTTTAAACCTAAGGGTTCTGCCTTCAAGATGTAAAAGACATGACCTACGGGTCTTTATCTATAAATAAGGAAATTTTGTAAAGGAAAAGGGTTAACTCTCAATTTTATTGATATTATTGAATATTGTGAGATTTGTTAGATAAAAGCATTATAAAGGCTCTGTAGCTGAGTGCATAGAGACCTAATTTAGAGAGAAAGAGAAAGAAGAGTGTCTGCAGCTGAGTACGCAGACGAAGAACTGTTGTACCCTTTCCAAGATAAATAAACAACAGTTCTTGTGGACGTAGCTTCCCATCCCAGGGGGTGAACCACATTAAACCATTGTGGTGAGCTCCCAATATGGATGCCTAATGAGGGAAGCTGTACTAAGAGCCTACTTTAATTGTCAACCTGGGGGACGTACAAACTTTAGAGGTGTAGGCACTATCTGTGTTCTTATAGGATAATATTTGTCATGGTTGGGTGTCGGTATCGATGTTCTAAGGGTTTCCTACTCAATATGTAAAACTGTTTATACTAGGGAATTAAAGACTGGAAAGAAATAAATCTATTTTAAAGAATTAAAGTACTGAAAGCAGTAAATCTGTTTTTAAAGAATGAAGATACTAAAAGCAGTAAATCTATTTTAAATAATTAAAATGTTGAAACTAGAAGAGATAATCTTATGAAGTTACTTAAGTGCAGAATGGTAAACCTAGAAAGTGAAATGTCACAATAGATCTATTCTAATACTGGAGAAAACAAGGGTTGTAATTACTTTATGCATAAAACTAGAGTTCTGATCTAAATCGTTTAAATACTAAAACTAAGATTGAAGTGCGATCGTTTCATCCTACACATCTATTTACTAAGAAGTCAGAGTAATTAATCATGATGGGAAACATTCATAAACCTCAGATCTAAACCTGTACTTTTGAAAGCAAAGCTAATACATATGTAATCGTTTGTTAAAATGTGTGTTTGGAAGAAAGCAGCTACAGGACTACTGAAACCGTTTTGTTGTACTATAGACCATATTATGAATTACTACAGAACTAATACATCATTCAAGCACTTCCATATGCAATATAACTTTTCGTTAATGTAAAACATATAATTGGAAAATACCTGAAAATGGAAATCCCATGACTTACGTGTTGGAGGGGACCTCTCCAACCCGTACTCATGAGAGAAAGAAACTTATAAACATTGGCTGGAATTTAACATCAATCTCTTATTAAAATATAAAATCCATGTCTTCACAAAGGTCTATAACTTCGCAATATCTCAATAGTGTAGAAAACTTAAAACAATGTTTCTCCAAAAATGTCAACAAAGACCTCTCGCTACCCGAGAGGTCCATATTTATATAATTCTTAATGTTGAACTTAATTAAATGTCTAAATGTCGATTCCCCTTAAACAGGAGTACGTTCTCTATAAATCAGGAAACATGGTGCCGAGCTTGGTGATCCCTCAGTCTTCTATGCATTCATCCTTTAATGCCCCTGAACCTACTCAATCACGCATGGTTTCCACATAATTAGGTTATTGAATATGCATTTTAACATACAATAATAATCATCAAAAATAATTTCATTAAATAATTAAAATAAAACATTTTTCCCACAAATGAGTGTGTTTCTTCTCCATTGCTTGAGTTTTACTGCGGGAAAAAGGTTATCAAATACCTCAAAATTGGACTCATCATTATCTCCCATACTTGAAGGATTCACCCATCCTTGGGTGACTTATTCAATTCATCGATGACCTCCCTGATATCCCATGCTACCACCCTAGGTATCCCTGCCTGAATGTGATATCCAAAATTCTGATCCTCCCTGGCCCATGCCCTCCTCTCTTCCTCTTCATTAATCTATTCGTTGATGACTAGGGAAAGAAAGAATGGGGGATTCAGCCTCATCCCGATCCATCTGAGTTGATTTCTTGCTAGGGATTCTTTGTAGAGTGTGGTTTTTAAAAGAGCATCA
Organism: Larix kaempferi; assembly: GCA_027924585.1. Classification (NCBI taxonomy): domain Eukaryota; kingdom Viridiplantae; phylum Streptophyta; class Pinopsida; order Pinales; family Pinaceae; genus Larix; species Larix kaempferi. The sequence goes on from BSBM01000282.1 coordinate 6,111,384, forward strand.
TCAAGCCTGAGGGGAGAGTGGATTTCTCTTTTCTTTAGATCGTTTGCCACCCTACTCCACCTTTCCTTAATGGACTCATTAACTTCCTTCTGTGTGCTTCAGAGTGTAATGTCAAAATGAGTCACAGCCTCCTGTTGTTTTGCAAGGAGAATGGGTATCAGCTCCTCGTCCTAGGTGAGGATCCTATGGTTATAGATTATCCCTTCAGGGTGAGTTGGCTCTAGTCTGATCATTAATGGGGTTTTCCATTTGGATGCGACATAGAGATGGTAGTACTAGGCTCACTCAATTTCGTGGTTCATCCACAAACATAATGCCCTTAACTGGAAATCTCCCACATATGGGTTTGGCGAGCCAGAAACTACGAAATTATGCAAGAAGAACTCACTCAATTGGTCTTTCTCCAGCTCTGTGGAGTTCAAAGATGCATCCATAAACTCTTTGGGAGTACTTATCTCTATAGGGAGTCCTTGCTTCAACCTCTGGAGCTGGAATTTGCCCCATTTCTCCTGTATATAGACTGCATTTTTTATCGACGGTGGTCTGAGGTCTCGTAGTCTATCATATATTCCAGTAGTAGTGGCCAAAACGTCTTTTAATTTGGTAGTCGCCTGGTCCTTTTTGGCTAATTTGTTTTGTGCCTCGACCAATTTTTCTTGAAGCACTGAATTCTTCTGCTCAGCCAGCCATAGCTCTTATGCATGATGCATCTTCAGGATTTGTTTCTTCTCGGTTGAGAATGGGGGAGGTGTGGGTTAGCTTCCTGGCCCAATCCTTAACGTTGCCAGCTCATTTCTGAGCTTTTCCAATTATGCTCGCGCCTCGGCGAGCTGGGTAATGACATCGGGGTTTTCATTACGTTCTGGAGGGTTCCCCTAGAAGTTGCCTTGCTCTTGTAAGCTCTGCTCTTCTTCTTTATCCATTTCTTCATCTTCATCCTTCATTTCTTGCTCATCCATTTCCTCTTCTTCATCCTCTTCTTCTTCTGTAGTGGGATCCTTCTGATCTATAAAAGGATCAATTTCATCATCAGAAACATTGGTAACCAGGGGGCTGGGTTCCCTTTCTTCCTCCCTAGAGACTTGGATTTTAGCTACCTGTGTGAATCTTTTGTTGCGCCTCTTTGACCCCTGACTACTGGTAGGAATACCTGGGTCTGATTTTGGGGAGTCCTCTTTTGAGTGTTTTATCTTTACCAAGGTGTCAGCCACACTGTCCAAGTCAATTTTTCTCTTTGCCCCTGATACATAGGTGGTCTTACTTTTTGATTCTGGTGGCAAGGGCATAGTCTTCATTCTCTGAACGTTCTTAGTAGATACCACTATGAACTGCTCCCAAGAGAGCTCTGGAATCTGTTCTTTTAGTTCCTCACCAACTATTAGTTTGATCATCCCATGATGGGCCAAATCATCCTCTTTTCCCTTAGTGACCTTCCTGCTCATTTCTGCTAGGGATTGGAGTAGGTAAAATTGAATGATAATGTTGTTGTTTGATGAAATGTGACTCCTGTGCCTAAGAAGTTCCAAAATACAAAAATTAAAAATGGGAACATAACTTAACCTTCCAGTGCATGTAATGTACCTCTGGACAATTGTAGCCATTTCATCCCATGGTGCTAGCATGGAGAGTGTTTTAACTCCATTTTTGTCTTCATCATAGACCTCTCCTTGCTCAAAGAATGTTGGTTTTGCTATGTGGTTTTCCTCCCGGTCATTGCTGGTCCAATGCAGGCCCATTGGTAGACCAGTGTGTTTGGAAATCATGTCCTCATCCAATTTTATACGTAACCCTTTTACTCGGGTGACGTATTGTTCATCCTTGATATGTTTGAAGTTTCTTGTAAACTCCTGAGCTACCCATGTATCGTATCCTCTTAGTCCAAGGATGAAAGGAATCCAGCTTGAATTGCGAATGATCTGCAGGACTCTAGGGCTTTGATAAATGGCGTTGTTATCTTCCGGTTCACTTTTCTTAAAACCCTTTGTCATTTTAGAATCTTCTTTATAATCAGACAAAATGAGAACTTTGGAATATGGTTTATACCCTCGACTGATCGGGCTCTGCCTACAGGCTCGAGGATTGCAATGTTGGATGAGTGAGCGCATTAGCTTTGGTCTATTGCTTCTTGGGAATTCCGAGCGGTTCCTTACATGCAAAATTGTGGATTATTATGTAGCCTTACTTGCTGTCCTTCCACACCTATCCTTTCCATCATTCATGTACTTGCCTCTTTTAATCCCCTTTTCTCCATGATCGATCTCTGTACTTCATATGGTGAAGGTTGCGATCATGATTTGTTGAGACTGACAGGACTTAGGTAGTGATCATGACTTATTAAGGTCATTCGACCATGCCGCCGATTTAAAATAGAAGCTATGCTCAGCTGACTAGAAACAAATGTAGTGTGGGATAATCTTTTACCTTAAGAATACAATAAAATCGTTCTAGAGATTACCTTGGTTTGTTTGCGTACCTGCATTGATGATCTGGTGTGTTTTTCATGCATGGCGGATTCTGTAGTTGATTTCTGCATGTCAGTAGTTACGTGTGTGGGCTTCTTTTTTTCTTTTTTCCCGTATGAATTTGCTGAAGTATCTTCTTTTGAAAATTGTGCCAGTTGTTGATACGACTGATGTGATGATGCTTCGTATTTGGATGATTGCATATTTGTATGTGAGTGGCTCTCTTGAATAACTTGCAGGCTCGCATGAGTATGATATGTAATGTATCTGGCTCGTTTGAGTTGAATTGCAGGCTCGCTTGAATTGAATTGCAGGCTCGCTTGAGTATGTTGAAAAAGAATGGCATGGTGTGTTTGAAGAATTCCGTAGTAGTTGATGACTGATTGCTGTATGTAGACGTGACTGGCTCTCTTGAATGTATGTCCGGCTCGCTTGATTACTGAATGTGTTTGATAATTTGTTGGCTTGCTTGAGTGTATATACGGCTTGCTTGAATTGTGGTTGATATTTTGCTTTGCAATAGTAATGTTGGATTTTCGTAGGGATATATGTGGCCCTATAATTTTCCTGTAACCTTTTTTTTCTGTTTTTTTTTTTTCGTTTTTTCTCTCTGTTTTTGTTTTTGTTTTTATTGTAAATGAGCTGAATTTCACTAATTTGTTGCGTCCTCTATCAGCATTAATTGTTGCTGGTAGAGTACCTGTGTAAATTATTCTTTTGACTATGGTTTCTTGTAAAGTTTTAGGTGATGCCCATTCACTATCATGGGGAACTCCTCTTCATCAATTGTAATAATTCTCACAACCCCATTTTCATAAATTTTTTGTATAATGTAAGGTCCAATCCATCTAGTGGTTAGCTTTCCTTTGAATGTGTGAAATCTGGAGTCGTAGAGTAGTGCCCAATCACCTTCGTTGAATTTCTTATCCTTCAGATGTTGGTCATGCCATTTTTTCCTTCGTTGTTGGATGATTTCGGTATGTGTAAGTGCTTGTTGGCGGTGCTCATCTAGTTGATTCAACTGCAGCATGCGTTCTTTTTGGATTTATGATAGGTCCATATATAAATTTGCTGCAATTCTCAATGTTTTTATTTCAAATTCGATTGGCAGCATGACAATTTTTCCATATACTAGTTCTTAACGTGTGAATCTTGTAGTTGTTTTCCATGTAGTATTGTAAGCCCAAACTGCCTCACTAAGTCTGTCAGCCCAATCCCTTTTGTGAAGTTGGACAGTTTTTGTCAAGATTCTTTCTAATTCCTTGTTGGTTACCTTAGCTTAACCATTTGCTTGAGGGTGATAGGAGGATGACTGTCTGTACTTTACATTGTTTCTTTTCATCAAGTCTTCAACTAAATATGATGTGAATTGTGGGCCCTGATCAGAAACTACTTCTCTTGGCACACCAAACATGTGAAAGATTCGCTCAGTAAAGAATTTGGCCACGCTGGTTTCATTTGCAACAGCCAGTGCTACTACCTCTATCCATTTTGTAAGGTAATCAGTGCATACTAGGATGTAGATTTTCTGATTGGACTGTGGGTTGAATGGACCAACAAAATAAAATCCCCACTTTTCAAATGCCTCGAAGGAGATTTGTGGATGGATTGGCATTTCTTGTTTTTGTGTTGGTTTTCCCATTCTCTGGCAATCATCACAGTGGGAGACATACTGATAAGCATATTTGTGGAGTGTTGGCCAATAATACCCTGTTTGTAAGATTTTGTAGGTTGTCCTTTTTGCAGCATAGTGTCCTCCACAGGGTTCATTGTGGGTGGCATGCATTATGTCATGTACTTCATCTTCCCTAATGCACCTTCTAAGTACTTGATCTGGTCCTTGTTTAAAAAGCATGCCCTCTATCCATGTATATGTGGCACTTTGCCTTATTACTTTTGTCCTTTCTTTATAACTGTAATGTTCTAGAAACTTTCCGGATACTAAATAGTTTGCTATGTGAGCAAACCATGGGCTTCTTATTGATATGGAAAAAAGGTTCTCATCGGGGAATTTATCTTGAACCAATTCGTTATCTTTTCCATGTGTGACTCTTGACAAAAAGTCGACTACCAAATTATGCTTGCCTGGTTGATCTATTATAATAATGTCAAATTCTTGTAGAAGTAGCATCCATCTAATAATTGTCGCACTAGTATTAGGCTTGTTAATAAGATATTTGATTGCTGAGTGGTTAGTGTGGATGAAACTTTGGTATCCTGTGATGTAATGCCTGAATTTATTAATTGCATGTATGACTGCCGGAAATTCCTTTTCTGTGACTATGTAGTTGAGTTCTTCCCCAGCCAAATTTTTGCTTATATAGTATATGGTATAGGGCTTCTTGTCTTGTTCTTGTCCAAGCACAGATCCGATGGCTTTATCTGATGCATCTATGTGGATGTGAAATGGAATTTCCTAGTTTGGTCCTTGGAGTACTGGTGTTGTGATTGTTTTATGTTTAAGACATTCAAAGGCTGTCATGCAGTTGCTTGTCCATATGAACTCATTGTCTTTTGTGAGAAGTATGAACATTGCGGCTGCAATTCTACTATAATTTTCAATAAACCTTCTGTAGCACCCTGTTTGTCCAAGGAAACTTCTCACATCCCTTTGTTTGATAGGTGGTGGTAGCGTTCTAATTATTGAGACTTTGGCCTGATCAACCTCTATCCCTCTTTGTGATATATGATGTCCTAGAATGATGCCTTCTTCCATTAACATCCTGCATTTGTCATTGCTTAGGCACAAGCTCATTTCAATACATTTTTTTAATACTAATTCAAGATTGTTCAATGCCTAGTCAAAGTTTTGTCCATAGGGTGTGAAATCATCCATGAAGACTTCCATTTTGTCATTTATAAAATAGGAGAAAATACTCAATATGGATCTTTGCAATGTTGCTGGGGCGTTACATAAACCAAAGGGTAGGACCCTATAGGCATAAGTTCCCCATGGGCATGTAAAGGTCATCTTATCTTGATCAGCTAGGTGTATTAGAATTTGGTTGTACCCACTGAAACCGTCTAAGAATCAAAAATACTTGTTTCCAGATAATGTATCTAGCACCTGATCTATAAATGGAAGTGGAAAGTGATCTTTCTTGGTTGCTTTATTTAGCTCCCTGTAGTCCACACAAATTCTCCATTTGCCTCCTTTTTTGGGTACTATAACTAGTGGTGAGACCCACTCACTATTAGATATTGGATAGATGAACCTTGCATCTAATAACTTTTGTAGTTTGGCTTTGACTATGTCCTTCAATGCTGGGTTTAGTCTCCTTTGTGGTTGTCTTATAGGAATAGAACCTTCCTTGATGTAAATATAATGCTTGCAGATGTCAGGATGAATACCTTTCATGTCTGCATATGTCCATGCAAAAGCTCTCTTCTGCCCTATTAATACCTTCATCAGCCGTTCTTCCTGCTGGGGTTGTAGATTAGAATTGATGTTAACTGTTTTTCCTGGTATAATCTCTACAACCATTGTTTTGTCTGCTTGCTCTTCCAGAGATGTCAATTCTTCCCATATTTTGTTCAAATTTTTGTTTGAAGATTCACCTTCATCCTGCTAATCTGTGTCAAAAAACCTTTGAAGACCATCATTGTTAGAAAAATCATTTTGTATAAACCTATCTATATGACCATCTTCATCTATGGCTTTTAGTGTTAATGCTGCATCAATTGTCAGGACAGGTCTTATGTTTTGATTGATCGTGTCATTGTAATCGTCAGTCCAGTTTTGATATTCTATGTCTAAATATTTTCTGGCCGGTGGGTAGATGGTGATTTTTTTCCAAGATTGGCCACTGGTGATGGTCATGTTGCCTGACTTGCATCCTATGTAAGCATCTGCAGTTGCTAGCCAAGGTCTTCCAAGTATAATAGGATATCCACTAAGTTTTCTTTTTACCTCGATGACTATGAAATTTGTTGGGTATTCCCAGGATTCTATATTGATTATAAAGTCCTCGAGCATTCCTTCAGGCTTCACAGTGGATGTATCTGCTAGCTGGAGTATTGTAGTTGTTGGTCTGACCTGTGATTCGAGACCTAGGTGGATCATAGTGTCTTTGGTCATTACATTTATAGCTGCTCCTAAATCAATGAGGATCCTGTCGATTTGTTTGTTGTTGATGTTGACTTGGACCACGGGGCTACCTGGGTCTAGATATTTGGGGTTAACCGTGATACCCAGCATTAGATCAGCTAATTGGCCCACTACATTAATAGTTGGTGGGTCACGTTTCCTCCTTCCAGGTCTTTTCAAACAATTCTCTTTTATATATTTCTTGCAGATGGGTACGTCTCTGATGGCTTATAAGATGGGGATTTGGATACTCAAGTGTTTTAATTCATTCAGAATTGCATTTTCCTCTTCATCTTTGGTGCTTTGTATAAGATTTTCAAGAAATGGAGGGTTTCTAATTCATGTGAGTGGTTGGGTTTCATATTCAGGATATTCTGGTTCATCAGGATGCTGAACATAGGGTTCTGATGTTTGTTCATGAGCTTCAGGTTGTTGGATGTTGTTTGGGGATGTATTCTGTAATTTTTTTCCAGATCGCAGGTTTATTTCGTTTATTTCTATGGTGTCTACAACATAGTTAGGGAATTGTGTGATATCAGTGTTATAAGCCTATTGTTGTTGTGGAGGTCTGTTATTATTAGGATTTGTGATTGGTTGGGCTGGAATGGGTGGAGATCTGGGAGGTGTCTGAGGTTGTGGGGGTGGCATAATAAGTGGCTGTTGTAATGATGCCCTCCAATTTGATGGATGGGGGTATTGATTTGCATAATTTGTGGTGGTTAGAAAAGGTGGGGAGTATTGAGGATAAGATGGTGGATAATGCGGTTGTTGGTGTGGAGATGCATTGGACTTGTAGTAACTTGCTTGAAAATTTTCAGCCAAACCTAGATCGTAGTTTATGAGATATTAGCTCAGGAAGTTTTCTGCAACACTAGCTGATACTCCGCCAATTTTGTCCATTTCCCTATTTTGGCAGCTGTGACTCCGCCAAATTCTCTGCTAAAAGGATGGAAATATGCTAAATCCTCTGCTAACCAGCTACGAATTCGCCAAATTTATCCATTCAGCAGTTGTGACTCCGCCAATTTTGTCCATTTCCCTATTCTGGCAGCTGTGACTCCACCAAATTCTCCGCTAAATGGTTGATATTCTGCTAAATTCTCCGCTAAATTTTTGGCTAAATTTTTCACTAATTGCAAAGCAAGAATTGGATGAGTCTTTATAGTTTGGATGCCACACAGGTATTGGGTTGCATGAGGACATGCAACAAGTTCAGTTTGGGGGAGATGTTGGGTCACGGATTTGTCCATATTTTCATCACCTTTCGACATATATTTCATCCTGCTTTTTCCTATTATCACCCATTTATCATTCCATTTTCCATCCATTTGCTGTAATTGCTCGAGAAATACCATATTAATCTTATTGATGCTTTAATGGTTAATCATGATTATTTTCCTTTATTTTTGATGAATTGAAGACTCTTATGCATAATTTTATTGATGATGGTTTATGGAATGATTGTTCATATTAACAGCTCTATCAACCATGGTTCAAGCCTCCAAAGTTGGCATGCTAGCACACATACACATGGATATTCAAAACATGTTTTCATTCCTAGGATTGATTATGTACATTTGTGACTTCAATTCGTGCTCAAGTCCAACTTGGCAGCCTCCAGCTCATTCTCAAATAGTTCCAACCAGAAACGCGTGTCAGATAAGAACACAGTGATTCGCGTCTCGATTTGCGGGCAGTTGGAGACGAATCTCGAAAATATGGGACATGGGTTTTGTGTGCAACGGCCTCATTTCCATGATAAGTGCAGAAATCGCCAAACAAAGTTATAGTTTGAGCTATACAGCTGGTTCTTTGAACATGTAATTCCAAAATTTACTGTTACGGCCGGTTTCAAAGTTATTAGCAGTTACGGCTGTGTTCCAGCTATTACAGATCACAAGTTGGGTTTCGGTTTCTCATTCTCATGAGAGAGTTTTATGTATAAATATGTAATACTTCTCATGTATTTGGGGAGGAGAGAAAGCAATGTTATGCTGTAGGATTTGAACTAGACTCTGATGTGACAATTTCATTCTGATAATACATGCTAGCAGTTTCTTAATTCTGGAGTTGTAGACTTTCATTGTGGAGATCCAGCTCTGCTTAGTGGAGGAAGGGCCCTCTTCCCTGAGTAGATGCTGGTAGTGTTGATTGTAAGTGTGTTGTTATGTAGATTTGCTTATTAATTAGTTCATGCTTTCATTCATTAGATTTATCATAGTTGTATGCTTTCATTCATTAGATTCATCATAGTTGTTTTCATGTTTATTTCTTTTGATAGATCGTTGGCCAACATATCACTTAGATTTTATATTTATGCAATTAGATCTTGCTTCATCATAATTGATTTTGTTTGGGTGTGATTATATTAAGAGTTTGGTTTTATGAGTAGGTTTAAGGTTTGATTTATTTTCAAGAAGATGTGATCTAGTTTATAATCAATTTTGATCTCATACCAATAAATAACAATGCCAGGCAGAAATTGTGCTTGCATAGATCTTGCATGATAGCTTTGAAATAAAAGACTTCCTCGGGTTGATAATTTATGTTTGGGAGTTTCAGCTATTTAATTAATTAGACAATTAATCTGACCAACATTTTGGCGCCATTGAAGGCGAAGTTATCAATGGTGCAAAAGTACATCTGAAATTGTTTTGTAGATGCATTGTTAAAGTAGAGCATGTAGGTTGCGTGATTAGTTTTCAGTTTATTGAATTTGCTTTGAGTGTGTTTTTTTTCTCTTTCTTTCTTTGCATTTAGTTTTATTTCATTTTCAATTTTTGGATCATAGATCTTATCATTCCCTTTAGTGGTGTTGTAAGCACCACCCATGATACTAACCCATTGAGAGGAACATTCAAAGGAGGAGCCTCCAGCTATCACACAAAGAATATAATGAAGAGATGGCAAGTAAAAAGGATGCAATAGTTGTTACCTTTGAATTTCCCGTCAGATATTCAGGAGGAGTGGCACCAACGAAAAGCATTCCCCCACATGTTCTTCCAGATTTTCACGGTTTGGAAAATGAGGACCCTGATGTATTTTTATTTGAATTTGAAGTACTTTGTAGAGGATATTATCGTACTAATGATCAAAAGTTGAATGTGTTTCCCCTTACTCTAAAAGGAATAGCCCTCCGATGGTTCATGAGCCTTGGTGGGAATTGTATACAAACTTGGGAAGAAATGAAACATGTATTCTTGAAAGGGTGACAAGATTATTGCAAGGTCAATGAAGATATATTCAAAATGACAGAAGGAGAAGAAGAGAATTTGGAGGAATATGTTGAACGCTTTCAATACAACCTTCAACAATCAAAACAAAGGCAACTGGAAAAAGAGACCTTAAAAACACTTCTACTCAAGGGAATCCAAGATGAATCTTTCGAAATCTTAAATTTGATGGGAACAAGTGATGTATTTGAGTTAGCATATGATGATATGTGTGAGTTATGTAGAAGGTATTCAAGAGGAAAATTCAAGACTAGTAAGAATTCTAGTAATCCTTATTTTCAATCTTTGAAATCTGCTACAAGAACAAGAGTTATGGGAGCTAAAATCAGTAATTTATTTGAAAATTCTAATGCTGATATCAATGGTTCACTAAATTCACAATTGGGTGTTTTGCAGGTGAAGGAAAAACATGAGGAATTTGAAGAAACAGTTTGTCATCGGTGCCAGAAGAAACATCTTGCAATAGATTGTCCTTTGGATAGTCTCACAATTTGTGGCATATGTGACTTGAATCATTCCACAGATCATTGTCCCTCCTTACCAAGGATGAAAGAAACATATCAAAGAGATCTGGGAGTTGCAGCCAACTCGTTGCAACGGTCATGGCAACCGTGGCCTACAATTATGGTTCGAAGCTCTATCCCTCTATTTCCTTACTCTCATACTCAATCATTGAATACTCTTCCACCATGGCAGACGTTGCAACCTAAATTTAACTCTTACCTACCTTATCCACAAGGTTGGAATGGCCTATCTTATGATCACATGGCCACTTTGCCTCATGCTATAACACCACTTGGTCCTTCAAGATCATCCTCACAAACCAATCCTCTACATCAGCCACATTTATCTTCTCATCAAACTCCTTGGTATCCAACACAATTTCCTATCCAATCCACAATCCACCCTAGCCATAATAAAGCAGTACAGTATGCTTACATTGCTGAACTGCAAAATTTTCCTATATTTCCCTCATGTTCTACCTCACCTACACTGCTGCAAAAAGACTTGCAACAATTCTATACAAGGCCTGAACATGTTTTAAATCCAAGACTTGGAAGTGAAGTTTCTTATGATCATCAACAAGTTAACAAGATCAACAAATATGATGAACGGACATTGGAACCAAAAGAATCCTTCACATCATTAGATTTGAATCTCTTATGCAACCAGGAAGATCAATTTACTAAGGAGATTCATGGTGTAATGGCCATGAGAAATCAAGGGAACAAAGACTATATTGAAGCTTGGTTTCAATCTGCAGTGTCATTCCTTACTTCACCAATTCTTGGCACCATCATTTCAAGGGAAGTTGATCTCTCATATCCTAGCATTCATAAAGTTATTTTTTTTGTTGGGAGTATGAGAATACTTGAGTCAGTTCTTCGAAAGTGGCTCCATTGGAAGTTCTCCTACACTTGAAAAAAAAAAAATTGTTATTTCCAAGTAGTGTAGGACATTGTAAATAAATAAAATCTAGGATGCATAGATAGTATCATTTTGCTTTGAATAAGAACTCTTGGACACATGGTGCAGTAAGAGCCATCCATATTACTAATCTCTCTTTTTCAAGAAGTGGGTAAGAGGAAGGAAGCATTGCTGAATGAAGACTCCATGGAAAATGAGCCAATGATTATGGAACCCTTCAAGCTTGAACTTGGGCATGAATTTGTGAGCTACAACACCCAGCTGTGACTGTCCTGTAGGTGAAAATTTCTAAGTTTTAGATACGTGTGTGTTGCACATCATGGTATGTATTTAGTTTTCATTTATGTATAACACATCCATAAAAATACACATGCTTTATTTCAACAGTATATCATTTTTTAAGAGTTGCAGTTGCAGTTGTAACACACTGTGTAAGTCAATCTAGGTACTCAATGCTTGAAATTTTTGGTATGTGTGTGTGTTCTATTTAATTTTACATCATTAAAAACATTCATACCTATTCCGGTCACTTTTTGGGAGTCAAATTTCATTTATTGGATTTTTGTGGCATTTTGACTTGAAATTTTTACTAAAAGACAGTCGAGACAGTCCATTTTTGGGAGATCAAATGGGATTATTTTAAAAAATTGTTTACATCCTAAGTATCCCTTTGAATCTAGTTTCCAAATCAATTTGAATTTTTGATATTGGGCATCAAATGAAAAATTTATGGTCAAAATACTAACAGGGTGTCAAGCAGGTAGCTTAGGAACAGAGTTGGGAGAGTCAATGTTTGGATGACCTATTGGATAGATCTTCAAAACCTATTTATATTGGAGATACCTACATGAATATAATTTCATATACAATTGGAATCACCTCAATCCGTCATCAAATGAAAACGTTATGACCAAAATACTAACTGCCTATCATAAATCACCATTTTTAAAACTTTGTTTCCTAGACTGTTCATTGGACTGTTCGACCCATGCATTCTTATTGGATTCAAAACCTGTTTATATTGGAGATATCTACATGAATATACTTTCATCTCCAATTGGAATCACGTCAATCTGTTATCAAACAAAAACGTTATGCCTAAAACCGTGACTATTGGTCTAGTCCTGAATTCGAGAAACACCTTGTCATGCAGGATGTTACTGAGCAATTTTGGACATCATTACATAGAATTTTAAAAACCTATTTGTAAGGGACATAGAACTATAAATTTACTTTCATTTGGATTTTGAATCACTCAAATCGGACAAGGAACGAAGAAGTTATGATCGGAATACTGTTGGTGAGTCTAGATGGCCATCACTCTCCCGCAGGTATAAGGTGGATTTTGCTTCGTTCATTTTTCTTTTTATTTGTTTTATAAGTAATTGCTTTTTTTTTTTTCATAAGTATTGGATGAAGAGAGATCAATCACCTATCTTCTTCCACGATCTCATGTTTTACTGCAGGCAAGTGCTAGGTTTTTGCAGGTCCTTGGAAGAATAAGGTCAACGCATGCACGAGTGACTCTTGAAGACTTTTTCTCAAATTGAAAATGGATTGAGCACATAAAAAATGAATATATTGATGTGCAACCCATAAGAAGACCAATGTTCCATAAGTCAAGTTCCTTTGCTACATGAATTTCTACTAAAGAAGCCTCCCGAAAAGACCTTTTGCCCATCATGCTCATTCAACAACACCATGATTGCCCATACATTTCCTTCTTGCCTCCACCATTCCATCACTTCCATGACTTTCTACTCCATTTCATCACTCCCATACTATCCACTCCATTCACAGCTAACCCATGAATAATGTCTCTCAGCTCTCTTACATGCTGAGTCACCCCCTATCCTTTTCATTTTTACCAATAAAGCCTACCTATTGGAGAAAATATTTCGTCTCTACTTCTTCAAAATCATTTGTTTTGTACTCATATTGGATGATGTGGAATTCGTTAAGGTCCACCTTCCAATGGTCTTGTCCCATCGACCTCAACGCACTATCTGGGCAACAAGACTTGAGTTATGTATAGTACCTTGGAATTTACATGCATCAATGGTAGATTTCCTCGATGATGAATAAGGGAATACATCAATGTCTCTTGTCTGTTAGATCATGTAGGTGACTTGACTTCAACACATCTATTCTTACTTGCGAAGTTGTACTATTGTACCTTGACATCTCATTGTCATCATTGGTGAGTTGGGTCGCGTTGGTTAACAATTTTCATTACTGATTGGTAATCCAACAAAGTTTCTCCATGTTCGACTTCAAGAACAGTCATTCACATGGATTAACTTGTAAATAAGCACGGATATTGGGTGAAGACTAAATCTTTTTGTTCCAGCAGTTCAGCAGTATACTTTTCATTTAGTTGGCAGCATTTTTTTTCAGTCAGCTTGCACAGTTCCTCATCATGGATCAGATTCATCCTTCATCAGTTTCAGCTTCTAGCTACATCTCTCAGCAGCAATTAGCAGCATACATTAGTACATTCATGTCAACCAAGGCTTCCATGGAGGTAAAACTTGAGGTAAAATAACATGATTTTTTGATTTATTAAAGATTTAGGAGAAAGTCATGAAAAGCCACTAAGCATTATCCCCTCCTTTACCATTTGTCATTTTTTTTTAAAGATATAAAAAAACTTTCAGTTTGGGGGGAAACACCATGCCATTTCCTCTCTTATTCATCCATTACCATCTCCATCCATTTCTAAACCTCCACCTCATACACTTCCAAGACCCAAGTTAAGTCCTTCCCAACATCCATGTATGACAAAATGGTCTACTGCTGCTACACAAGAACCAGCAGTAGGAATACCAAGCATTTGTGTTGCTCCATGAGAACCCACAACTGAAGAAGATTATGCTACCATATAACAGATAAAGAAGTATTGCTGACAGTGTAGCATTCTCCCACAATGATGAAAGACAAATCAGCCTTTGAGGTAATATGCTTATCTTTATATAGCAGCAAACCAAGTTGTTTTGAGATCTGAAATTCCATGATTACCAGGTTCCCATCCACATAAGTTGAGAAGAGAAGCTATATCATAGGGTGTATGGGTTATTAGTCACATTATACATATGGGTTGCTTGATAGAAATCTGAGTGCAATCATTTCAGAAGTTTTACAAGTAACATCATGATCAGATCTGAGGGCATGAAAAATCTTCAGTTTGGGGGAGAAAATTTGAGTAGCATTGAACAATGGTACCACTTATGGCAGCTTTAATACAATCACTGAATACCATGTTATCATCACTGTCATTTCTTTTTGATCATGGACCAGCAGTAGAGAAAAATAATGTACCAACTAACCAAAAGGGATATATTGCCATCACCCTTCGAATTTCCAAATTTGAAAAAAATGGTTCTATCATGTATTGTTATATTTGATATCAGCATTGCCATTCTTTTACAATACATCTTGAACTTCATCTACAACATTGGTTACATTTTAGCAGCTTTTTGGGTAAATATAGTCGGGTATTACTCAACATGACTATTTTGGAATGATGGCCTACTCTCTGATGCTGCAACAATTTCTCTTAGGAGAGATTCAATTATGATTTGCATAGTAATGGCAGCCTAGATGATGGAGAAACAAGGAAAATTGTTGCTGCTATCAACATGTTTTCTTCATGAATGATTGGAGTTTGTTATTATTTGGCAATGGTGTTTATACTCATAAAATCTGCAAGGATGTATGATACTGTTTATGTTTGTTGAAGGCATGGCAATTTGATGGCAATGAGTTGAGATGGATATAGGATAGCAGTGCTAATGAATAAAGCCTCTATTTGCAATCCTAAGGGAAGTTTTCAATCAGCTGTCCAATCAATGATGATCTTGTAACCATTGCAAAGAACTTTCCAAATACTCTGAATCATTAGTTTCAACTCATGATTTCATAATTCATATTCAGCCATCTATTTTGCTACTAAAATCTACAAAGAGAAGGTATTTTCAAGACAAAATCAAGATTAGCTCATGTCATTTTTTTTTTAACACTAGAATACCTACTTCAGGGATTATGATTTATGCAGTAGCCTGACCATTTATATGGATTTTTGGAGCAACAATACACATACATTTTGCTTTAAACACATATTTCATTAAAATTGGAAACATTTTATTCCAAAGACATCACCAAAATTGAATTTTTTAGTTACTTTGGAATTCTAAATCCACTATTTAATTTCAAATTTAATGAAATATGTGTTTTTAGCAAGATTCATGCTTTGTTTTCAAATGAACGCCCAATCTCTAATAATAAATGAATCCTACAATAGTCATCATCTTCAACAGAAACATGGTTTACTTTTCTAGTGGTGAATGTTGGCTATATAATGCATATTACAAAGGAAGCACGCAGTAAGTTAATCTGATAGCTAGAAGTGTTGTTCTTTTAAAAACAACAAGGAGGCCACGTGAAGAATTGATCATGCAGTTGGGATGAAGTTGATTTTGATTGCTTGAGGACATGCTATTTCATTAGTTTGGGGGAGTGGTTTTTGGCATTCTTTGTGTAATTCACTGCTAACCACTGTCTGCTAATGTGAATGCTTAGATCAATCTTGCAAACATACTTGTTTTTACTCATTCACAACTTGCAAAAGTGCAGAAATTGAAGTGAACATATCTTGCAATTGGTAAGATGGATTTTCATGAAATTTGGACAGGAAGTGCATAATATCAAGATGAAAAAACCTGGTAAGTTTCAGCCCAATCTAGTGCACAGTTTTCGAGAAAATGGCCACCATCACCTACAGCCATTTTGCTTATATCTCGATATCCATGCATCAGATGAATTTGAGCTTTTGGGGAGCATAAGCATTATGTTAAGAGGAAGATACTCACCAATTTTCAGAAAAAAAAATAAAAATAAAAAAATAAATAAATAAATAAATAAAAAATACTTCACAAATTGAGAAAAAATGGCCATAATCACCTACATCCAATTTGCATTTTTTTCGAAATCCGTGATGTGGGTATCTCTGAGTTTTGGTGTGGAGATGCATTGGACCTGTAGTAACTTGCTTGCAAAATTTCAGCCAAACCCATATCGTAGTTTATGAGATATTAGCTCAGGAAGTTTTCTGCAACACTAGATGATACTCCGCCAATTTTGTCCATTTCCCTATTCTGGAAGATGTGACTCCGCCAAATTCTCTGCTAAAAGGTTGGGACTCCGCTAAATCCTCCGCTAACCAGCTACGACTCTGCCAGATTTATCCATTCAGCAGCTGTGACTCCGCCAATTTTGTCCATTCCCTATTCTGGCAGCGGTGACTCCACCAAATTCTCCGCTAAATGGCTGGGATTCTGCTAAATTCTCCGCTAAATTTTTGGCTAAATTTTTCACTAATTGAAAAGCAAGAATTGGATGAGTCTTTATAGTTTGGATGCCACACAAGTATTGGGTTGCATGAGGACATGCAACAAGTTCAGTTTGGGGGAGATGTTGGGTCACGGATTTGTCCATATTTTCATCACCTTTCAACATATATTTCATCCCGCTTCTTCCTATTATCACCCATTTATCATTTCATTTTCCATCCATTTGTTGTAATTGCTCGAGAAATGCCATATTAATCTTATTGATGCTTTAATGGTTAATCATGATTATTTTCCTTTATTTTTTCTGAATTGAAGACTCTTATGCATAATTTTATTGATGATGGTTTATGGAGTCATTGTTCATATTAGCAGCTGTATCAGCCATGGTTCAAGCCTCCAAAGTTGGCATGCTAGCACACATACACATGGAGATTCAAAACATGTTTTCATTCCTAGGATTGATTATGTACATTTGTGACTTCAATTCGTGCTCAAGTCAAACTTGGCAGCCTCCAGCTCATACTCAAACAGTTCCAACCAGAAACGCTTGTCAGATAAGAACACAGTGATTCACATCTTGATTTGCGGGTAGCTGGAGATGAATCTCGAAAATCTGGGACATGGGGTTTTTGTGTAACAGCCTCATTTACTTGATTCGCGCAACAATCGCCAAACAAAGCTACGGTTTGAGCTATACAGCTGGTTCTTCGAAGATGTAATTCCCAGATTTACTGTTGCGGCCGGTTTCAAAGTTATTAGCAGTTACGGTCGTGTTCCAACTGTTACAGATCACAAGTTGGGTTTCGGTTTCTCATTCTCATGAGAGAGTTTTATGTATAAATATGTAATCCTTCTCATGTGTTTGGGGAGGAGAGAAAGCAATTTTATGTTGTAGGATTTGATCCAGACTCTGATGTAACAATTTCATTCCCATAATACGTGCTAGCAGTTTCTTAATTCTGGAGTTGTAGACTTTCATTGTGGAGATCCAGCTCTGCTCAGTGGAGGAAGGGCCCTCTTCCCTGAGCAAATGCTGGTAGTGTTGATTGTAAGTGTGTTGTTATGTAGATTTGCTTATTAATTAGTCCATGCTTTCATTCATTAGATTTATCATAGTTGTTTTCATGTTAATTTCTTTTGATAGATCGTTGGCCAACATAGCACTTAGATTTTATATTTATGCAATTAGATCTTGCTTCATAATAATTGATTTTGTTTGGGTGTGATTAGATTAACAGTTTGGTTTTATGAGTAGGTTTAAGGTTTGATTTATTTTCAAGAAGATGTGATCTAGTTTATAATCAGTTTTGATTTCATACCAATAGATAACAGTGTCAGGTAGAAATTGTGCTTGCATAGATCTTGCATGATAGCTTTGAAATAAAAGACTTCCTCGGGTTGATAATTTATGTTTGGGAGTTTCAGTTGTTTAATTAATTAGAAAATTAATCCGACCAATAGCCCTCTCCAACCCGTACTCAGGAGAGAAAGAAACTTTTAAATGTTGGCTGGAATTTAACATCAATCTCTTATTAAAATATAAAATCCATGTCTTCACAAAGGTCTGTAACTTCGCAGTATCTCAATAGTGAAGAAAACTTAAAACAATGTTTTTCCAAAAATGTCAACAGAGACCTCTCGTTACCTGAGAGGTCCATATTTATATAATTCTTAATGCTAAACTTAACTAAATGTCTAAATGCCAATTCCCCTTAAACATGAGTGCATTCTCTATAAATTAGGAAACAGGGTGCCGAGCTTGGTGATTCCTAAGTCTTCTACACGTTCATCCTTTAATGCCTCTGAACTTACTCAATCACGCTTGGTTTCCACAGAATTTAGTTATTGAATATGCATTTTAACATACAAGAATAATCATCAAAAACAATTTCATTAAATAATTAAAGTAAAACATTTTTCCCATAAATGAGTGTGTTTCTTTGCCATTGCTTGAGTTTTACTGTGGGAAAAGGGTTATCAAATACCTCAAAATTGGACTCATCACATTGTGTTATGTGATTGCTATTTATGATTGTCATTAATTTGTGATCTAAATTACCTTCAGTACATGCATGAAGTTACTATTGTCTGTTATATGTTTACTATTATCTACATTCGTCATGGAGAGCATGGAATAAGATGCTAAGTAGTTCATGTATGGGGGAATATTAACAGTAAAGAACCTATAAATTCTCAAATGAATGGATCTATGAGATAAACACACAACAATTGGTTAGAGTTGAATCGTGGCAACAAGCACATAGCACTACGCATCTCACATATTTGCATAAGTTATGATGTCTATCAAGATAAGTAATGATGGATGATTAAGGATTATTGAATAAAGTTGAATAGAAGTGATCAGATCTCATAATCCCATTGCGCGGCTCTGGGATGCCCTGAGGGTGAAAATATCTTATTCCTGAAAATAATCGACATGGAGTAGAAGACTTCACACAGTCATTGACCGCATCGCGCAATTCGTACCGCGTTGTACATAAGTCAGTTGAAACACTCGCATCACAAGATTGTGGAAACCTTCTTCTGCAACCACCCCCTCAACTTCGCCTCGGGTGAGACCTCAGGCTGCTTGCAATCTATTGTCAAAAGGGCCGGTGAATAGGGTTTTTGTTGGTATCTGGCACCGCAAAGAACCTGGGTCTACATTGGAAAACCTCTAGAATAGTGCTGTGACCAACAAATGGTTTCGTTGCCGTGCTAAGACCAGTGATGCGATAGTGTATTCAGAAAATTAATGTCCGACAGTTGGCATGCAGAACATAAAGAAATATGGGATCGGTGCGATAAGATCGAAAGAGACTTTGCAAAGAAAGAAAACAAACATCCGTGACTATCTGACGTACAGTTGTTGAACAGATACTTGTGGAGGGACATCCACAAAAATTTTTGGGCTTCGTTTCCAAACGAGCTACACAAGTGGATATCGCTCCTAGCAGAAAGAAAAAATTGTTCCCAAGGAGAAATAGCTATAGAGTGGAGTCTGGAGCTTACTGAACAACTCAAAGCAATTGACAGCCCACTGTCATGAGCAATTGACTTCTGGGTTGATAGCATATTAGAAGGATTTGTGACCGAATTTGCTGTAGATACGCTGAAGACCTACAACCAAGCTAAAGCATACTTTTTTGAAGGATTCAGAGGTAAGTTCCTAAAAAACCTCAGTCTATACATTAAAATGTTTTTAGCTGAGAAAGGTGTTTTAAGAATGCAGCAATAGTTCTAAATCTGTCATGGTAGAGAGCACATACATTGATTCTAATGAAGAAAACCATACTTTGAGAAGTGGAAAGAGATACAGGCCTACTAACGAAAATAAATCCACACCATCTAGAAACCGCATAGATACTGAAATTCCATGTGATCTCAATAATATGAACACTCAGTTATCAGCCACAATCCACTGTATTATACCTCAGAATCAATCAGTCCAGAACCCATCCGCTGCAAGTGTCACACAGCCCATCCCACAGATCAGTAATACTAGTAACACTGTAGGAGTGAGTGCTCACAACACTACGACTCAGACTATTCCGCAGAATACTGTCCCTAGCACAATCCAACAGCCTGTGTCTACTATTGTCACAGGGAATCTGTTCTGGAATAGTACATAATCCGGAATGAGAATGACAGATAACGATATAAAATTGCTGATATTCAAAGGAACAGTTCGGGAAGACCTTGATCAACACTGGTTTCTATGTGAAGCCGTGTGGAGTGTTAAGCAAGTGATAGATGATGCTATAAAGAAAGAACATCTCATAAATACTTTTAGAGACAGAGTGTTGCATGGGTTTATGAAGTATTCTCAAGTACAGCCAAGAACCCTAGCAGAGATCAAAACCGCGATTGTAGCAGAGTTAAAGAAACCCAAATCATAATCATAGTGCATAACAGGGTTCAAATAAATCAAGTAGAAACCTACTAAATTGGTCTGGGAATTTGACCAAAAATTCAAAACATTGTTGGACCAAGTGAGCTTTGTTATAGCTCCGCAACAACATCAAGAATGGTTCATTGCTGTGCTATTGCCCCACCTCAGACAACCACTAATGCAATAGAAGGTTGTATCTCAAGCTTAGGCTTTGGAGATCACAATGAAGTTGGAAGCTTCACCAATTGGAGAAAGTAGTTCTGGAATGATACAGATTCAGAACCAATTGGATACCTTGACATTAGAATTACAAGGTATGAAGAATGGAAAAGAGCACAGACATGAAAAATGACATGAATTTTGGTGTATAGGATGCAAAGGAGAGTGCCACACCAGAGAACATTGCCCCTTATTTCAAGAATATATTAACAGTGGCACACCAAACCCAATAAATATGAATCAGAACCAGGCACCGTGGTGTGAAATTTGTAGAAGCAAAGGACATAGGCCTAAGGAATGCTACCTGATACAAAAATATGTAAAGACACCTAAAAACTTATACTGCAATTTCTATAAGTCAGTTGGACATGATGAGTCCAACTGTCACGCTTATGAACTGATGAATGAAAGAAAGTGAGATATGGAAGCAATGCGAGGTGCTGGAATGTACCGCATTCAAGAGGAAAATCAGCCAAAGCAAGAGAACACCCACTATGATCAAGGAGGATATAGAGGCCGCAGTGGTGGATATCACGGGAGAGGAAGAAATACTGGGAAAAATCAAGGAAGAGGATGAGGCCAGGTCATATGTTATAACTGTGGTCACCCAGGTCATGTATCAAGAGAATGTACTAATCCATGCACCACATGCAACTACTGTAAATCATTTAATCATGTGATTGAAGATTGCCCTCTGCTTGAGGTAGAAATGCAGAAGAGGAGAAGAACAGAAACACCAAACCCTAACATCCAGTTGATCGCATCAGAGAACAGACCTACAGGTCAGAGTGTCAACGCAGTAACGCGAAGTGGCGCTAATACAGGAAAAGACAACAACACAAAAGCCTCGACTTCTAGTACAACTGATCCTAAGAAGAAACCTAGGGAAACAGTAGGAATAAGAAAATCTCCTGGGAAAGCACCTCCATTAAACTTACAGAAAATAAGGAAATATTTAAAGAAGCATGGGACATGTTTAAACAACAACCACCTATTTCACCCAGGATCCCGCTGTGAATTCAAGGACCACAAATAGAAGATATGCCACTGGCATATGGTTAGACACATGCGCCACTAGATACATCTATTATTGTTGCCCAGTTTCTACACAACTGCATCAAGTTATTAAAAAACAAGGACACTCTTATGGAATTTGAAAAACTAATAAATCAGTACGAATCATGCAGTAAGAAAGGAATAGCACATGGCACAGTACATAACATTAGGAGTCCCAAAAGAACCGACAGGGAAATGTTATTCACTGCACAGATAGGAGACTATGAGATGGATGAGATCATTCTTGATCTCGGATTTGAATTGAATGTCTTAACCAAGCAGACATGGCAGGTGATGGGGAAACCAAAGTTAGAATGGTCACCTATATAGTTAAGAATGGCTAATCAAGGCATAGTTATACCACTGGGAAGGTTAACCAATACCATTGTCGACATTGATGGAGTGCGAAGTTATACAGACTTCGAAGTAATTGAAATTGTGGACGATAGCAATCCTTATCCAGCACTGTTGGGCATCAATTGGGCAATGAAGAACTCCACCATCATCAATCTGAAGACAATGAAAATTATATTTGAAGGCAACGACATAAGGGTCGTCGCACCATTGGACCCTTCGCAGGGGGAGCGATATGTTGAACCTATTCAACAAGAGTACAAAGCTCAAGACCTTGATCATATCTATCAAATAACAACAAATGCTACGTATTATATTGATCCTACTGCGGATGGAATGCTCAGCTCGAATTGTGATAGTTCTTTCATCTCAGACTCAGAGGAAAGATTAGAAAAATGGCAACATAGAATGCATGAAGTATCTGCCAGGAGATGCGCGACAATTACAAAGTCACTCCGCTGGATTGGAAAGTAGGTAAGTCCAATCCCCACTTATGATGGTACAACTAACATCTATTCATTTATCGAAGAATACAGTACAACAGTTGCAGATGAACATCGTGTCTTAGCATTAGACATGGCACTCAGAGAAACACCTGCTAGATGGTGGGTTACACAAAAAAATACAATGACAACTTGGGACTAGTGCAAAATAAAACTACAGATTAGATTTGTTGATAAGGTCACACTACCATTTGAGAAATATAATGGTCAGAGGGATCCAGGAGATCATATCGCAACTTTTTTACAATCTTGGAAGGAAAGACCGCAGACAAAATGGGTACATCTCTTTGTGCATACGTTGGAGGAGCCTATTCCAAAAAAATGGTACCTACAGGAGGATATGCGCACAGGAACCACGGATTGGTCTGTCCTTACTATGACCTTCCAGAAGTATTTTAGTTTTCAAGATGACCAACCAACTATACATGACACGCTGCAACTGATCAAGCAAAATATATTTATCCCACATCGCAAGGAGGAAAATATAACACTAGAAGATTTTTTTGACACAAACAATGTACTTGTGAGTCTACAACCAAATTGGTCAGAATAGATACAGTGGGATTTAGACTGCTACAACATAGCTAAAGAAGTTGAAGATAGCGACGCAGAGGACCTGCGCAACATAAAAATCCCAAAATCAGAAGGAGCACTCGAGGTAGAAGGGCCTCCACTAGAAATTCCAGATATGAGTGGACCGGTTAAAACAAAGAAAGTGAACATCGGCACCCCTGAAGACCCGAAGTTCGCAGCAATAGGAGACTACTGGGATGATGACACAGTTGCAGAGATTGCAACTATATTATAGGAATATCAGGAAGTATTCTGAACAAAGTTCACAGAGATGAAAGGTATCCTGGGAGACTTAGGAGTGATGAGAATTCTTCTTAAGCTAGGAGAGAAACCTATTAAACAAAGGCCATATAGACTTAATGCACGCTATGCAGAACGAGTTAAGGAAGAACTTGATAAGATGCTCGATGCAAGAATTATTGAGCCGGTTGAAGAATATGAATGGATAAGCCCACTGGTCATCCAAGACAAGAAAACAAAGGATGAGATTAGGATCTATGTTGATCTCAGAAAGTTGAATGATGCCTCTATGCATGATCCATTTCCTACAACTTTTACTGATGAAGTACTTGATAACATTGGAGGGAATGAAGCATACTCTTTTACTGATGGATTTTCTAGATACCATCAGATAAAAATTGATCCAGCCGATAGGCACAAAACCACTTTTGCAACAGAATGGGGGTCGTTCCAGTATACAGTGATGCCTTTTGGCTTGAAGAATGCGCCAGCCATATTTTCAAGAGTGGTGATCACAGCATTTAAAGAATTCATCCACAAGTTTTTAGAAGTTTACTTTGATGATTGGACCATTTTTGGGTTACTGAAGAACCATGCCGCGAACCTCAAAATGATTCTAGAAAAATGTAGACAGCATCAGATTTCATTGAATTTAAAGAAATGTATTTTCTGTGTTCCTTATGGGATTCTGCTGGGACATATCATGTGTAAGCAAGGGTTGATGGTTGATCCTACGAAGATAGTAGTTATCGTAAACTTCCCTACACCAAATTCAGTCAAACAATTGCGCACTACACTAGGGAATACCGGATACTACAAGAAATTCATAAAGAGGTATGCACAGATAACCGCAGTAATGGAGAAGCTTTTAAAACAGGATGCACTGTTCATTTGGAATGAGGACTGCGAGAAAGGATTTGACACATTGAAAGAGAAAATGGTCACTACATGGATCCTAGTTTTTCCAGACTGGGAAAAGCCATTTCACATACATGTTGATGCTTCATGTATAACATTGGGTATCGTTCTTGCGCAGCCAGGAGAAGGAAGAATTGATCATCCCATTTCATTTTCGAGTAGAAAGTTGTCATCTGCTGAGAAAAACTATACCACTACTAAAAGGGAAGGACTTGCAATGGTATATGCGCTACAGAAATTTAGACATTATTTGCTTGGTGCGCACTTCTCAATGTTTACCAACCATTCTGCATTAAAATATCTGGTCAATAAGCCATTGTTAGGGGGGGAAATTTGTAGATGGCTTTTACTCTTCCAATAGTATGATTTTGAAATAATAGTCAAACCAGGCAGATTAAATTTATGCCCTGATCATCTATCAAGGATCAAGTCAGGAGAAGAACCAATGAATCTAGAAGACAATCTGCCCGATGCACAATTGTTTGCTATATAGGTTGCCGATGATTACTATCAGGATATCATTTATCTTCTAACTACCGGGTTCGCACCTACTGAATTCACTATGCAGCAAAAGAAGCAACTGATCATGTGAGCCATAGAATTCACCATTATCGAAGGACAGCTCTACAAGTTAGGACCTGATGAAGTGCTACGAAGATGTGTATTAGAACATGAGAATCCAATTATATTAGTTGATGCACATTCAGGAGTCACAGGAGGTCATTACGAAGGAAGGGCTACCGCACAGAAGATATTATGTGTAGGGCTATGGTGGCCTACGATTCATAAGGACTCCAAAGAACATTGCCAGAACTACGATGTCTGTCAGAGGATAGGGAAACCATCAAGAAGAGATGAAATGTCGTTGAACCCTCAGCTGACCTTGTAGGCATTTGAGAAATGGGAAATTGATTTCGTGGGACCTATTAACCCACCGGGAAAAAGAACTGGTGCGAGGTACATTATTACAGCAACTAATTACCTCACCAGATGGGTAGAAGCAAAACCAATCAAAGACTGTAGTGCAGCTACAGCCGCACAATTTATTTTTGAGAACATCCTTACACAATCTGGATGCCCAAAAATTTTGATGAGTGATCAAGGAACCCATTTTCTAAACAGAACTATTGAAGCTTTGATTGAAGAGTTCTACATCCATCATCAGCGCAATATGCCTTATCACCCACAAGTGAATGGCACTGTTGAAGCATTTAATAAAGTACTTCAGAATGTGCTAACCAAGATATGCAATGTAAGCCGCGATGACTGGCATCTCGGCATTCCATTTGTATTATGGGCATACAGAATGACATGCAGGAAATTAACTGGACATACACCTTTCAGATTGGCTTACGGACAAGAAGCAATAATGCCAATGGAGTACATTATACCCAGCTTGAGAATAGCTGCATTTATAGGGATGGCAGATCGCACAGCACTAGAAGAAAGGTTGTTACACTTGGTTAGGTTGGAAGAAGAGCGCTTCCTCGTAGGATTCCACCAGTAAGTATAGAAAGAATGAGAAAAAGCATGGCACGATCACCACATCAACAATAAGTCTTTTCAGGTAGGTGATCTAGTCCTACTGTATGATAGTAAATTCATGAATTTTCCTGGAAAATTTAAAATGCAATGGCTTGGACCATATACGGTAATAGATGTTACTACTGGTGGCGCAGGCCAGTTAGCTACTTTAGCCAGTGATACACTACCCAATTGGATAAATGGAAGCAGACTAAAGCTTTACCACGATAGTCCTACTCCGCAACATCTAGTATAGCCGTAAAGAAGGAAAAGTTTATAGGTACCAAATATAGTCAGAATTGGGCACTAGAAACTGTGGAAAAGTCTATACATATACTGATAGAAATAGATCTATACAACACACCGCGTTGAAAAAAAAATGCGCTGTTGTGACATTCAAAAAGCAGCAACTGGAAAGAAAAGAATTTATATGCCGTGAAATCACTGCGCAGAACCAAAGATTGCCTACCGCGAAGTTCAACGCAAGAATCCCGAAAATAGCTGTTACAGTGTCGGTTCAGAATATAGCCGTTATACAGTAGTTTCCTACCAACCGCTCGGGCATTTAAAGCACAGATAGCCGTTCTGAGCACAATTTTCAAAGAAGTAGCAACCAAATTTGGCCAATGGATACCACCATTAAATGCATATCTAGCCATTCAAGGGTGCGGAGGAGGGTCCGCTGCGCCTATAAATAACACTGCATATCGTCTCGCGGGCATATCAAATGTAGCTAGGGTTTTCACCGTAGCTTGTGCAAATAAGCACCTACTAAGGAGAAGGGACTCCTTAGTAGCAGTTCAGAAAAAACAGTAAAACAGTATGAAATTTAACCTAGCATGAGTATTAACATAAATAATAAAACATCAAAATATGGCGAAAGATTTCTCTTTTTGTATTAAATATTACCTCAGGTGTAGAGGTTGGTGAAGCCTTTTTCAGCAGTCCAAGAGTGTTGCTTCCAAGCTTCTAGTTTTGTTCCTTTCTCTTTCTCCAAAGGGTTGGAAATGGGCCAAAGGGGCACTCAAGTGTGAAAGTAGCGCAAGGGTGAGCTAGGGTTTCAGGAGTGATTTTGGCAGAGTAAGGGTGTGGTTGACTGTGGATATGAAATGAGGGGCCTCCATCACCTACTTATAGGTTTTTAGTGGTGGAGTGCTG
Organism: Larix kaempferi; assembly: GCA_027924585.1. Taxonomy (NCBI): domain Eukaryota; kingdom Viridiplantae; phylum Streptophyta; class Pinopsida; order Pinales; family Pinaceae; genus Larix; species Larix kaempferi. Next base: position 6,138,379 of record BSBM01000282.1, read on the forward strand.
GCCTATGGTTTTGGGCACCATATGGTTTAGGTCAGCTATATAGGGTTTTTGCTTCCTTTTTCCCTCTGTTTCCTCTTTTTTGTATTTTTTATTCTCTTTTTAGAGGGTTTTTGCTATTTTGGAGGAATTTTGGATTATTTTGGGGGGAAAAGGGGTTTTTTTGCCTTTTGGAGGCTTTTTTGGCCTTTGGAGGCTTTTTAATGGGATTTTAAGGTTTTGGAGGCAAATATGGTAGGAAATATGGACAAATGAGTCATGTAATGGGGTAGATGAGGTAGTGAGCACTTTTTGGGTGTTAACAGATTGCCCCCTGATGTGTGAGGGCAAGAGCTCATCATATGGCCGATAGACATCATAAGTCTTTTATGGTTTTCCTAGGGTGTGGAGAAGAGAAGAAATGAACTAGATCCCGGAACAACGGTCCCGAACAAACTGCAAAAATTGAAAGTACATGACCTCAATAATGAATGAGGAATAATCTGAACATATGGACAAGGTGGGCATTCCCATGCTCGTATCAAGATATAGAACAACAATAACAATGGGGTCAAATATATGGGGACCTGACATATACATGGCCTCAAATAATGAATGAGGAAGAATCTCAATATATGGATGAGGCGGGCATACCCATGCTCGTATCAAGATACATAAATAACTGTGAGGCCCGAAAAAAGGGGGACCTATAAGATACATACAGAACCACTGTGTACATCATAAGGATCCAGAGGGGACACAAATCTGGGATATACTGCTGGGATGACCATGTTTGAGCTGAAGAACTGGTGCACTAGAATAACTATAGTGCTGCTGAGTGGGGTACCATAGGAACTGATGAGCTACTGGATCATAGTGACGGGGAGTCACATCCTCAATGGTACACTGAACTGGAACTGAACTGGGTACTCAAGGAAGCATATAAATAGATGGCTTCCGAATACAATCACCAACGCAACCCGAACATCCACGGGAACATATAACTGGGCGTTCCAAAGTGACTCACCAATGTGCTAGAGTCGGGGGAAATCCGGGGTCTTCGACCAATAACTGAAGGGGTATATACCCTGCGCGATTCTCAATGATGTGATCAAGGTGTTGAAGTCGAGCATGTGAGAAACAACCACTCGGATAGGCAATGATGACTCCTCTCAAAATGGTCCGTAGGCACTCACCACAGATGGTGATGGGTCCAAGGCACATGGACCTCTGGGTCTATTCTCTGGAATAGAGGGGTTGTCCTCGACAGACGGAGACCTGCAACTAGCAAGGCAATGATGTTTCCTTGATAGGAGTGCGAGGTGGAGAACCGAAGTGTGAGAGTACTGATGGTAGGACTGACCTACTATGGGGGATAACTGGGCAAGTAGAGTGGGTGGACTCAAACTTCCTTTGTTCAGAGTATGATGGTGGGGACGATCGGGCAGCATATGAAACTGACTGGTGGGAAAGGGATCAGAGCTGTAATGGATCAAGGATAGTGACTGGGGTGAGTGATACTCAAGTTGGTGTAAAATGGAAGGAGACTGCAGAATACTCTGAACAAAGGCGACCTGATTGGGGGTGCTGCCGAGATGATCGATCATAGTGCCAAGAGGCATGGGGGGACTTCTTCATGGGTTAAGGGACTAGAATAAGTGTGTTTAAAATGGCACTGTCGTGTGGATTTATACAAGCCCAGGACAGTTCATGCTCGTGATTGCTTTCAATTTTAAGGAGCCTGAAAGGGATAACAAGACTCTGAAATAATGGAATGGTACTGTCATGTGGATTTGTACGATCCCAGGACAGTTCATGCTCATGATTGCTTTCAATTTTAAGGAGTCTGAAAGCGATAAGAAGACTTTGAAATAATGGAATGGTACTGTCGTGTGGATTTGTACGAGCCCAGGACAGTTCATGCTCGTGGTTGCTTTCAATTTTAAGGAGTCTGAAAGCCATAAGAAGACTCTGAAATAATGGAATGGTACTGTCGTGTGGATTTGTACGAGCCCATGACGGTGCATGCTCGTGGTTGCTTTCAATTTTAGAGAGTCTGAAAGCGATAAGAAGACTCCAGGGGGGTGCTTTTTCATGTGTTAGTCTCCAATGCCCGAAGAAGCATAAAAGGATGCAATGAAAAAATCTTCTAGCCGATGTGACTAGAGTATTCCTTTTTCATAATTATTCTACCAGGTCCGGAAAAGGGTTAAACTTATACCAGATAGACGCCCTTTCAGGTACTTTAACAAGCATGAAAGGATGCAAGATTGCTCGACGATCTTTTCATTGTTTTAGGAGTCATAAAAGAGCTGAACAGAAACTCCCTAAGTGCCTTTTTTGTAAAGGACTTGTCCGGACCGAAAAAGCGATAAAATTAAACCGAACAAAAGGAATGGTCAGGCAAGGAGGAAGTGCTCAATCAAGGAACGTTGATGATGACCAAGAATGAGGGTAGGGGGGGAACACTAGTGGGCCTACTTGCAGGATAATGAATGGTGGCAAAATAATGAAATAATTGCAGTATGACAGGAGTGAATGGCTCATGTAAAAATGTGGAACAATCCGATGGCGGTCGATGTGGCATGCAAATCGAGGTAGCAAGGTGTCGGGACACAATGTTGAAACTGTACCTGGTGAGAGAGAGAAATGATCTCAAGCATCATCACGAACTCGGAAAACTGGATCCGACGATATAAAAAGTGTCGAAAACAGAGAACGACAGAAGTGGTATGCAAACCGAAGCGACGGGGGGCATTTTGGAAAAAAATACCCGAAAAATCTAGGGGTGAGAGTGAGAAATGATCTCAAGCATCATCACGGGCTCGGAAAAATGAATCCGATGATATAAAAAGTGTCAAAAATGGAGAACGGTCGAAGTGGCATGCAAACCGAAGTGATGGGGGGCATTTTGGAAAAAATACCCAAAAAATATGGGGTTGAGAGCGAGAAATGATCTTGAGCATCATCATGGGCTCGAAAAAATGAATCCGATGATATAAAAAGTGTCAAAAACGGAGAACGGCCGAAGTGGCACGCAAACCGAAGTGACAGGGGGTGTTTTGGAAAAAATACCCAAACAATATGGGGGTGAGAGCGAGAAATGATCTCGAGCATCATCACAGGCTCAAAAAAATGAATCCGATGATATAAAATATATCAAAAAATGGAGAGCAGCTGAAGTGGCATGCAAACTGAGGCGATGAATGGCGTCTAAAAAATGCTCAAAAAATGATTTGGAAAAAATAAGAGAACAAGTTGGCGATCGTGACGGTCTCATCGTGCTGATTCCAGTGGTGGAAACAGTTTGAAAAATGGACTCCGTATGGGTTCAGAATGGCCAAAACAAGAAAAAGTCAACGGACTATAAATAGTAAGTGGGTCCAACATGACAAGTGTCATTTGGACTTGTTGACTTTGACTAGTGATTAGAGTGGACCAGAGCTGGGTTGGTGTTTCTGGAGGATTTGACCGACTATTTTGAGATCCGGGAGTTACAGGTATTCTGACAAACTGATGCCTGCATTTTCATTGGGTTCGGGGGGGGGGGGGGGGGGGGTAGTGGGTCCCAAGGGAGTTTTTGTACAGTCCACGTGGGGTGGACCGCGGGTTTGCGGGGTGGAACCGCAGTCGGAAACCGTGGGTTCCAGGGCGGATCATGCAGACGGGGACCGCGAGGTTTAGGTCAGAATACGTGGTTAGGTACCGCCCATTCCGAGGCTGGACACGCGATGCGGGACCGCGAGTTCGGCTCCTACAGGCGCGGTTCCGGACTGCGACTGTAGTCTTGACAGCCACGGTTGGAAACCGCGGCAAGGGGCCCTAAAGCCATGATTGGGATCGAGCTGTTAGGGTTTCATCAGGGGGGGGGGATGGTTACTTCTTTGACATGAGTCTGATGAGTTTACCTTGTGTGATTGACAGGATGCCGTTGGTGCTTTGGCAAGAGCGAGATGTCTCAGATGAGATAGTGGATGTCATCTGGAGTGATCGACATGTGCGGTCTACATTGGGGCTGTGCAGGTTGTTGAAGTTTGCACAAGTGCCTATGATGCGTTCAGTAGTGCTGCTGCTAAACCGATTAGTGAGCTTTTGGGAGCTGGACATTCATGCATTCAGGGTGCAGGGAGAGAGGGTGGATCTCACCCTCGCAGATGTATACTTCTTGATGGGGTTGCCCTGTCTGGGTAGGGTGGTTGATACGCAGCTACGAGTATCCGCAGATGTGGATATGGAGGATATGTTGGAGCGGTACTGTGTTCCGGAGGCTGGGGTGCAGAGGAATGCACTCCAGGTGGTGGACCTGCAGGAGCTAGCAGTATAGGCGATTGCGGCGTGCGTGGTTTGAGTTTTGGGGTCCCAATCACCTGAGAAGGTGTCCGGGGGCCAGATGCAGCTGGTGGAGCAGGTGCTGGATGGCGTTTATTATGCTTGGGGCCATATTTTTCTCACTTGTGTTCAGCGGCAGCTGACATCAGTGAAGGAATCTGGCAAGGGATTCTGTTATGGATCCTTTCTATGTGCCTTCTTCATGGAGTGGATACATACACTGCAGCCGCGGGTGCCGATCAAGGTAGGAGGATTGAGGGAGTCGCGGATGGTGCGGTGGGGAGAGATGATGCGCCGCCGGGGTGGCAGTGAGGTTGGGAGATACTTCACCCAGGAGCTCTACCTTCAGTGGTTGTAGATGCCGCTGACATTGGATGATTATCCATACAGAGATATGGACTATACCGGGGATCTGTAGGCACCATGGCCACCAAGGCAGGCATGGGGACCAGATGGTACATATAGATTTGCTTGATTGTTTTTGATGTCAAGTCTTGTGTATGATAGGTTTTTGATAGACTGTTACTGACTGATGTGTGATCTATAGATGTTGGCCCGAGACCACCACCAGGACATGTAGCTCGCAGGGGGCATGTGGCGGTACCAGCCCTGCCAGGCCGAGGGGAGGTGCATTGACAGGATGCTGAGGGGACTCTAGAGTCCATACGGATGCTTCTGGATCAGTTGTCAGTTGGAGTGACTGATGATGGGTGGCGGGATGTGGATCCGGAGGTGATTCAGGACTATCTGAGGGCGCCACGGGAGTTCTGATCGATCGTGATCCAGGTATCTATTTTGGCGGATAGGGGTCAGGCATAGGAGCCCATAGGGGATGAGGAGCTGCCAGAGGAGGAGTGGGGTGAGGACTCAGAGGCAGCTGATGCGGGCAGTGACGGAGGGTATGACTCTCATTAGGGAGTGTAGGGGACTCCCCCGATTTTGTAGCTACAGCATGTATTCTATGAGGTGTATTGATGTATAGATATTTTTTGTATAGCTGAGTACGGGGTTACTCAGGACATGTGTATCATATTGACACTTTTTTTTGATATATATATATATGCACATGGATGCACCTTTTTGCGATGATGATTTAGTGTACGCACGTGGATGCGCTTATGGTTTGTTATATGTTTGTACTGCATGTGGATGCAAGTAGTGTAGGATGCTAGGCATGTTGATGTATATGTAACTTCGGAATGTATTTCACATATATGTATATTGTATTCCTATAGAGATGTTATTATTCCTCTATATGGAAGTGTCGTCATTTATATTGTAAGTGTCGTAACTTATACTTGATGGGTTATTAGACCACCTTGTTGGGGTCGGCCCTGTATACGTCATGTGGGTCAAAGGGTTATTAGACCACCCTATTGGGGGTCAGCCATGTGGGTCAAAGGGTTATTAGACCACCCTAGTGCGGGTCGGCCCAGTCAGCATTATGTTAAGTGGTTAAGTTGAGGCCGACCTAGTTGAGTAAAGGTCAAGTCAAGTTAGTGTATAAATAGAGAGTGTCTCTCTCATTTTACACATTCTATTCTCTCACTCACACTTGGGAGAGTGGCGCACTTGTGGAGGAGGAGGCTCTGCTACTAGGAGAAGACTATCTCTTGTATTCTAGTTGTATCATTGCTCTATCTATCTTTGAGGAAGTTATTGGGGTTTTTCACCTTTATGGTTTTCCCCAAGTAAACTCTATGTCTCTTGTGTGCTTGCATTATTGTGTCCATGATTGATATGTTGTAGATTTTCTATACATGTTGTTCTCTCAGTTAAGATCCTAGATCAGATTGAAGTAAATTCTGAAAATTTAACATGGTATTAGAGCTAGCCTGAAAGAAGGCATGATATGGCATGTATGACACTTGTTGCACTTATGATGCTAGGGCTTGATATAGAAAAAACCAGTCATCGTAGCACTTTCGCTATAAATCCGTTTTAGCGAAGTTTTCGGATCGAAAACTTTTACAGGTCGAAGATCAGATCCCCATGTACCTTTTGTCCAAAGGAAAACCTCTAATTCGTTGTACTTTGTGATTTATGATCTGTACAATATAGGGTTTCTGCTTCTTCCAGATCTGAGTCAAAATCAGGTGACCTTGGGAAAAAGGTCATAACTTGGGATAGGAAGCTCCAAATGAAATTTTGTAAAAAGTGACAGGTAGTACACTAACTGTACTATCTCAAAAAAATGTTTCAGAGGCCGAAGTTGAACCAGTGACATGTGGCATGCCATACAAGTTCGCTCTCATGTATTATCCCATAAACAGGTCACGTTACGACACTTGGCATAACTCTCTCTCAGAGAATCCAATTGATGTCAGACCTATCGGGATGGAAAGATAACAGGTCGAGTTATCTCAAGAAAATTGTTCAGAGGCTGAATTTGAAACAATGACATGTGGCACACCGTACAAGTTCGCTCTCTTGTATTATCCCATAAACAGGTCGCGTTGTGACACTTGGCATAATTCTCTCTCAGAGAATCCAATTGAGGTCAGACCTATTGGGATGGAAAGATAATAGGTCAGGCTATCTCAAGAAACATTTTTAGACCCTGTAGGTTGAAAAGTTAGGACTTACACCAGAAAGAATCAGGTACATATTTCTATCAAAACAAAATTATTTTTGAGTACCTTCATTCATGGCTTCCAGAATTTAGGGCTTCGGAGAAAGTTGGAATTTTTTTAATCGAAGATCACAGCTGGATGCTACTCATCAAGATCGAAATTTAGAGACCAAGATCAAAATTTTTGGTTGGGCAGAAGGCTAGGCTTGATCAGACCCTAGTTCAAGACTTTGATTAGAAAAGTGGAAAATTAGGGCTTCTGCAAAAATGGGAATTTTTGAAATTTGTGACCACGACTGGAAGCTCCTCATAAAAATAGAAGCTTAGAGCTTTGGTTAAAACCTTTTGATTGGGAAGAAGAGTGGGCTTCATCAAACCCTAGTTCGAGGTCACGTCCAGTGAATCTAAAAGTTTCAAAGGCAAAATTGAGGAGTGAAACTTTGCAGTTTTCAAATTCTGAATATACCAGCTTGATCAGCTCATCAAGGCGCATATTTCTATCCTTTCGGAAGTTTGAAATTCAAAGTTTAAAATTTTGGGGTTTCTCTAACAAGCCCTATTACAGCTCTAGATCCAATTCTTGCAAATCAAGTGGATTGGGTTAATCCTAGAAGAAGATGGATTGGTCACTTGCATAAGTGAAGAAGTTCCTGTCTTAGAGGGAGATGAGGCAAAGGCCTTCCATAAGAAGATTACATGCAATCTTGACAAGTATGGCTTACAGGTATGTTTTGAATTCTGTTCATGGTTAAGTTTATGATATGTTTGTCTTCATATTATTACAGTACAATCTTGATTAATTACTAGACTTGTCGTCTTACCTTATATAAGATATTCATTGATTAAGGTTTTGACACTTATGATTGTACTAATGCATTGTGATGTTGTATGAGGTTTATGTTGTTTGCTAACACAAAAGGTACACCAAGAAAGTCAAATCATGTTCTACTTCAAGAACATATGCTCATGGTGACATGAATACAAAGATTCATCCATTGTCATGGATCACATAGAAGATCTACTTTCGAGGTATGTATAACTTGGTTCTACAATGGTTAACTTATGAGACATGCAGGTTACTAGCACAAGTCACTGAAGAGAACCAGAAGACATTATGCGGGTATGTTAGACATAACTAGCTAGCATGCTAATCCAGGTATGTTTTTCCTATATCAAGCTAGAATCCTACCTTGTGTTAGGATCTTATACTGTTGTGTTGTTGATAATGATTATTCATGAAGTCATAGGTTTGAATAGTCATGGCTGTATCCATATTATGTTTCTTACCATAATTGATGATATGACTAACCAGAAGAATCATGAAGGTATAGGTTTGAGTAATCACAGGTTTTATGCATATTATATATCTTATCTTGATTGATGATTTAACCAACTAGAAGAGTCCTATGATCAAATAAGAATATGTATGAATAAAACAAGACTTCCTTGAAACCTTGAATACTAATGTTTATTATTTGTGTTTGAATTGATCCTGACTATACATGCTTGAGATTGTTGTGTTTTGATAATATTAAGATTATACTAATGAATATTTGATTATGTATGAGACCTAGAGGATAACACAATGATGATACTAACAAGCATGCATAGGGATTGAGAAAGAATATAAGTTCAAGGACAAGTAATCCAGGAAGCAAAGATCAAGAGGGAGTACACTCTAGTGGTTTATGCAAGGATGTAGATATTCAGAGGGAGTTGACCATCTCTCTACATTCCACAACAGAAAGGTGTAGAAAAAGCTACTTCAGATTAGGACTCCAGTAGCTCCTGCAAGGAAGCAAAGACTCAGAGGGAGTCCACCCAACGAACTAACAAATATAAGTATTTTAATTATCATTTCTTGCATATTTGTTTGTTTAAATAAAATTGTTCAATGATGTATATGCTCATATTCCTAGACTTAGGATATGTATTGTGCATATTAGAATGATTGCATTAATGGACAGTATACTACTAATATGCATGTGATAAGTAAGTGGCCTATGGCATTGTACAACATTCCATTGCTACTTATCTAGAATGAAACCTCTTTGTTGACATGTTGGGAGTTGTGCACACTCTTAACAATGCTCTGGTAGAGATTGGAAGGCATCTAGAAAGTTATGGAATATGGATAAATGTTGTATTGAAGCATTGGCTAAGATAATTGCATGACTGTATGACATATTTCTTTATGTGTAAGAATTTGTCTGAAAATTATGAGATGTTTCTAATCATGCAATTTAACTTGTTTTGTAGGAAAGATCGTATACCTTCACCTACAAAAGAAGAACTACAACATTTGTTCAACAACAAAATTATCTATTGAAGATATTGAAGTTCCCAGGACATGGGAAGAATGCCATGATCCGTCGATCATGAAGAATGATGTTTGGGATGTAGTCTCAAGACTTGAAGGGAAGTTTGTTATGACTTCCATATGGATCTATCAAGATCAAGCATGCTATAGATGGCAGCATAGAGAAATATAAAAGTGATGAAATAGAAGATACACCAGATGGATTTCAAGACAGCTTTCTTGAATGGTGTAGTTGAAGAAGAAGTGTATGTGGAGCAGCCACTTGGTTTTGAGACACATGACAGGGAGTCATATATGTGCAAAACTTGGGTATGATGCACCACTTTCTAGGTATGGAGGTGTGGCAGAGTGCAGATGGAATCTTCCTTGGACAAGGGAAGTATGCAGTAGAGATCCTGAAGAGGTTCGGGATGATGGAATGCGAGGCTATGGCATCGAACCTGAAGCTTCTGTGTGATGCTTCATCTGAACTGGTTGATATCACTATGTATCGTCAGATGATTGGGTCCTTAATGTACCTAACGAACATGAGACCAGATATTTGCTTTGCGGTGAACACATTGAGCCAGTTCCTGATGGATCCGAGGAGTGCTCACCTGGTTGTTGTAAAGCATATTCTGAGGTACCTGGAGCATACAGTGGATTATGGGCTCAAGTATGAGGAGAATCAAAAGTTTAACCTGCAGGGTTATGTTGACTCAGATTGGGCTGGTAGTGTTGCAGATAGGAAGAGCACATTTGGGTACTGCTTCAGTATGGGATCAGGTGTGATCTCTTGGTTTAGTAGGAAGTAGTCCTGTGTAGCACTGAGTACAAATGAGGTAGAGTATGTTACAGCCTGTTCAGCTAGTTGTGAGGCAGTATTGCTATGGAAGCTACTGTCTGAGTTATTTGATCTCCCGTTGGATGCTACTGGTATCTTCTGTGATAACCAGAGTTGTGTGAAGCTGTCCGAGAACCCAGTGTTTCATGACAGGTCTAAACACATAGAGATCAAATATCACTATATCAGGGATATGGTGTAGAAAGAAGCTGTGAAGCTCTTGTATGTTGCGACGGACGAGCAGATTGCAGATGTGCTGACGAATCCACTAGCCAGGGTGAAGTTCGAGTACTTCAAAGAAAGGTTTGGCATTATTCAGATCGAGGACACTTCGAGAAAGAAGTGATGGCCACATTTGCTGAAGCCATTCCAAGCATGTTGGAAGGAGGATCCTTCACATGGCTGTCGATGTAAGCATTGGATGACGAGCATCAAGATGATGTTTTGGTTTCTGCTTGGATATGATCGGTTGGATCATTTTTATATATGTATGTATGCATCATGTTGGATGCTGGATATGATCAGTTGGATCATTTTTATGTATGTATGTATGCATCATGTTGGATGCTAGATATGATCAGTTGGATCATTTATATGTATGTATGCATCATGTTGGATGCTGGATATGAACGGTTGGATCATGTGTATGTATTTTGTATATGCATCATGTTGGATGCTTGGACCATTTATCTGTATATGTATCAAGTGGATACATTGTATGATCAGGTAGATCATGTATGTTGATATGTATCATGTATTTGTATTTGTATCAGGTGGATACATTGTATGATCAGGTGGATCATGTATGATGATATGTATCAGGTAGATACTTGGTATGCATCAGGTAGATGCATTGTATAATCAGGATGATCATAGATGATGAGCTTCAGGATGTTGCTTCAGATGACATGCAGTAGGATGTTGCAGTGATGATGATTAGGTTGATCATGTGTACATCAGGATGATGTATGGTGAGTATCAGGTTGATACTCTGTAGCCGTGGAACAGGTTGTAAAGATAAGCATGTAATTTGTGCCTTGGGAGATTTGCAGATGGTCTTTCGAGGTTTTGCCTATGGCATGTAATTCGTACCCTAGGACATCTAGAAAATGCTCTTTCAAGGTTTTGCTTGGGAGGACATATAATTTGTGGCCTGGGAGATATGCAGATAGTCTTTCGAGGTTTTGCCTATGGCATGTAATTTGTGCCCTGGGATATCTGGCAGATGCTCTTTCGAGGTTTTGTCCTATGGCATGTAATTTGTACCCTAGGAAATCCGATAGGTTGAGCCATGTGCTCGTAATCAGTCCTGGGATTCTCTTTCGAGGTTTTTCCATGACCACATGTAATTTGTGCCCTATGAGATCCGATAGGTTGAGCCTTGTGCTCGTAATCAATCTTGGGATGCTCTTTCAAGGTTTTGTGGTGACCACATGTAATTTGTGCCCTGGGAGATCCGATAGGTTGAGCTGTGTGCTCATAATCAGTCCTGGGATTCTCTTTCAAGGTTTTGTGGTGGGGTCACATGTAATAAGTCCTGGAGATCTGGACAGGATGAAAAAGGCCTCAGATGCTCTTTAGGGTTCTTGCTAGTCAAGAGACTCTTCTAAGGTTTTGTGATGCACGTAATAAGTCCTGAGATTTCCACAGTATGGCCAGTGATGATGAAGACCTGCAGGTGGTGGGCCTACATCTAGTATGAAAAAGGACTGGCTCTGTAGAACTTCCTATGATGAGTAGATTCAGAGATTGATTGAGATAGCAATAGCAGTGACGATGATCCAGAGAAGATGACTTGTGCTAGAAGACCTGTGTCGAGAAATACCTTCCTAGTTAAGAGGGAGTGTTGATGTATATGTAACTTCGGAATGTATTTCACATATATGTATATTGTATTCCTATAGAGATGTTATTATTCCTCTAAATGGAAGTGTCGTCATTTATATTGTAAGTGTTGTAACTTATACTTGATGGGTTATTAGACCACCTTGTTGGGGTCGTCCCTGTATAGGTCATGTGGGTCAAAGGGTTATTAGACCACCCTATTGGGGGTCGGCCATGTGGGTCAAAGGGTTATTAGACCACCCTAGTGGGGTTCGTCCCAGTCAGCATTCTTTTAAGTGGTTAAGTTGAGGCTGACCTAGTTGAGTAAAGGTCAAGTCAAGTTAGTGTATAAATAGAGAGTGTGTCTCTCTCATTTCATAGATTCTATTATCTCACTCACACTTGGTAGAGTGGCGCACTTGTGGAGGAGGAGGCTCTGTTGCTAGGAGAAGACTATCTCTTGTATTCTGGTTGTATCATTGCTCTATCTATCTCTGAGGAAGTTATTGGAGTTTTTCACCTTTATGGTTTTCCCCAAGTAAACTTTGTGTTTCTTGTGTGCTTGCATTATTGTGTCCATGATTGATATGTTGTAGATTTTCTGTACATGTTGTTCTCTCAGTTAAGATCCTAGATCAGATTGAAGTAAATTCTGAAAATTTAACAGGGCACGTGGATGCCCCTTGTGTATTTGATGTTATGTATTGCACATGGATGCAACATTATGTATGTAGGATAGGCACGTGGATGCCCTTGTATAGTAATGTGTTTTTATGGTATTGCACATGGATGCCAATTTTTATGTGATGATAGGCACGTGGATGCCCCTTGGAAATCTTTTTGGATTTTTATATATTTTTGAGGAGATAATATGGGATGATAATGCATGATAGAGGTTTACATGGTGTGATTGATGTGCCAATCCAGGATGTTGTTAGCCATTTGATCTGCGACACTATTTTGAGCTCTTGGGACATGGGTGAATGTTATGGATTCAAATTGTTGACTGAGTTGTTTTGTGCACAGGAATTTTCTAAAGAGGCAGGGATCACGCACCTGGTAGCAGTTGTTGAGTTGGGAGACAAGTAGCTGGGAGTCAAGGAACACATGAAGGTGACATATGCCCAGCTGGAGGGAAGCATTCAGGAGACCGGTTACAGCATCATACTCCGTCTAGTTATTGGTAGTAGCGCCTATACATATTCCGTCAAGGTGAATCAATTCATGTGAAGGGGAATATAAGACCCATGCTGTAGAAGCCAGGTTTGGAGACCACCGACTTGCTCCATCGGCGAAGCCAATGTAATGAGGTGGAAGATGGTCCATCTGTGGTCATGCAAAAATGATGAATGTAAGATTGCGGTAAAAAAGGTGAAAAGCAAAAAGAGAGCAAACTGTACAAGATAGACCAATGGGGCCGTGGGTTTATTTAGGGATAAAAGCGTTTAAGATACAACCCATTATGGGGGTTGCGCAAAGGGTGACCTTCTGAGTCAATTAAAATGTATGCCCCATTGCTGAGGTAGGTCTGCAGAATGTAAGGGCCTTTCCACATGGATTCAAACTTTCCTTTACCAGTTTTGTCGTGGGCTTGGTCATAGGCGAGGACGAGGTCCCCTTCATGGAAATTTCGAGGGTGTACATGTTTGTCGTAACCAGCTTTGGAGCGGTTCTTGGCAGCTTCAATGGTATGGAGTGTGGCACGGCGATCTTCATCAGCTTGTTCTAGTGATAGCAGACAGTGCTCGAGTGGGGAGGTGTCTGGGAGAAGCTCGATGGTGATGTGTAAGGCAGGTATCTGACACTCGATGGGGAGAACAGACTCTACACCGTGAACTAAATGAAACGGGGTAAAACCGATGGCAGTTTTGGTGGACGTACGGTAAGCCCATAAGGAAGGGAATAACATGTGGTTCCAATTGGACTTATGCTGGTCAATAGTGCATTGGAGGATGGTTTTTAAAATTTTGTTAATGGCCTCTACTTGGCCGTTCCCTTGGGGGTAGTAAGAAGAGGAATACTGATGTTCGAACTTCAGTAGGGAAGATAACTCGCGCCAAAGGGAATCTTTGAAGTGTGAACCATGGTCTAAGACCAACTGTTTGGGGACCCCGAATCGAGTGCTAACATGGTTAAAAAAGAAATGGGCATCAGTGTTAGCTTTACAATTGAAGGTGGGCATGGCTTTAGCCCATTTGGTGAAGTAATCAATGGCGACAATGATGTACTTATGGTCGTTCACAGATGAGGGTTTACATTCCATGAATTCGATGGCCCATTTACAAAAGGGGCCAACGGTGATGATTGGGTGTAATGGAGCGGGTGGTGTCCGGGCCTTGGGGGAAAAAAGTTGGCAATTATGGCAATGTTTGACTGCTGTGATGTAGTCAGTGAAAAGTGTAGGCCAGAAGTATCCGGCGCGGATGACCTTTTGGGCGGTGGCCATTTCAGAGAAATGTCCGCCGCAGGCACCACTGTGACAGTCATTGAGGACGTGTTTAGCTTCCTCATGTGTAAGGAAACAACGGAGAATCGTGTCAACCCCTCACCGGTAAAGGACATCACCTAAGAGGAGATATCGGGAGGCCTGGTGATGGATACGACGATGTCCATCACAACTGATATTGGGTCAGAACTTTTGCATGCGAAGGTATAACAAAATATCACCATACCATGGATCATCAGACGAGATGATGAACAAGTGATTGTCAGGTTACTCATCGGAGATTTGTGGGGACGACAGAAGGGAGGGGAGATCAGTGATGAGCTGGGCAAGCACGAGGGCTTTAGTGCTCTTAGGGGTTCTGAAAGTGAGGTCATATTCTTGGAGGATAATTATCCATTTAGCAACATGACCTTGTAGGAGGAGTTGGTTTAAGAGATAGACCATGGGGTTGGAGTCGGCGATAACTGTGGTATGACTGAGTAAAATGTAGTGTCACAATTTTTGGACGGAAAAGACCACAGGAAGGGCTAGTCTTTCCTCATATGGGTAACGTAGGGGTGGTCCAGACAAGGTCTGGCTGATGTAATAAATGACATGCTCCTGGTGAGTAGCGTCTTCTTGAACAAGGACTCCGGACACGGCATAATCGGATGCCGAGATGTAAAGGATGAAGTACTAAGAGAAATCTGAAGGGGAGATCAAAGGGGCTTGTGTGAGAGCTTTCTTGAGGGCTTTGAATGCAGCTTCTGCTTGCTCATCCCTAAAAAAGGGTATGTGGGTACGAAGCAGGCATAAGAAACCATGAACGGTGTTGGCATAATCAGGAACGAAGCGATGGAGGAAATTAGATTGCTCCTACAGACTCTGGAGCTGCCGAAGCGTGCGAGGAGAGGGAAGTTCTATGATGGCTTGGACTTTCAGGGGATCAACAGCAATTCCTTTTTGGGAAACGATGAAACCCAACAATCGGCCCGCAGGAACGTAAAAGACACACTTGTGTGGGTTCAAGTGGATTTGATATTTGTGACAATGCAGAAAGACTTGCCTGAGGTCATTAAGGTGGTCTGATCGTTTCCGGGAACGAGCTATAAGGTCATCAAGGTAGACTAGTAGGATATGGACCAAGTCGTGAAAAAAATAGGTCATGGCCCGCTGGAAGGTGGCACCATCACTTTTTAGGATGAAAGGCATGACGCGATAGGAAAAGGTGCCCCATGGGGTTGTAAAGCAGTCTTGTACTGATCCTCCTTACCGATCTGAATCTGGTTGTATCTGGAAAAACTATCCATGAAAGATAGGACTTCATGCCCTGCACACGCATCGATGAGTTGGTCAATAAATGGCATGGGGAAGTTGTCTTTGGAACATGCTTGATTTAAATCGCAGAAGTCAATACATACTCTGATGGTGCCTTGTTTTTTGTTAACAGGGATGGGGTTTGAAACCCAGGTGGTATATGCAATAGGATAAATGAATCCTGCTTTGCGAATTTTCTCAATCTCTGCTTTAACAGCGGGGAACTTTGAAGGATGAATGGGGCGTTGTTTCTAGCGAACGGGGGGTACATCTTGCCATGTGTCAATGTGGTGCTCTATAATAGCGGGGTCGAGACCAGGCATTTCGGTATAGGACCAGGAAAAGACATCACGAAACTCTTGGAAAAGTTTTTTGGACTCTCCAATCTCATACTCACTACAGGAGGCTCCTAATGTAATGATTTCAAGAGCACCAGGTGGGTCAGAGATATCTATGTGGATGACATGTGAGATGTTGGCCATGTTACCCTCCTCAAAGGAATTAGGAGTGGAGATGGGATCCTTAAACCAGTTGACTTTGGCGGGAAGGAAATCTTTGGATTCAACCACAATTGGGTAGCTGTGGTAGAGGAGGAGTCTTCTGGGAGGAAATAGGAATGATGGTGCATGTCATCCTAGGGATAATATGGGGCAATGAGAGCCTCTAGAATCTCCTCATCATTGCAGAAACTTTGAGTTGTCAAATCGGTTGGCCAGGGAGTGGTAGTCGAAGAGATCATATAAATGGTGTTAATCTCTCCGGATGAGGGTGATACTGGGGGGTGGATCTCCTCAATTGTGGGGGGTGTTGTCTCAAGGTCCAAATTATTCATCTCGTAGAGAGCTGCTTTGTAATCTGGGAGATCAGGATAGTGATGTGAGTAATGGCCGTAAATACCGCATATTGCACAAGGGTGGTTGGTACATAGTGATTTATCACGAGGCTTAGGGGTTGGATCGAGTTCGACAACCGGGATGTCTGGGTCGTCGTCAAGCATTTGCATGTGTTCCTGTAATGCAAGTAATTGTGGACATTGATGAGTTGGATGGCCTAACTCATCACACAACAAGCATTTGGGGGGAGCACAAAACACGGGGGGGGTTAACTGTTTTGGGCGGGGGTACAGTAGTGTATGGTTGTGGTCCTCTGCCCCCAGTGTGCTTGATAAGAGGGGGGGGATTCGTAGATGACGAAGGGGTAGTGACACCGGGAGGTGGTTGACTAGTAGTGGCAATGGGTTGCACCGGTTGTAGGACGACATTTGGTGTCAGCGGGGGAACGGGAGGCGAAATATACCACACGGGTAATCCCAAGGTTAACCTTGGGAGGCTAAGAGTAGCCATAACTGGGGCGCTTACTACACCCGAGGGAGGGAATAGGAAGGGGATTGTGTGGATGGGTGTAACACCAATGTGACTAGGTACCAATGGTGGTTTGGGTAACAAGGGCAGTTGATTGTTGGGTGTTTGCGTATTATGGGAAAGGGTAGATAGGTCAGATACTTGGGTCGCGGGTGACGAGGGTGGAATGGATTGGAATGTTGAGGTCATCAACGTATCTAAGTAAACTCCGGTTCCCACGGAGGAAACAAACGAGGTAGTTGCCTCACAAACAGGTTGTTCAACCATGGGGATAACATTCTCGGGTGCAGCAGGGGCATTGGGATCATAATAGGTGAGTTGGTCGACCTTGACCACGTGTCCGTCATGGGGGAACATCATTGTATGAAAAATGGATGAGGCAACTGCCCTCATGCCATACATGTAGCTGCGGCCAAGTAAGAGGTTATAATCAAGTTGGGCATTGATGACCTCTATGTCAATGAGCATGGTTTTACCAGCCAACTGGACGGGGACATTAGCTAAGAGACCTTGGGGTTGTGTCGAACGGCCTTCGTAGGCTCTCAACGCAGTGGTGGACTGCTGGAGAGTAGGGGATCCCAACTTCTACCAAATGAATGTGGACATAACGCATGTAGAGGCACCTTCATCGATAATGCACCGATGGATGACAAGATTCCGAACGGAAACAGAAACTTGGAACACTAAAGTGGAAGGCAGGCATGGTTCAAACTGGTCCAAATCGAAGGCCATCAGTCGTGAATCATTTGGGTCAATAGGACCAATGGCGGAGAGCAAAGTCTTGTGCTGTGAAGGATAATTTTTTAAGACTTCTAACGCAGACATGGCTGCGGGAGACTGGGCTAAGTCATCTACAACGTTGTAATTTGACGCAGCACAAGCATTGGGATTATTGTTGATGAGACGAAGTGGGAAGCGAGGTGCTTTGGAGGTGCCATCTAGTGGAGCCGGAGGTATACATAACGTCTGATCAGTGGGATGAGCGTTAGTGTTTTTGTCGGCAGGAGAGGCTTTAGGGGTGGAGCCATATTTGTTCCGACGAGTTTGGAGGTTGACATCGACGGATGACATCATTAACAAGTGGTGGGTACCTGAATCTAACATGGGTTGATCAGGAGCAGCATAAGTGATCTCTTTTTGTGGTTGCACATTGCCTTGAGAAGGAGCCAACGGCTAAGCGTTCACTACGCCTTGGGTTGGTAAGGGGTTTTGCAGCACCAAAGGTTGATGCTGAGGTGGTGCGGGTTTGGGTGGCGCCTGAGGAGCTGCGTGCCCTTGGCAATGGGCATCATCAGTCCAGAGTTGCCGAGCTCACTCCAAATGTGGGAAAACATGTGTGTAGTGGCCGTAGACCCCGCAAATAGAACAAGGATGGTTTGTTCGCAAATTAGGATTTTTGGCCTACTTGGGCGACTGATTAGGGTTCTGGTTGGCAAGTACCGTGTTATTATTGTTTGGGGGATTGGGAGGTTGACTGCCTTGGTATGGAGGGGGGTTATTCCCATGGTTACGGCCTTTTCCACGGTTTTGCTGGCCCTGTTGGCACTGGTTGTTTTCGTTCTGCTGTGGATTCTGTTGGACGTATACTTGCCCTTGGGTAGCAGGTGGGTTCTGGGGTTGTGCAGGTGCGGGAGTAGGCTACAGTGGATAATAAGCAGGTGGAGGTTGCACAGGTGTTAAACCTTGTGGGGGTTGCTGATACGTCTGCGGAATGGGTTGTGGGTTTTCCGCAGGGGCTACCTATGGTGGGTAATAAGCAGGTTGGGCTTGAGAAGACACAGGAGCTAGTGCATCCTGTGGGTGGTAATATGGCTGAGATGCGACTGGGGAGGCATAAGTGGGGGATGCATGACCAAAGAACTGAGGTGGACATGAGGGTCTGTGGGAATGGTGGTGATGTGCCATAGGAGTATACGAATTGGTTGCTCTGGATTGAGATGTAGCCCGCGAAAGGTCGGGGCCATGGCTAGGACATGCTATGGAAAATGGTTGATGATGTGAGGAAACATGGCCAATGATGCCATCTGCGGCATGGGATGCCCCTGGCACATCGTGTTGGGAGGAATCACCATGAGGGGCGTCAGGTATGATGGAATACAGGTAACCCGACTGGGTGTAAATTAGGTCAAATTGCTAGGCTTTGAGGATGGCCTCTTCTTCGGACTGGGGTCGTTCAGATGCCACATCCTTAGCAATGACAGGAAGGAGCGATTTTAGAAACCAATCTAAGAAGATACGGTCGTCTAACTTGATTTTGCAGAGGTTACGGCGTCGATGCCACTCAAATGTGGTCAGTGATGTGGGTAGGCGTGTTCTTGTCTGCAAGACAATAGGATCTCAACTCCCGCGTCATAGCGGACAGGTAACTGAAAGAACTGTAGGAAGGTCGAGGCAAGGGAAGTAAAGGTGGCATGGTTCCCATGGGGCTGCTCGATGTACCACTTACCTGCAGAGCCAGTGAGGGTGCGCTGTAACAGAGGGAGGTGGATAGAGTCGTCCACTATGGAGTTGGAGGAACACCATAGATGGAAGGACATAGTATGGTTTTGGGGCTCCTCACCTGCCTTGCCCTCAAACTTAGGGATGTCAGAGGGGAGCTTGGTGGGCATGTGAGGCCACGTAGGGTCATGTCTAATGGGATCGTTAGTCAGTCTAGCTAGGTCAGGAAGGTTGATACTAGCCATGAATGGAAAACTAGTAGAAGGATGTGACATACTAGTGGGTGTGACCATGTTGGGGCCAATACCCCCAAGTGGAGGGGCTAGGTTTGGGATGTTGCCCCCAAGTGGAGGAACGAAAGTGGTATGGGATGGTCCTACACCGCCAAGGGTAGTGTGAGTCACTGATGGAGTTGCGATAGGTATGCCGGCTACTGGAATGGGTACAGTGATCGGAATGGTATATGTGGGCCCCATCGAGGGCATACCCAAAGTAGGTGTGGTAGCTGGTGTGGTGGTGGATGCTCCACCGATGGTCCCTACAAAGAAAGGGGTGGAAGTCATGCCAGCCACGGGGCTGGTTGGTGCAGTGTAAATGGGGTTCTCAGACTCTACCTTAGAATCAAAGGTAAAATAAGGGGCGTCTAGATCGGGTGACGGAGTTCTATGCCATTGACGAGTGGAGTCAAGTGACAAGGCTCGAGATCTATGATGAGTGGTATCAAGTGATGAAGATCTATGTCTATGACGGGTGATGTCAAGTGAACCGTGCTGTGGGGGCTCACCCCGGAGGCACTAAGAATGTCTCGAGGACTCAATGGTGACAGATGGTGTCAAATATCTGGGGGTTGTGTTGAGTGAAAAACAGCTCAAAAAACCCTAATGCAACCGAGTGTGCAGAAGGAGAGCTCAAAAAATATGGCACTCAGTCCAACAACCAACTCAAAACACTTACTGTAACAGTTGTGCTACAATAAGTGGAGTATCAACAAAAATGGTTAGAATACCAACAAGCAGCAGGTTTCCTAAAAAATAAAAATATTGGACTCGCTAGACCAAAAGGAGGTAAGGGAGCATGCAAACACCTAGCTAAATAGTATTCTGACTCAACTAGACATATCCTCTGTAAGGTGATGAAATCCATGTCAGACAATATGGATAGTAGAGCCAAGTGGCTAAATATATCCCCCTACCAGGAGGGACATCGGGTAGTCAATCCTAGAAGAAAAGAAACTAAGATACCTCGTTCATGACACATTCGGTTGGGTGAATCTGCCGTTTGGTTCTATCGCCGCTATATCCCCATACAGGTGATACACCAAGAACTGTGAAAGGTATCCTTTGGTTACTGAATAGATTGCGGTATTCCACTCAGGCTTCCGGAACCAGTCTGGTGACTTCAACCCTCCTAGGGGAGAGGCCTTCCCGATAAATTGGTTTTAAACCGTGTCAAAAAATACTAGGGGATTTTGGTTCCCTAATGGACAACAGCTATGTCTCAAGTGTAAGCAACCAAGGGGTGTTATTTGGATGCCTATCCCCCCGATCCTACCTAACTACAAAAATTCTTATGTGTTCCCCAAGTGGGGTTAGAATGTTGGTTGTGTTAAGTAGTATTTTAGGGCTCACTTGAATTAGGTGACAGAGTGTGTGCGTGTGAGATGATGAACCCAAGTAAAAGTGCCACAGGGTGGGCAACTTTCTAACTAAAAATAACAATACAGAATTTAAACTTTGAAAAGCAAAATTTTCTGTTTTCAATTAAAATACTGAATTTTTTTTTTTTTTAAATATTCTGTAAATGGAACAGAAATAATACTGCAGAAAAAAGGCTATAGGGAAGTATGGCTGCAGATATGACAGATGGGTGTGTAGGTGCAGAAAATATTGCAGCAAAGTGCTGGGTCCAAAACAGTGAAAAAAGTGCAGAAAACAGACCTCGGGTCTGTGGCAAATCTGGGTGGTCAGACCGCGGGAAACAGCTCAACAATCGTGGACGGGTTGTGGGATTTTGGCCGAAAGACGCAGTCGGACCGCGGGAAAAAGGTCAAAAGTCGCAGGAAGGTTGCAGGAAAATGGCTGAAAGCCATAAGCGGGTTGCAAGAAAATGGATGAAAGCCGCAAGCGAGACGCGGGAAAAAGGCCAAAAGATGTAGGCGGGTTGCAGAAAAATGGCTGAAAGCCGCAAGCGGGATGCGGGAAAAAGGCCTAAAGATGTAGGTGGGTTGTAGGAAAATGGCTGAAAGCCGCAAGAGGGACGTGGGAAAATGGTCGAAAGACGCAGGCTGGTTGTAGAAAAATGGCTGAAAGTCGCAAGCGGGACGCGGGAAAATGGCCGAAAGACGCAGGCTGGTTGCAGAAAAATGGCTGAAAGCCGCAAGCGGGATGTGGAAAAATGGGTTAACAGCCGTGGTCGGACCGCCCGAAACAAGCTAATAGCCGCGGTCAGATCGCAGGTAATAGACTAGAAACCGTCGGTAGGTCGTCGGAAACAGTCTGAGAGCCACGGTCGGATTGCAGGTAAATGCCTGAAAGACACGGTTGGAACGCAACTGCGGGGGGTAAAAGACGCGGTTTACGGTAGCCGAAAGGGACAGCCAAAAGGAAAAAATAGAAAAATATTGCAGAAAATTAAAAACGTTTAAAACTTTAAAACTATAACCAGAAATTCAAAGTAACACAAGGGGTTTTGCCAAAACTGTAGCTAGGGTTTTCACCCTAGCTTGTGCAAATGAGCACCTACTAAGGAGAAGGGATTCCTTAGTAGCAGTTCAGAAAAACAGTAAATAAAAACAGTAAAATAGTATGAAATTTAACCTAGCATGAGCATTAACATAAATAATAAAACATGAAAATATGGTAAAAGATTTCTCTTTTTGTATTAAAGATTACCTCGGGTGTAGAGGTTGGTGAAGCCTTTACAGCAGTCCAAGAGGGTTGCTTCCAAGCTTCCAGTTTTGCTCCTTTCTCTTTCTCCAAAGGGTTGGAAATGGGCCAAAGGGGCACTCAAGTGTGAAAGTAGCTCAAGGGTGAGATAGGGTTTCAGGAGTGATTTTGGCAGAGTAAGGGTGTGGTTGACTGTGGATATGAAATGAGGGGCCTCCATCACCTATTTATAGGTTTTTAGTGGTGGAGTGTTGGCCCACGGTTTTGGGCACCATATGGTTTAGGTCAGCTGTATAGGGTTTTTGCTTCCATTTTCCCTCTTTTTCCTCTTTTTTTTTATTTTTTTTCTCATTTTAGAGGGTTTTTGCTATTTTGGAGGAATTTTGGATTATTTTTGGGGGAAAAGGGGTTTTTTTTGCCTTTTGGAGGCTTTTTTGGGCTTTTGGAGGCTTTTTAATGGGATTTTAAGGTTTTGGAGGCAAATATGGTAGAAAATATGGACAAATGAGTCATGTAATGGGGTAGATGAGGTAGTGAGCACTTTTTGGGTGTTAACATCAAACACTTAGAAATTTCTGCAAATACTTATGTTTGAGCTAGTTTTCGTAAGCCGTCTACAACCATTGAAAGTGTTTGCATGTCTAAGAGATTTTCATTTGAAGAAGAGTTCACGGTTGAAGAGACTATGAGGTTGTTCCAACACGGAGGAATTGACGAATTAATGAGAACCCCAAACAAGAAAATCATTACTGAATTAGAACAAAATCCAAGAAGATCACCAAGACATGACCCCTCAATGCAAGACAAAGGAAAAAAGCCAGTAGTGCCGAGATCAAAGCTACTGCAGACAAGTTCATTAGGGCCAAATAAGCCCCTTGCCGATAAAGAAATTCCTTTAACTATGACTCCAAACTACATCTCACCGCATGTAGTGTATGCACCAGCCATTAGACTGTTGAAGAGTCCAAAGTATGATATACCACTCTCACCAATATCGAAGCATGTTGAGGTGGACAAAAATCTATTAGGAAAGATTCCAGAATGCAAATGGGAGGACTATGATCTGCTAGCAATGCAGAAGGAGAAGCCAACTGAACCAAAGTTCCCATAGTTCTAGCCCGACAAATACATGTGCTGGAAGAAGAATGGAAAGGGTGACCTCACCTTGGTCGCCGAGAGCTAGTTGTCTGGAGTAGCCAAGTCGGGGCTACTCAACCTGCTAAGACTCCCACATTTCGATAGATCACCGGAGCTCAAAGCGGTGGTGCAAACTCTTATGGCTCACATCCAATAGGGATATTTATGGCTAGACCAGAATATTGACCTGACAATTGACTTAATCCACCTTATAACTGGATTAAGCAAAAGGGGAGAAGACCCAAGGAAGTTCATCCAGGGAAAGACAAAGGATAAAGAGGTAACAACATTGATGAAGCAAACATAATCTATGATCAAAGGGAATCGAGGCTTCCAGATGGATGACATAAAGTACGAGGCAATAAGGTTTGTCACGCAGTTGTTAGTGGGAAAAATCTTAAGAAAGTGCAAACCGTTAGAAGTAAACGCAGGCGCAGTACTACTAGGCGCAGCAACTGCCAAAGGACAAGAATTCAATTGGTTCCAATATCTATTAAATGAGTTCCTTGAAAAACTGAATGATACGCAAATCAATGGTGGGAACTTCCACTTCACCTGGCTCATCATATTGATTGACTTCCTGGGGTGGAGGGAACTGAAGCACTATGTCAGAGTGGTCACAAACACTTCGGATTGCAGAGGTACTCAATTTCAGAATCTATGGGCGAACTTGAATCCAGAAAGAAAGCACAAGACAGCACTGGTCTTTTACACATATTACGACCAGCTACGCAGGGCCATCATGCTCACACCTCGCATACCAAAGCAAGTAACAAGCAAATATATCCGCATTATAAATTTTTATGCTGCAATGAAATGCATCTCCATTTCATCCAAAGCACAGAAAAAGAATGCTGATTGGTACTCGGGAAATTACCATATGTACGAGGAAGATATTGAGAATATCATGAAGGAGTGGCCAGCTGAATTCTGAGTTGAGGTCATGGATATCCAAAGTGATTTTGGCGAGGATAACCCTATCCTGTGTCCCATAGTAGAAGATAAAGAGTCAAGCAAAAGGAAGGATGTTGGAAGTCCTTTGGGGCACAAGGAAAAAAGGAAGAAGCAGAAAGCAAACAAAGACCAATTGGACATAGTGCTTCGCGAAGATGATTATTTAATGATTGCCACGAAGGTAACTGAACAAATGGAGAAAATTTTGACAAATAAGAGAAGAAGGAAAAGGCAATTTAAGATAGCTTAAACCAGAACCTGACTACACTGCAAGGGATATCCCAAAAATTTGATGAAGTTAGCAGAAGATTACCCTTGCACCATGACTCAGTAGCTAAAAAAGGCTCCGTGGGGACTCTGCAGCAGCAAATAACGATTCCCACGAGGTCCCGTATTGTCCATTTGCATCCACTATCTATCAGGTTTCCATTACAAGATCAAGCAATGCTAGATACAAAGAATGTACAGCGCGTGGAGCTTGATCTTGCAAGCATACCATTGCTAGGACTACATTACTTACAGACACAAGTCAGTGAATAAGTGCATGAAAAAACCATAGAAGCGTTGAAAGGACAGGCAGAGTTACGAAGGAAACTCGAGGAAGATAGCTCACGCAGTACTATGCAATTACAAGATGAAAGAGATCATCAACTAAGATTGGAGACCACGATCACTGCGGTTGTAGATAATATAGATGCGTTTGAAATACAAATAGAACTAACAGATACTATTGTAAAGATTGGCTATCTGGTCAATAGTCTTAAGAATGAGAAAGAAGACATCGAGATTCTCCATGAGTATGAAATTGTTGACCTGAAAGCACAAATCAATCCACAGACTCCACCAGATGAACAATAGTTAAGACAAGGAGTAGTGAAGACTATGACACAGAATATTGCTATCGAAGTGACTAAGTGTTAGAGTCTACTCGAAGTAGCATTGAAGGCATTTAATGCCCTTGAAGAAGACCAACAATTGCTCGAAGTAAAGAAGGAAGTGAAAGAAAAATAGGAAGCACTAGAAAAAATGAGTGAGGAGGTTAAGGCATTACTAGTAAGGGAGAAACTCCAAAAATATAGAGAAATCAACACCCTAAAGAAGGAATTTAAAGCTTTGTGAGAGAAGGAGACAGAAATGGGCGATAAGTCGCAGCCATTATTAGAGGACGCTAGCACGATCTCATAGGAGATCAAAGAAAAGTTAAAGGAGCTGAACCAAAATCAAGAGCAAGTGGAACTAGGCCAGATCGGCCATGAGATAACACTTGAAATGATAGAAATAGTTGGGTAAATTGAACAGGATATGAAGACCACGGTAGAAAAGTTGATGGAAACATTCAACGAGTTCGCTACGAAGATCATCCCACAATTAGCAGAACACCTTCAAGGAGTTCCAGGTGGCTCGGGGCCAAGACACATGTAAGTGTCAGGGGCCTCTTGGGCCTGGCCCAGTTGGGGCATTTTTGAACAGGAAGAATTTTGCGAACTGCGTAGCTAAGCACAGTTAAGTTTGAACAATTTTGGGATAAGTTCTGGTATGCTGCGAAGTTGCGTACAACATAGTGTCGGAGGAGTTGCGAGATCAGTGTTGCGAGGAGTACAGGGCCGTGATGTGACACGTCAATAGAGATCCAGCTAAGCAGAGCATGGATGGATGAAGGCATTTATTTTGGTTAGGTCATAGAAGACCTATTTTTGGAAAAGATCGTCGATAACTACCAAGCAATGGGTAGGTGCAGATCGGAGGTAGGTGACTGATCACAACAGACAGAAGACTACGACTACTGGAGCTAGTCATCTAATGACAAGAAAGAAGAGCTTGGCAGAAACAACCTGTTGGCGCACATATAACAGAAGATCTGCTGCCAGATATCAACAGTCTAGTTTTGGGAAAACTGTGACAGTTTTGTAAGCCTAAGGGATCTGCCTTCAAGATGTAAAAGACATGACCTACGGGTCTTGATCTATAAATAAGGCAATTTTGCAAAGGAAAAGGGTTAACTCTCAATTCTCTTGATATTATTGAATATTGTGAGATCTGTTAGATAAAATCATTGTAAAGGCTCTGTAGCTGAGTGCGCAAAGACCTAATTTAGAGAGAAAGAGAAAGAGGAGCATCTGCAACTAACTACGCAGATGAAGAATTGTTGTACCCTTTCCAAGATAAATAAGCAATAGTTCTTGTGAACGTAGCTTCCCATCTGGGGGGGTGAACCACGTTAAACCATTGTGTTATGTGATTGTTGTGTATGATTGTCATTAATTTGTGATCTAAATTACCTTCAGTGCATGAATGAAGTTACTATTATCTGTTATATGTTTACTGTTATCTATATTCGCCGTGGAGAGGATGGAATAAGATGCTAAGTAGTTCATGTATGGGGGAATATTAACAGTAAAGCACCTATAAATTCTCAAATTAATGGATCTATGAGATAAACACAAAACAATTGGTTAGAGTTGAATCGCGGCATCAAGCACATAGCATTGCACATCTCACATATTTGCATAAGGTATGATGTCTATCAAGCTAAGTAATGATGGATGATTAAGGATTATTGAATAAAGTTGAATAGAAGTGATCAGATCTCATAATCCCAGTGTGCGGCTTGGGGACGCCCTGAGGGTGCAAA
The DNA here is from genome assembly GCA_027924585.1 of Larix kaempferi. Taxonomy (NCBI): domain Eukaryota; kingdom Viridiplantae; phylum Streptophyta; class Pinopsida; order Pinales; family Pinaceae; genus Larix; species Larix kaempferi. The sequence continues at coordinate 6,165,373 of BSBM01000282.1, forward strand.
TATCTTGTTCCTAAAAATACTCGACGCGGAGTAGAAGACTTCGTGCTGTCATTGATCATAGCGCATAATTCATACCGCGTTGTACATAAGTCAGTTGAAACACTCGCATCACAAGGCTGTGGAAACCTACTTCTGTAACCACCCCCTCAACTTCCCCTCGGTTGAGACCTCAGGCTACTTGCAGTCTGTTGCCAAAAGGGCCGGTGAATAGGGGTTTTGTTGGTATCTGGTACAGCGAAGAACCTGGGACTACATTGGAAAACCTCTAGAACAGTGTTGCGACCAACAAGTTTAGAGCGAGATAGAGAGATTGGGGATTAGGGGTTGAGAGAGAGAGAGATTGGTGGTTAGTGGTTATGGGTTTAGAGAGAGAGGGAGATTTCATTGTTAGGGATTTAGAGAGAGAGGGAGAGAGAGAATTCACGTTAAGGTTTAGAGAGAAAGAGACAGAGATTACCAGTTAGAATTTTAGAGAGAGAGATAAAGGGTTAGTGGTTTAGATAAAGAAAAATTATGTTAGGGGTTTAGAGAGAGAGAGAGAGATTGGAGGTCAAGTGTTTAGGCAGAGAGATTAGGAGTTAGGGTTTATACAGAGATAGATATTGGGGGTTAGGGGTTTATGGAATGAAAGAGAGAGAGATTGGGGTTATGGGTTTAGAGAGAAAAAGATAGAGAGAGATATTATGGGTTAGGGGTTTAAAGGGAGATAGAGAAATAGAGATATTGGGGGTTAGGGGAATAGAGAGAGAGAGAGAGATTAGGGGTTAAGTTTTTAAAGAGAGAGAGAGAGAGAGAGAGAGATTGACAATTAGAAAATTAAAGAAACAAAGAGAATAGGGGTTTAGGGTTTAGAGAGATACATAGAGATATTGGAGATTAGCGGTTTAGAGAGAGAGAGAGAGAGAGAGATTGGAGGTTAGGGGTTTAGAGATAAGGAAGAGAGGTATCGGGGGTTAAGGGTTTAGAGAGAGAGAGAGATTGGGATTTATGGGCTATGGGTTTAGAGAGAGAGAGAGAAAGAGAGATTAGGGGTTAGGGTTCAGAGAGAGAGAGATAGTGAGAGAGAGAGAGAGAGAGATTGACCACTAGGGATTTGGAGAGAGAGGTAAGGGGTTAGGGGTTCAGAGAGAGAGAGAGATAAAAATAGAGTTATTAGGAGTTTAGGGTTTAGAGAGAGAGAGAGAGATTCAAGGTTAAGGATTTAGAGAGAGATAAATAGATTAAGGGTTGAGGTTTAGAGCAAGAGAGATATAGAAAGAGGGACATTGGTGGTTACGGTATTAGAGTGAGAGTGAGGGAGACATAGGGTTAGGGGTTTAGAGAGTGAAAGAGAGATATTGAGGGTTAGGGGTTTAGAGAGAGAGAGATATTAGGGGTATGGATTTAGAGAGAGAGAGGGAGAGTGAGATAGAGGGATTGGGGTTGAGGGATTTATAGAGAGACAGAGAGATTGGGATTTAGGGGTTTAGAGAGAGAGATTGGGGTTTAGGTGTTTAGAGAGAGAGATTGAGAGAGAGATTGAGACAAAGATCAGGGGTTGCGGTTTATAGTGAGGGATTGGGTGTTAGGGGTTTAGATAGAGAGAGATTGTTAATTAGAGGTTTAGAGAGAGAGAGAGAGATTGGGTATGAGGGGTTTAAAGATAGAGAGAGTTTGAGGTTTTGTTGTTTAGAGAGATGGGTAGTAAAGGTTTGAGAGAGAGAGAGGTTGGAGGTTAGGGGTTTAGAGAGAGAGATATATTGCAAGTTAATGTTTTAGAGAAGAGTCACGCGAGAGAGAGAGAGAGAGAGAGAGAGAGAGAGAGAGAGAGAGAAAGAGAGAGAGAGAGAGAGATTGGGGTTAGTGGTTTAGAGATAGAGACAAAGAGAAAGAGATTGGTTGTTAAGGGTTTTGAGAGAGAGACAGATTGGAGGTTAGGGGTTTAATGAAAAAGAGAGAGAGATTGGAGGTTAGGGGTTTAGTAACAAAAAGAGAGAGATTGAGGGTTAGGGGTTTAGAGAGAGAGATTGAGAGATTGAAGGTTATGGGTTTAGAGAGAGAGAGAGAGTGATAGAAAGAGAGAGATTCGGGGTTAAGCATTTACAGAGAGATAAAAATGTTAAGGGTGGAGGTTTAGAGTGAGAGAGAGATATAAAGAGGGAGATTGGTGGTTACGGTATTAGAGAGAGATAGGGAGACCTAGGGTTAGGGGTTTAAAGAGCGAAAGAGAGAGATTGAGGGTTAGGGGTTTAGAGAGAGAGAGAGATATTAGGATTAGATATTTAGAGAGAGAGGCAGAGAGAGATAGAGGGATTGGGGGTTAAGGGTTTCTATATATATATATTGAATGTTAGGGGTTTAGAGAGAGAGAGAGATTGGGGATTAGGGGTTTAGAGCGAGAGAGATTGGATTTTAGTAGTTATGGGTTTAGAAAGAGAGATTGAGATATTGAAGGATAGGGGTTTAGAGAGAGAGAGAGAGAGAGATAAAGAGAGAGATTAGGGGTTCAAGTTTTAGAGAGAGAGAGAGAGAGATGGGGGTTAAGCATTTAGAGAGAGATAAAGAGATTAAGGGTTGTGATTTAGTCTAATAGAGAGATAGAGATAGAGGGATATTAGTGGTTACGGGATTAGAGTGAGAGAGAGGGAGACCTAGGGTTAGGGGTTTATAGAGTGAAAGAGAGAGATTGAGGGTTAGGGGTTGAGAGAGAGAGCGATATTAGGGTTATGGATTTAGAGAGAGAGAGAGGTAGAGAGAGACAGAGGGATTGGGGGTGAGGGATTTAGAGGGAGATAAAGAGATAGGAAGAGAGAGATTCGGAGTTACAGGTTTGAAGAGAGAGATTGGGGTTTAGGAGTTTAGAGAGAGAGATAGTGATAAAGATAAAGACAGAGATTGGGGGTTAGGGTTTACAATGAGGGATTGGGTGTTAGGGGTTTAGAGAGAGAGAGAGATTGTTAGCTAGGGGTTTAGGGAGAGAGAGATTGTTAGTTAAGGGTTTAGAGAGAGAGAGAAAGAGATTAGGGGTTACGGGTTATAGGTTTAGATAGATAGATCGATAGAGAAAGATATTGGGGGTTAGGGGTTTAGAGAGAGAGAGAGAGAGATTGGGGGTTAAAGGTTTAGAGAGAGATATATGTATTGGACGTTAGGGGTTTAAAGAGATAGAGAGATTGGGGATTATGGTTTTAGAGTGAGAGAGATTGGAGGTTAATGGTTATGGGTTTAGAGAGAGAGAGAGAGATTTCATGATTAGGGATTTATAGAGAGAGGGAGATAGAGAATTCATGTTAAGGTTTAGAGAGAGAGAGAGAGAGATTTCCAATTAGAAGTTTAGAGAGAGAGATAAAGGTGTTGCTTGGTTTTGCAACCAAGCTTGTGAAATGGGCACCTATCAACAATGTGATAGCAATTTCAATATAGAAAGCAAAAATGATTATGAATTAAATCTAAATCTAGACTAACATGTGCATATAACAAATAAATCTAAAACAATTCATGGAAAGAACAAGAAATGAAAGAATGTTTATTATTATAATACCTCAAATGGTGAGTATTTGTGTTGTTGAGCAGCTCCAAGGTTGAGATGCTCTAGGCTCCAATGGTCTCTTCTCCAAGATTGCTACAATGGTCAAGAACTCAAGATAGATTTTGACAACATGAGGATAGGATGATGGATGGATGGAAAGTGATGAGCCCCTACCACCTTTTTATAGTTGTTGGTGGTGGGGAATACCATTATGGTTTTGAGAAAACCAATGGTATTGACCAACATGGTTTAGGTACCTTTTTCCCTCTTTTTTCCTTTTTTGAATATTTTGAATATTTTATTCCCTTTTAATGTTTTTTGGAAATTCTGGACCCTTTTTGGTGGTTTTTTATGTTTTTTTGAGGAAAAATATATCTTTTGAGGGGAAAAAACGGTGTATTATGGTCTTTTGGTGACCTTTTGATGGCTTTAGAGGCTCAAATGGGTCATGTGAATAAGGAAATCAGCTAGTGAGCACTTTTTGGGTGTTAACAGATTGCCCCCTGATGTGTGAGGGAAGGAGCTCATCGTATGGCCGATAGACATCATAGTTCTTTTGTCTTTTTCCTAGGGTTTGGGGAAGAGAAGAGACCAGTTGGAGACTGGATCAACGGCCCTTGGAAGCTGCTAAAACAAAAAATATTACATGGCCTCAATATGAATGAGGAATAATCTCTGATAATGGACGAGGCGAGCATACCCATGCTCCTATCAAGACATATACATAACAATTAGTCCCAAGAAGGGTGACATAAAAAATATGCTGGTACATCATAATGGTCCAAAGGGGACACTATTTTGGGATGTACTCATGATCATGACATGACTGATCTCAATAACTGATACACTGGAATAAAGCGACAACCGTTCTGAACAAGGTCTCAGAAGGGTTGATGAATTGTTGAAACTGAAGGTGTCCAACATCTGTAGGGACTCAATGACTGTGAGTCATCTTTGAGAAGTAAATGTAACTGTATACTCGAGGGAGTATACAACTAGGGTACATCTGAATATTGTCGCCTTGCGCAACCCGGATATCTATAGGAAAATGTAAGTAGTTGTTTCCATAAGTAGACTCTCAATTGTGGAAGAGTCAGGTGGTATCCGGGGTATTCAACAAAAAACTGAAAGGACCAATACCCTGTGCGAGTCTCAACGATGCGATCAAGGTGTTGAAGTCGAGCATGTGAGAAACAACCATTTGGGGAGGCACTGAGGACTCTTCTCGAAATGATTCGTAGGCACTCATCATAAATTTTGATGAGTCCAATACACAGGGACCTCTAGGTCTATCCTATGGAATAAATTTGGTTGGCGTCGACAGAGGGAGACTAGCAACTAACAAGTCAATGATATTTCCTTGATAGGAGCACGAGGTGTAGAACTGAAGTGTGGCAGTACTGATGGTAGGACTGACATACTGTGGTGATGGGAAATAACTGGGGTCGTAGAGTGGGTGGACTCAAACTTCCTTTGTTCAGAGCATGATGACATGGTTGACCTGGCAGCGTAGGAAATTGACTTGTAGGTGCGGGGATCATAGCTTTAAGGACTGAAGGGTATGTATTGTAGATTGGAGTGACTCTGGGGGGGACTAAGCTGACGGATGTTGTAGAAGGCCTCTCAGGGTGACATATTGCATAATACTCTGAACAAAGGCAACCAAAATGGGGAAGCTTCCATATGAGTAGACATGATCTGTTGTGTTGCTAAGAAGCAACATTGGGTCCTTCTTCATGGTTTTAATGAGCTCCAAGAAGGGATAAAAGTGTGCTTTGAAATGGTACTATCCTATGGATTTTGTGAGCCCAGGGTTGTTCATGCTCATGGGTGCTTTCATTTTTAAGGAGTGTGAAAACGATAAGAAGACTTTGTAGTTGTGGTGGAGTACCGTCCTATGGATTTATACAAGCCCAGGATGGTGTTTGCTCATGGTCACTTTCATGTTTAGAGAGTCTGAAAGTAGTAAGTGGACTCCATTGGTTGTCTTTCTCGTAAGTTAGTCTCCTAGGCCCAAAAAAGCATAAAATAATGCAAATGGAGAACTCTTCTAGCCGATGTGACTAGAGTATTCCTTTTTTGTAATTCGTCTACAAGGTCCGGAAAAGGGGTAAACTTATACAAGGTAGATGCCCTTTCAGATACATTTAGCGAGCATGAAAGGAAGCAAGGTTGCTCGGTGATCTTTTCATTGTTTTAGGAGTCAAAAAGGAGCTTAACAGAAACTCCCTAAATGCCTTTTTCGTAAAAGGAGTTGCTCGGCCTGAAAAAGGGGTAAAACTATAACGAACAAAAAGGTATTGGTGAGAGCAAGAAATGGTCTCGAGCATCGTCATGAGTGCAGAAAACTAAATCCGGTGACATAAATATTGTCAAAAATGGGCAACGACCAATGTGGCACACAAACCGAGGTGATGAGTGGCATTTTGAAAAATTGCCCGAAAGTAGGGGGTGAGAGTGAGAAATGATCTCAAGCATCATCACCAGCACGGAAAACTAATTCTGGCGGTATATGCTTCCTCAGAAACAGACGACGACCGATGTGGCATGCAAACCGAGGCAACAAGGGGGTATGTTAACGATGCCTGAAAAATCTAGGCGTGAGAGCGAGAAATGATCTCAAGCATCATCACGAGCACAAAAAACTAAATCCGGTGGTATAAGATTCGTCAGAAATGGATGACGGCCGATGTGGCACGAAAACTAAGGCAACGAGGGGCATGGGAAAAATGCCTGAAAAATCTAGGCGTGAGAGTGAGAAATGATCTCAAGCATCATCACGAGCACGGAAAACTGAATCCGGTGACATAAAGATTGTCAAAAATGGGCAACGGCCAATGTGGCATGCAAACCGAGGTGATGAGTGGCATTTTGAAAAAATGCCCGAAAGTAGGGGGTGAGAGCAAGAAACGATTTCAAGCATCATCACAAGCACAGAAAACTAATTCTGGCGGTATAAGATTCGTCAGAAACGGACGACGGTCGATGTGGCATGCAAACCGAGGCAACGAGGGGGCATGGGAAAAACTCCTGAAAAATATGGGCATGAGAGCGAGAAATGATCTCAAGCATCATCACAAGCGCGGAAAACTAAATCTGGTGACATAATGATTGTCAAAAATGAACGACAGTTGATGTGGCACGCAATTCGAGGTGACGAGGGGCATGAAAAAATGCCCAAAAAATGGATCTGGTGGAATTAGGAAAAGGAAAGGACTATCATAAAGTTCTTGCTGTGTTGGTTCCAATGGTACCAACAGTTTGAAAAATGGACGTCGTATGATACCGTAATGGTTGTTGGAAAAATGGTCAAATCTCTATAAATAGGGTGTGGGCCCAATATGATGTGTCATTGTTACGTGCGAGTTTGGCAGAGCAATTGAGTTAGGTCAGAGCTCTTTCTTGATTTTTGGTAGATTCGACCGTTGGTTTTCTATTCTGCGAGTTTCAGGTAACCCTATTCGCCTTAGCCTTTTCAATTATGTCTTTTTTGGTTAGTAGCGGGCCCCTGAAGGCCGCGAAATTCCACGTTGGCTTTCCAACGTGGAATATCGTGGGTTTCACGTCCTTTTCTGCAATGAACATCGCAGGTTTTGGCTCGAAACCCGCAATGTTCATCGCGGGTTTGGGGCTGACAGTCGCGATGTTCATCACGACTGTGGGGATGATACCCGCGATGTTCATCGCGGGTTCGCGGCTAATACCCGCGATGATCATCACAGATTTTGATGGAAAAGCTGCGATGATCATCGCAGCTAAAGGCCTAAAAGCCACAATGCAAATTTTTGGAAAAACATTTATGTTTCTAAAAAATGTTCTTTGTTTTTTGGTAGGATGTTGAGGAGACCACTGGTATCATGGCGGGAGCGGGAGATGGAGGAGGACCTGACGATGCGGATTCGGACCGATCAGGGTGTCCGTCAGACTTTGGCTATGAGTGAGCTCCTGAAGTTTGCTCAAATTCCACCGATGCATTCAGTCGGACCGCTGCTAAACAAATTTGTGGGTCTCTGGGTTCCGGCAGAGGGTGCTTTCATGGTGGGGGGTGAGAGGTTAGAGATCACCCTCTCTGATGTTTACTTTGTTACTGGGTTGCCTCGCTCAGTGGAGGTAGGGGATATGTTTACATATGTATACATATGTTTCGATATATAGTCGTGTATGCATGTGGATGCACATCAAGTCTATTTTTGTATATGCCCATGGAGGCTTTTCATAGTTATTTGGCATATGTTTATGTTTATATGCCCGTGGAGGCACATGTTATGCACGTGGATGCAAATTTTGTTTTTTCTACATGGTTTTATTGGTGTGCCAATAGAGAATGTTATTGGCCATATGGTCTGCTACACTGTTGAGATTCCTTGGTACATGTGTGAATGAAATGGATTCAAACTGTCGAATCATTTGTTTAGTGCGCAGGAATTTTCTGAAAAGATAGGGATCGCGTACCTAGTAATCATTTTTGAGCTGGGAAACAAGGCGCTGGGAGTCCAAGAAAACGCTAAGATGACTTATGCTCATTTAGAGAGTAGCGGCTAGGAGACCGATCACGGCGTCGTATTCAGCTTGGTTGTTGGTGACGGCACCTATGCACACTCCGTCGATGTGGATCAACTCATGTGAAGGAGAATATATTACCCAAGCTGTGGAGGCGAGATTGGGGGACCAATGGCTTGCACCATCAGTGAAACCAATGTAGCCAAGTGTAACAGGATCCATCTGTGTTCATGCAGGAAAAACAAATATTTAGGTTTTTGTATTTTTTGTAAAAAACAAAATAAGACTGTACAATTATGGACGATGGTGTCCATCATATTTTCTATGGGTAAAATTGTTTGAGGTACAACCCGTTGCATGGATTGCGTAGGGGGTTTCCTTCTGAGTCGGTTAGAATATATGCCCCCTGTCCTAGGCAAGTATGCACAATGTATGGGCCTTGCCAAATGGACACAAACTTTCCTTTTCCCGTTTTGTCACGAGCTTGATCATAGGCGAGGACAAGGTCGCCTTCATTAAATGTTCTTGGGTGGACATGTTTGTCGTAACTCATTTTGGATCAGTTGTTTGCGGCTTCCATGGTTTGGAGGGCTGTGCAACAATCTTCATCGGCTTGCTCCAAAAGTAGTAAGCGTTGCTCAATTGGTGAAGTGTCTGGTAGGAGTTCAATAGCCATGTGTAGGGCTGGAATCTGGCACTCAATGGGGAGGACAGATTCGACACCGTTAACTAAATGGAAAGGGGTAAAACCGGTTACGGTTTTGGTTGACGTGCGGTATGCCCATAGTGCCGAAAAGAGCATGTGATGCCAATTCGATTTGTGTTTGTCGACAGTACGCTAGAGGATGGTTTTTAAAATTTTGTTAATTGCTTCGAATTGGCCATTCCCTTGGGGTTAGTAGGTGGAGGAGAAATGGTGTTCAAATTTCAGTAGGGTTGATAATTCTTTCCAAACAACATCTTCAAAGTGAGAGTTGTGATCTGAGACGAGTTGCTTTGGCACTCCAAAATGAGCAATAACATGGTTGAGGGAAAAACGTGTTGCGGTGTCGGCTTTGCAATTGTAAGTTGGCATGGCTTCTGCCCATTTGGTGAAATAATCTACGACCACAATGATGTGTTTATGACCACTGGATGACGTGGGATTGCAATCTAGGAAGTTGATGGCCCATTTGCAGAATGGTCCGTTAGTGGTGACTGGATGAAGGGGGGCGGGTGGGGTTCTTGCCTTGGGAAAAAAAGTTGGCAGTTTTGACAATGTTTGACTGCGGTGATGCAATCAGTAAATAATGACGGGAAAAAGTAACCTGCGTGGATGATCTTTTGGGTGGTGGCCATACCAGAGAAATGGCCTCTGTAGGCACTGCTATGGCAGTCATTAAGGACTTGTTTTGCCTCTTCACGAGAAAGGCAATGTCGTAAGATGGTATCGATGCCACGTCGATAAAGTACATCGCCTAATAGAAGATAGCAAGGGGCGTGGTGTCGTATACGACGACGTCCGTCACGGTCGATGTTGTGTCAGAATTTTTGTGTGCGGAGGTAGACTAAAATGTCTCCATACCACGGGTCGTTAGAGGAAATGATGAAAATGTGGTCATCGATGAGGTCCGTTTGGATAGCGAGTGATGACGAAGATGATGGGAGATCTGTGATGAGTTGAGCGAGTGCTAGGGCCTTGGTGCTATTTGGGGTTTTAAAAGTTAGGTCATATTCTTGTAGGATAATCACCCATTTAGTGACGCGGCCTTGAAGGAGGCGACGTGTCAAGAGATAGACCATTGGGTTTGAATTGGAAATAATTGTGGTATGGATGAGGAGAATGTAGTGGCACAATTTCTGGACTGAAAAGATGACGGTGAGGGCCATATTCTCTTCGTGTGGGTAGCGCAATGGTGGGACAGATAATGTTTGGCTCACATAGTAGATAACATGCTCTTGGCGAGCAGTATCTTCTTGGACAAGTACTCCAGATACAGCATATTCGGATGCTGAAACATAGAGGATGAAATCTTTTGTGAAATCTGGTGGAGAGATCAACGGGGCGTTCGTGAGTGCTCTCTTTAAATCGGTGAAAGCTGATTCTACTTGTTAGTCCCATATGAAGTGGGTATGAAGGCGTAGTAGATGAAGAAAATCGTGAACTGTCGTAGCATAGTCGGGGACAAAGCGGCGGAGGAAGTTGGACCTCCCTTGAAGGCTTTGAAGTTTTCTTAAGGTACGAGGTGATGGTAATTCGATAATAGCTTTGACTTTCAAGGGGTCTACAGTGATGCCTTTCTCTGAAATGACAAACCCCAGCAGGCATCCTGCTGTAACGCAAAAGACACACTTGAGTGGGTTCAAGCGGATGTTGTATTTTCGACAACGCAAGAAAACTTGTCGAAGGTCGTCTAAATGGTTAGATCGTTTCTTAGATCGAGTGGTGAGGTCATCTAGATAAAATTTTATGATTCTATGTAGATCATGGAAGCAATAATTCATGGTGCGTTGGAAAGTGGCTCCCGCATTCTTGAGACCAAAAGGCATGACATGATAGGCAAAGGTGCCCCATGGGGTAGTGAAAGCGGTCTTGTATTGATCTTCTTTACGGATTTTGATTTGGTTATATTCGTAGAAACCGTCCATAAAAGAAAGAACCTCATGCCCCGCACATTAATCAATTAGTTGGTCAATAAATTTTGTGGGGAAATGGTCTTTGGGACAAGCGAGGTTGAGGTATTGGAAGTTAGTACAGATGCGGATGGTGCCGACTTTCTTGTTAACCGGTACTGGGTTTGAAACCCAAGTGGTAGAGGCGATAGGATATATGAATCATGCTTTTTGGAGCTTTTCAATTTCAGCCTTGATAGCTGAGAGCTTAGATGGGTGAATAGGTCGTTGTTTCTGGTGGACAAGAGGTATATTGGGCCATGTGTCAATGTGATGTTCCACAATGTTAGGGTCAAGGCCAGGCATCTCAGTGTAAGACCAGGCAAAGACATCACGAAACTCTTGGAAGAGTTTCTTGTAGGCTTGAGTCTCTGCTTGAGTGCATGATGCACCTAGCGAGATGAGCTCAGGTTTTCCAGGTGTGGTGGAAATATCGATTTGTATGGTAGGGGATATTTTGGACATATTCCCCTCTTCGAAGGCATCTGGTGCTGGGATGGGGTCCTTGAACCAATCAACCTTAGTTGGTAAAAAATCCTTTGATTCGACTGATAGTTGGTTTTTCCGCGGTGGATGTAGACACCTCAGGGAGGAAGTATGATCGATGGTGCATATCATCCCAAGGGTAGTCCAGTGCAGTGAGTGTTTCTAGAATTTGCTCGTCAATACGAAAGTAGTTGGACCATAAATCAACTGGTTCGGGTTTGTATGTGGTTGAAATCATATAGATGGTATTGATTTCTTCTGAAGAAGATGACTTCGGAGGGCATATTTCCTCGATGAGGGGATGAGATATCTCTAAGTCGACATTGTTCATCTCGTATAAAGCTACTCTATAATCTAGGAGATTAGGGCAGTGATGTGAATAATGGCCATAAATGTTGCATATCGCACAAGGGTGGTTAGTGCGAAGTGTTTTGTCGCGAGGTTGAGGAGGTGGCTCAAGTCTGACCACTGGGATTCCCGTGTCATCATCCAACATATTCATGTGTTCTTGGAGTGAAGGTAATTGTGGATATTGATGAGTGGCATGGCCTACGTTGTCACACAATGAGCACTTAGGGGGAATGCGAATAGTTGGGGGGTTCTTGGATACCTTGGGGGTTGCTGAGGTGGTGCAAGTTATGGGTTCAGTGTTATAAGTTTGTGGGCCTCTGCCCCCTGTGTTTCATAACGGAGGTGGGGCGTTTCTAGATGTTGATGCCGTAGTCACTATTGGTGGTGGTTTGTTTTGCAGATGAGTGACAGGAGGGGTTGGGCGGTTAGTAGTGGCGATAGGTTTTACCGGTTGTAAGATAACAGTTGGAGTTGGTGGGGGGCTTGGAGCAGGTAAGTACCATACAGGTAATCCTAATGTTAAACCAGGAAGGTTGAGTGTAGCCATTACTGGCGAACTGACAACTCCGGAAAATGGGAACAAGAATGGGATGGTATGAATTGGCGTTGTTCCGATATGAGTACGCACTGTGGGTGTTTGTGGCAGTGACGAGGGCTGGTGTGTGGTGTGCGACAGGGTGCAAAAATTGGATGTTTTTGTTATCGGTAAAGGTGGTGGGATCGATGGAAATGTGGAATTCATAGGTGACTTGGTGTAGATTCCAGGACCAATTGACGTGACAAATGATGTCGGTGCAGTTTGAACGGTTTGTTCAATCATTGGTAGCACATTTTGAGACGCTGCGGGGGCATTAGGATCATAATATGTGAGTTGATCAATCTTGATAATGCGTCCTTCATGTGGGAACATCATGAGGCGGAACACAGATGAAGCAACGGCTTTCATTTTGTACATATAGCTACGTCCAAGAAGGAGGTTGTAGTCGAGCTGGGCATTGATCACTTCGATGTCTATGAGAACTAATTTGCCACCTAGTTCTATGGGTACGTTCTCTAAGAGGCCTTGTGGTTGAGCTGAGTGCCTGTCATAAGCTCGTAATGTTGTGGTGGATGGTTGTAAAGTGGGGGAGCCAAGTTTCTACCACACAAGAGTGGACATAACGCAAGTTGAAGCTCCTTCATCGATGATGCATCAATGCACAGCAAGGTTCCGAATATTTATGGATACTTGAAAGGCTAAATTTGATGGCAGTCGAGGTTCGACTCGGTCTAAGTTGAAGGCCATCATATGTGTGTCGTTAGGATCTACTCCTTTGATGGCGGATAACAGTAGTTTTCGTTGTGAAGGGCATGTTTTTAATACCTCTAAAGCAGACATAGCAGCAGAGGATTGTGCTAAATCTTCCACGACATTGTAATTGGATGCTGCTCGAGCATTAGGATTGTTATTGATCCTTTGCAGAGGTATGCGAGGGATTTTAGGTCCTCTGTCCAACGACATATTTGGTATGCGTAGTGGTTGATCTGATGGAAGGGGGGTGGATGCATCAGTGGGAGGAGTTTCCGGGGGTGGGCTGTACTTATTCCTACGAGTCTGGAGGTTGATGTCATTGGATGACATCATTAATAAATGGTGTGTGCCTGAATCTGTATGCTGATAATCAGTTGCAGTGTAGGTGATTTGCTGCTGAGGTGCAACATATCCTTGTGGGGGATCCATTGGGAAGGCATTTACTACTCCCTGGTTTCGCAATGGGTTGCGGTTGATTAGGTGGAGCTCGCTGTCCAGCGTGGCCCTGGCATTGGGCATCGTCAACCCAAAGCTTACGTGCTTTCTCTAAATGGGGGAAGTTGTGAGTGTAGTGGCCATAGACTCCACATATAGAACATGGATGGTTTGTTCTCAGGTTATTCTTTTCTCCTGTTTGAGAGGACGATCAAGATTCTGGTTGGGGGGCGCAACGTTGTTATTATTTTGAGGATTAGGTGGTGGTGGTCCTTAATTATGTTGCTGGTTGTTTCCACAATTATGTCCTCTTCTGCGGTTTTATTGTCCTCCCTGATTGCGTTGGTTGTTTTGGTGTTGGGGATGATTGTGTTGTGTGTACACTTGCCCTTGAGTAGTGGGAGGATTTTGGGGTGCCGCAGGTGCGGGAGCAGGTTGCAGTGGATAATAAGCTGGTGGGGCTGGACGAGGTCTAGTTGCTTGCTAGGGTTGTTGGTAACCTTGAGCTATTGGAAGTGTTGGGTTAGCTGGTGTATCCTGCTGCGGGTAATACATTGGTTGGGATGGTAAGTGAATTGGGTTCTGGGTGGCCAGTTGGTTATAGTATGTGGGTGGTACATAGGTCTACGGTGCTTTCTCGTAGCAATGTGGTGGACAAGAGGGTCCATGAGTGTGATGAGTCTGATTCGTTGGAGAGTATGAAGTCGTAGCTCTAGGTTTAGATGTAGCCCTAGAGAGGTCTGGGGTTTTTATGGTTCTCACCATGCTAAAAGGTTTATTTTGTGTCGTGACTTGGCTTATAATACCATCAGCAGCATGTGATGCCCCCAGAGCGTCATCTCGTGAAGAATCGCCTCGCGGGGTGTATGGTATAATGGTGTAGAGATAGCCCAACTGGGCATAAATCAGGTTGAACTGTTGAGCTTTTAAGATAGCTTCTTCTTCTGACCGAGGTCGTTCGGAAGCTACATCTTTGGCTATGAGGGGTAGGAGTGATTTGAGAAACTAATCCAAAAATATACGGTCATCCAGTTTTATCTTGCAGAGGCTACGGCGCTTACGCCACTCATGGATATGGTCGGTGATGTGGGTAGCCATGTTTTGCCTACAAGACAAAAGGATTTCAACTCCTGCATCGTAGCATACAGGTAGTTGAAAAAATTGGAGGAAAGTTGAGGCGAGGGATGTAAATGTGTTGTGGGTCCCATGTGGTTGCTCAATGTACCACTTGGTTGCAGAGCCATTGAACGTTCATTGTAAAATTTTCAATCTGATGGAATCATCTACTATGGAGTTAGAGGAACACCATAGGTGAAAAGACATGATGCGGTTTTGGGGATCTTCCCCAGCTTTTCCTTCAAACTTTGGTATGTCTGAGGGAAGCTTGGTGGCATAGGTGGCCACGTGGGGTTGTGTCTAATAGGATCATTGGTTAACCTAGCTAAGTCTGGTAAGTTCAGACTGGCCATGTATGGTAGACTAGAAGATGGGTGTGGCATGGTGACTGGGACATAACTATTAATAGTCGGATTATATGGTGGTACAGCTCCCCCTAAAGGTATGCTAGGTATGGAAGGGATGTGTCCTCCAACCAATGTGGTGTTGGAAGGGCCTGCGCCCCCAAGTGCAACATGGGTTTCCGAGGGGTTAGGAATAGTTCCAGGAAACCCTGGGATCTGGGTTGTTGTAATGAGAGGGGGTGTGACTCTTACATTGGGCATACCCATAATAGGTGGTGGTCCTGTGTTGGACATTCCTAAAGGGGGAATGGCCCCTATATTAGGCATGCCTAAGGGGGTTGTGGTTACCGTGGGTGGCACAGTAGTAGTAGGGTTAGTCGATGTATCTCCAATAGTACTGGTGAAAAGGGGGTCGTATTGTGATCCAGCCATGGGGTTGGTTGGTGATGTTTCAGTGGGGTGTTCGGATTCAGCCTCAGAATCAGATGTGAAGTGAGGTACATCAGAATTGGATGACTGTGTTATATGTCGATGATGTGTCAAGTCAAGGGATAAGGTTCTACGTTGATGACATGTAGAGTCAAGTGTACCGAACTGAGGGGGTTCACCCTGAAAACGGCGGGATCATCTTAAATTCTCAATGGTGAGAAATGTCTTGAAATATCAATGGATGTGGGTGAGATAAAAAACTCAAAACCCTAGTGCAACAATGTGTGCAAGAGGGGAGTGAAAAAATAATGGCTCACAGGCCAACAACCAACCTCAAAAGCACTTATTATAACAGTTGTGCTATAATAAGTGGAAGGATAAAAAAAAGGTGGTCAAAATACGAAAAGTCAAACAGTTCCTAGAAAAAAAAAAAGTGGTGCTGACTAGACCGAAGGTGGGTATTGTATCATGCAAACACCAAACTAGAAGTATTGTGAGTCAACAAACTATATTCTCTGTAAGGTGATGAAATCCAAGTAAGACAATATAGAGTGTAGAATCAACAGCTAGATATCCCCCTACCAGGAGGGACACCGGGTAGTCAATTCTAAAAAATGGCAACTAGGATACCTCGTTCATGACACGTTCGGTTAGGTGAATCTCCAGTTTGGTTCTATCATCGTTGTACCCCCATGTGGGTGTACACCGAGAACTGCGAGAGGTATCCTTGGTTACTAAATGGATTGCGGTATTCCACTCAGACTTCCGGAACCAATCTGGCTACTTCAACCCTCCTAGGGGAGAGGCCTTCTCGATAAATTGGTTGATAACCGTATCAAAATTATAAGGAATTTTTTGGGACCCTAAAAGACAACTTCTATGTCTGAGATGTAAATAATTAAGGGGTGTTATTGGCACACCTATCCCCTCAATTCTACCTAACTACCAGATTCTTTTAAGTGCTCCCCAAGTGGGGTTAAAAGTTTGTTGAGTTAAGGTATATTTTAAGGCTCAGTTAATTAAAAATGTGATAGATTGGGTGCACATGTGGTTATTTAACTGAAAATGATTTACCTCACTTGGGCGATTGATTACAAGTGAAAAACAATACTCTTCCAATTTGCAAAAAATAAAGGCGTTTTCTAAAATGTAAATGCTTTAAAAAACAATTAAAAAATGATGGACTTTTGAAATAATTTTAAAGGAAAGCAAATAACATAAAAATTTCAAGAAATAAATGGATTTCTTAAGAATTTGATTGGGCAAACAATTGAGCAATTTAAAAGTGAAACTGATAATCTAAATAGAATGCTAAAAATCCTTCTTTCACTTACTACAAATTTTTAAAAAGATTTTTTAATGGAGCATATGTAAATAGAAAATGATTCACTATGGCAGTAATAATGCAGAAAAAATAATGTTGGAAAATAAGGTAAATAGGAAAAAAATACAGCAAATTTTTTTCTAAAAATTGAGCCGAATTCAGGAAAACAACATCGCGGGTTTTAGGGCAAAAGCCACGATGTGCATCGTGGGTTTGAACCGCGAAGCTGTGATGTGCAGCGCGGAAAATTTCCATGAAGTCGCGATGTGCAGCGCAGAAAATGGCCGCGAAGCCGCGATGTGCAGCGTGGAAAAATGGCCGCGAAGCTGCGATGTGCAATGTGGAAAATGGCCGCGAAGCCGCGATGTGCAGCACGGAAAAAGGCCTCGAGGCCGCGATGAGCTGTGTGACAGTTGGGAGGAAAACCGTGATGCGAAAACCGAAAAACGGACGCCGAAAAGCAAACCCGAAAATGGAAATTTTTGGCTATTAATGGCTACAGAAAGGGCCAAGATCTAGAGCAGCAATGGATCTGCTGCCTAGTATGGCGGATCTATAAATTAAAATGATTTAAAACTAACAGAAACTAAGATCTAAAGCAAAAAACCAAGATCCAAGAATTCAAAGCCAGCAGAGTCGCCAAAAACTGTTGTTTGGTTTAGCAACCAAGCTTGTGCAATGGGCACCTATCAACAATGTGATAGCAATTTCAATATAGAAAGCAAAAACGATTATGAATTAAATCTAAATCTAAACTAATATGTGCATATAGCAAATAAATCTAAAACGATTCATGGAAAGAACAAGAAATGAAATAATGTTTTATATTATAATACCTCAAATGGTGAGGATTTGTGGTGTTGAGTAGCTCCAAGGTTGAGATGCTCCGGGCTCTAATGGTCTCTTCTCCAAGATTGCTACAATGGTCAAGAACTCAAGAGAGATTTTGACAGCATAAGGATAGGATGATGGATGGATGGAAAGTGAGGATCCCCTACCACCTTTTTATAATTTTTTAGTGGTGGGGAATACCATTATGGTTTTGAGAAAACCAATGGTAT
This sequence comes from Larix kaempferi, assembly GCA_027924585.1. Classification (NCBI taxonomy): domain Eukaryota; kingdom Viridiplantae; phylum Streptophyta; class Pinopsida; order Pinales; family Pinaceae; genus Larix; species Larix kaempferi. The sequence goes on from BSBM01000282.1 coordinate 6,182,870, forward strand.
TGACCAACATGGTTTAGGTACCTTTTTTCCTCTTTTTTCATTTTTTGAATATTTTGAATATTTTATTCCCTTTTAATGTTTTTGGGGAATTCTGGACCCTTTTTGGTGGTTTTTTATGTTTTTTTGAGGAAAAATATATCTTTTGAGGGGGAAAAGGGTGTATTATGGTCTTTTGGTGACCTTTTGATGGCTTTAGAGGCTCAAATGGTGGAAATGTGGACAAATGGGTCATGGGAGTAAGGAAATGAGCTAGTGAGCACTTTTTGGGTGTTAACAAAAGGGTTAGTTGTTTAGATAAAGAAAAATTATGTTAGGGGTTTAGAGAGAGAGAGATTGGGGGTTAGGCATTTATAGAGTGAGAGAGAGAGAGAGAGATTTACAATTAGCAAATTAAAGAAACAGAGAGAATGGGGGTTTGGGGTTTAGAGAGATACATAGAGATATTGGAGATTAGCGGTTTAGAGAAAGAGAGAGAGAGAGGGTTATCCATTAATATATATATATATATAGAGAGAGAGAGAGAGAGAGATTGGAGGTTAGGGGTTTAGAGATAGAAGTAGGAAGAGAGATATTGGGGGTTAAGGGTTTAGAGAAAGAGAGAGATTGGGGGTTATGGTTTTTAAATAGAATAAGAGATTGGGTGTTAGGGGTTTAGAGAAATATAGATATAAAGAGAAAGATTTTTGGTTAGGGGTTGAGACAGAGGGAGAGAGAGAGAGATTAGGATTTAGGGGTTTATAGAGATATATATATTGGGGGTTAATGGTTTAGGGAGAGAGAGAGAGAGAGATTAGGGGTTAGGGGTTTAGAGAGAGATAAAGAGAGATTTTGGGGGTGGGGGGTTTATAGAGAGAGGAAGAGAGAGATTAGGGGTTAGGGAAATAGAGAGAGAGTGACAGAGATTAGGGGTTAAGTGTTTAGAGAGAGAGAGATATTGGATGGTATCAAATTAAAGAAATAGAGAAAATGTGGGTTTTGGGTTTAGAGAGACATGGAGAGAGATTGGACATTAGTTGTTTATAGAGAGATAGAAAGAGAGAGATTGCAGGTTAGTGAGTTAGAGGGTGAGTAGCATCTTAGATAGAGTTAGAGAGCCTGATGGTTAGGTGTTTAGAGATAAATTGGTTGTTAGGGATTTAGAGAGAGAGAGAGAGAGAGATTGGGGTTAGTGGTTTAGAGATAGAGACAGAGAGAAAGAGATTGGAGGTTAAGGGTTTTGAGAGAGAGAGAGATTGGAGGTTAGGGGTTTAGTGATAAAGAGAGAGAGATTGGAGGTCAGGGGTTTAGTAACAAAAAGAGAAAGAGATTGGGGGTTAGGGGTTTAGAGAGAGAGTTTGAGAGATTGAAGGTTATGGGTTTAGAGAGAGAGAGAGAGAGAGTGATAGAAAGAGAGAAATTTGGGGTTAAGCATTTAGAGAGAGATAAAAAGGTTAAGGGTTGAGGTTTAGAGTGAGAGAGATATATAAAGAGGGAGATTGGTGGTTATGGTATTAGAGAAAGGGAGAGGGAGACTAGGGTTAGGGGTTTAAAGAGCGAAAGAGAGAGATTGAGGGTTAGGGGTTTAGAGAGAGAGAGAGAGATATTAGGGGTAGATATTTAGAGAGAGAGGCAGAGAGAGATAGAGGGATTGGGGGTGAGGGGTTGAGAGAGAGAGAGATATTAGGGGTAGATATTTAGAGAGAGACAGAGAGTTTGGGAGTTAGGGGTTTCGAGAGAGAGATTGAAAGAGAGATAGAGACAAAGATTAGGGGTTAGGGTTTCCAGTGGGAGATTGGGTATTAGGGGTTTAGAGAGAGAGATATTATTAGTTAAAGGTTTAGAGAGAGATATATATTATTAGTTAGAGGTTTAGAGAGAGATAGAGAGAGATTGGGGGTTAGATGTTTAGAGAGAGAGAGAGAGAATGGAGGTTAAGGGTTTATATATATATATATATTGGATGTTACGGGTTTAGAGAAAGAGAGGTTAGGGATTAGGGGTTTAGAATGAGAGAGATTGGAGTTTAGTGGTTATGGGTTTAGAGAAAGCGAGAGAGAGAGAGAGAGAGAATGTGGGTTAAGGTCTAGAGAGAGAGAGACAACGATTAGTAGTTAGAAGTTTAGAGAGAGAGACAAAGGGTTAGTGGTTTAGATAGAGATAAATTATGTTAGGGGTTTAGAGAGAGAAAGATCGGGGCTTAGGAATTTAGAGTGTGTCTATGTGTGAAAGAGAGAGAGAGAGAGATTGGAGGTCAGGTGTTTAGAGAGAGATATTAAGAGTTAAGGGTTTATAGAGATATAGATATTGGAGGTTAAGGGTTTAGGGAGAGAAGTAGAGAGAGAGATTGGGGTTAGGGGTTTAGAGAGAGAAAGAGAAAGAGAGATATTGATGGCTAGGGGTTTAGAGGGAGAGAGAGAAAGCAAGATATGAGGGGTTATTGGAATAGAGTGTGTGTGTGAGAGAGAGAGAGAGAGATTAGGGTTAGGTGTTTAGAGAGAGAGAGAGAGAGATTGGACGTTAGGGGTTTAGTTACAAAAAGAGAGAGATTGAGGGTTAGGGGTTTAGAGAGAGAGATTGAGAGAATGTAGGATAGGGGTTTAGAGAGAGAGATAAATAGATAAAGAGAGATGTTAAGGGTTTAGGTTTTAGAGAGAGAGAGAGAGATTGGGGTTAAGCATTTAGAGAGAGATAAAGAGATTAAGGGTTGTGGTTTAGTCTAATAAGGAGATAGAGATAGAGGGATATTAGTGGTTACAGGATTAGAGTGAGAGAGAGGGATACCTAGGGTTAGGGGTTTAGAGACTGAAAGAGAGAGATTGAGGGATACAGGTTGAGAGAGAGAGTGACATTGGGGCTATGGATTTAGAGAGAGAGAGAGGCAGAGAGAGACAGAGGGATTGGGGGTGAGGGATTTAGAGAGAGACAAAGAGATAAGAAGAGAAAGATTCAGAGTTACGGGTTTGGAGAGAGAGATTGGGGTTTAGGAGTTTAGAGAGAGAGATTGAGAGAGAGATAGAGATAGAGATAAAGACATATATTTGGGGTTAGGGTTTACAATGAGGGATTGTGTGTTAGGGGTTTAGAGAGAGAGAGATTGTTAGTTAGTGGTTTAGGGAGAGAGAGATTGTTAGTTAGGGGTTTAGAGAGAAAGAAAGAGATTAGGGGTTACTAGTTATAGGTTTAGATAGATAGATCGATAGAGAAAGATATTGGGGGTTAGGGTTTTAGAGAGAGAGAGAGAGAGAGAGAGAAATTGGGGTTAGAGGTTTAGAGAGAGAGAGAGAGAGATTGGGGTTAGGGGTTTAGAGAGAGAGAGAGAGATTGGGGGTTAAAGTTTTAGAGAGAGATATATGTATTGGACGTTAGGGGTTTAGAGAGAGATAGAGAGATTGGTGATTATGGTTTTAGAGCGACAGAGATTGGAGGTTAATGGTTATGGGTTTAGAGAGAGAGAGAGATTTCATGATTAGGGATTTATAGAGAGAGGGAGAGAGAGAATTCACGTTAAGGTTTAAAGATAGAGAGACAGATATTTCTAGTTAGAAGTTTAGAGAGAGAAATAAAGGGTTAGTGGTTTAGATAAAGAAAAATTATGTTAGGGGTTTAGAGAGAGAGAAAGATTGGGGGTTAAGCATTTAGATTGAGAGAGAGAGAGAGAGAGAGAGATTTGAGGTCAAGTGTTTAGGCAGAGAGATTAGGATTTAGGGGTTTATAGAGATATAGATTTTGGGGTTAGGGGTTTATGGAAAGAAAGAGAGAGAGATTTGGGTTATGGGTTTGGAGAGAGAAATATAGAGAGAGATATTCTGGGTTAGGGGTTTAAAGGGAGATAGAGAAATATAGAGATTGGGGGTTAGGGGAATAGAGAGAGATAGATAGATTAGGGGTTAGGTTTTTAGAGAGAGAGAGAGAGAGAGAGAGAGAGAGATTGAAAATTAGCAAAGTAAAGAAACAAAGAGAATGGGGGTTTGGGGTTTAGATAGATACAAAGAGATATTGGAGATTAGCGGTTTAGAGAGAGAGAGAGAGAGAAAGGGTTATCCATTTATAGAGAGAGATAGAGAGAGAGAGACAGATTGGAGGTTAGGGGTTTAGAGATAGAGGTAGGAAGAGAGATATCAGGGGTTAAGGGTTTAGAGAGAGAGAGAGATTGGGGTTTATGGGCTATGGGTTTAGAGAGAGAGAGAGAAAGAGAGATTAGGGGTTAGGGTTCAGAGAGAGATAGTGAGAGAGAGAGAGAGAGAGAGAGAGAGAGAGATTGACCGCTAGGGGTTTCGAGAGAGAGGTAAGGGGTTAGGGGTTCAGAGAGAGAGATAAAAATAGAGATATTAGGAGTTAAGGGTTTAGAGAGAGAGAGAGAGAGATTTAGGGTTAAGCATTTAGAGAGAGGTAAATAGATTAAGGGTTGAGGTTTAGCGTAAGAGAGATATAGAAAGAGGGATATTGGTGGTTACGGTATTAGAGAGAGAGAGAGGGAGACGTAGGGTTATGGGTTTAGAGAGTGAAAGAGAGAGATTGAGGGTTAGTGGTTTAGAGAGAGAGAGATATTAGGGGTATGGATTTAGAGAGAGAGAGGGAGAGAGAGATAGAGGGATTGGGGTTGAGGGATTTATAGAGATATAGAGAGATTGGGAGTTAGGGGTTTAAAGAGAGAGATTGGGGTTTACGTGTTTAGAGAGATAGATTGAGACAAATATTTGGGGTTACGGTTTATAGTGAGGGATTGGGTGTTAGGGGTTTAGAGAGAGAGAGATTGTTAGTTAGAGGTTTAGAGAGAAAGAGAGAGAGATTGGGTATGAGGGGTTTAAAGACAGAGAGAGTTTGAGGTTTTGTGGTTTAGAGATATGGATGGAAAAGGTTTGAGAGAGAGAGAGGTTGTAGGTTAGGAGTTTAGAGAGAGAGAGAGATATTGTGGGTTAATGTTTCAGAGAAGAGTCACAAGAGAGAGAGAGAGAGAGAGAGAGAGATTGGGGTTAGTGGTTTAGAGATAGAGACAAAGAGAAAGAGATTGGCAGTTAAGGGTTTTGAGAGAGCGAGAGAGATTGGAGGTTAGGGGTTTAGTGACAAAGAGAGAGAGATTGGAGGTCAGGGGTTTAGTAACAAAAAGAGAGAGATTGAGGGAAAGAGATTAAGGGTTGTGGTTTAGTCTAATAGAGAGATAGAGATAGAGGGAGATTAGTGGTTACGGGATTAGAGTGAGAGAGAGGGAGACCTAGGGTTAGGGGTTTAGAGAGCAAAAGAGAGAGATTGAGGGTTAGGGGTTGAGAGAGAGAGCAATATTAGGGTTTTGGATTTAGAGAAAGAGAGGCAGAGAGAGACAAAGGGATTGGGGGTGAGGGATTTAGAGAGAGACAAAGAGATAGGAAGAGAGAGATTCGGAGTTACGGGTTTGGAGAGAGAGATTGGGGTTTAGGATTTTAGAGAGAGAGATTGAGAGAGAGATAGAGACATAGATTGGGGGTTAGGGTTTACAATGAGGGATTGGGTGTTAGAGGTTTAGAGAGAGAGAGATTGTTAGCTAGGGGTTTTGGGAGAGGGAGATTGTTAGTTTGGGGTTTAGAGAGAGAGAAAGAGATTAGGGGTTATGGGTTATAGGTTTAGATAGATAGATCGATAGAGAAAGCTATTGGGGTTAGGGGTTTAGAGAGAGAGAGAGAGAGAGACTGGGGGTTAAAGGTTTAGAGACAGATATATGTATTGGACGTTAGGTGTTTAGAGAGAGATAGAGAGATTGGGGATTATGGTTTTAGAGCAAGAGAGATTGGAGGTTAATAGTTATGGGTTTAGAGAGAGAGAGAGAGATTTTGTGATTAGGGATTTATAGAGAGAGGGAGAGAGAGAATTCACATTAATGTTTAGAGAGAGAGAGATAGATATTTCCTGTTAGAAGTTTAGAGAGAGAGCTAAAGGGTTAGTAGTTTAGATAAAGGAAAATTATGTTAGGGGTTTAGAGAGAGAGATATTGGGGGTTAGGCATTTAGAGAGTGATAGAGAGAGAGAGAGATTGGAGGTTAGGTGTTTAGGCAGAGAGATTAGGAGTTAGGGGTTTATAGAGATATAGATATTGGGGGTTAGGGGTTTAGGAAAAGAAAGAGAGAGATATTGGGGTTATGGGTTTAGAGAGAGAAAGAGTGAGAGATATATTGTGGGTTAGGGGTTTAGAGGGAGATAGAGAGAGAGAGAGATTGGGGCTTAGGGGAATAGAGGGAGAGAGATAGATTAGGGGTTAGGTTTTTAGATAGAGATAGAGAGAGAGAGAGAGAGAGAGAGAGAGAGAGATTGACAATTAGCAAATTAAAGAAACAGAGAGAATGGGCATTTGGGGTTTAGAGAGATACATAGAGATATTGGAGATTAACAGTTTAGAGAGAGAGAGAGAGAGAGAGAGAGAGAAAGATTGGAGGTTAGGGGTTTAGAGATAGAGGTAGGAAGAGAGATATTGGGGGTTAAGGGTTTAGAGAGAGAGAGATTGAGGGTTATGGGTTTTGAAATAGAATAAGAGATTGGGTGTTAGGGGTTTAGAGAAATATAGATGGAAAGAGAGATTTTTTGTTAGGGGTTGAGATATAGGGAGAGAGAGAGATTAGGAGTTAGGGGTTTATAGAGATATATATATTAGGGGTTAATGGTTTAGAGAGAGAGAGAGAGAGAGAGATTAGGGGTTGGGGGTTTAGAGAGAGATAAAGAGAGAGTTTGGGGGTGGGGGGTTTATAGAGAGAGAAAGCGAGAGATTAGGGGTTACAGAGAGAGAGAGAGAGAGAGAGAGAGAGAGAGAGATTAGGGGTTAGGTGTTTAGAGAGAGAGAGATATTGGCAGGTATCAAATTAAAGAAATAGAGAGAATGTGGGTTTTGGGTTTAGAGAGACATAGAGAGAGATTGGAGATTAGTTGTTTATAGAGAGATAGAAAGAGAGAGAGAGCAGGTTAGTGAGTTAGAGGGTGAGTAGCATGTTAGAGAGAGTTAGAGAGCCTGATGGTTAGGTGTTTAGAGATAAATTGGTTGTTAGAGATTTAGGGAGAGAGAGAGAGATTGGGGTTAGTGGTTTACTGATAGAGACAAAGAGAAAGAGATTGGCGGTTAAGGGTTTTGAGAGAGAGAGAGATTGGAGGTTAGGGGTTTAGTGACAAAGAGAGAGAGATTGGAGGTCAGGGGTTTAGTAACAAAAAGAGAGAGATATTGGGGGTAAAGGGTTTAGAGAGAGAGATGGAGAGATAGAAGGTTATGGGTTTAGAGAGAGAGAGAGAGTGATAGAAAGAGAGAGATTCGGGGTTAATCATTTAGAGAGAGATAAAATGGTTAAGGGTTGAGGTTTAGAGTGAGAGAGAGATATAAAGAGGGAGATTGGTGGTTACGGTATTAGAGAGACAGAGAGGGAGACCTAGGGTTAGGGGTTTAAAGATCGAAAGAGAGAGATTGAGGGTTAGGGATTTAGAGAGAGAGAGATATTAGGAGTAGATATTTAGAGAGAGAGGCAGAGAGAGATAGAGGGATTGGGGGTGAGAGATTTAGAGAGAGATAGAGAGTTTGGGAGTTAGGGTTTTTGAGAGAGAGATTGAGAGAGAGATAGAGACAAAGATTGCGGGTTAGGGTTTCCAGTGAGAGATTGGGTGTTAGGGGTTTAGAGAGAGAGATATTATTAGTTAGAGGTTTAGAGAGAGGGAAAGAGATATTGGGGGTTAGATGTTTAGAGAGAGATAGATTGGGGGTTAAGCGTTTCTATGTATATATATATATTGGATGTTAGGGGTTTAGAGGGAGAGAGAGAGAGGGGATTAGGGGTTTAGAGTGAGAGAGATTGGAGTTTAGTTGTTATGGGTTGAGAGAGAGAGAGATATTTTAGGGGTGGGGTTTTAGAGAGAGAGAGAGAGAGAGAGACAAAGATTAGAAGTTTAGAGAGAGAGATAAAGAGTTAGTGGTTTAGATAAAGAGAAATTATGTTAGGGGTTTAGAGAGAGAGAGATCAGGGCTTAGGCATTTAGAGTGTGTGTGTGTGAGAGAGAGAGAGAGAGAGATTGGAGGTAAGGTGTTTAGAGAGAGATATTAAGAGTTAGGTGTTTATAGAGATATAGATATTGGAGGTTAAGGGTTTAGGGAGAGAAGTAGAGAGAGAGATTGGGGTTAGGGGTTTAGAGAGAGAAAGAGAAAGAGAGATTGGGGTTAGGGGTTTAGAGAGAGAAAGAGAAAGAGAGATATTGATGGCTAGGGGTTTAGAAGGAGAGAGAGAAAGCAAGATATCGGGGGTTATTGGAATAGAGAGAGAGAGAGAGAGAGATTAGGGGTTGGTTGTTTAGAGAGAGAGAGATTGGAGGTTAGGGGTTTAGTTACAAAAAGAGAGAGATTGAGGGTTAGGGGTTTATAGAGAGAGATTGAGAGATTGTAGGATAGGGGTTTAGAGAGAGAGAGAGAGAGAGATAAAGAGATATTAGGGGTTTAGGTTTTAGAGAGAGAGAGAAATTGGGGTTAAGCATTTAGAGAGAGATAAAGAGATTAAGGGTTGTGGTTTAGTCTAATAGAGAGATAGGGTTGTGGTTTAGTCTAAGGGAGATTAGTGGTTACGAGAATAGAGTGAGAGAGGGATACCTAGGGTTAGGGGTTTAGAGAGCAAAAAAGAGAGATTGAGGGATAGGGGTTGAGAGAGAGAGCGATATTAGGGTTATGGATTTAGAGAGAGAGAGAGAGGTAGAGAGAGATAGAGGGATTGGGGGTGAGCGATTTAGAGAGAGATAAAGAGACAAGAAGAGAGAGATTCGGAGTTACGGGTTTGGAGAGAGAGATTGGGGTTTAGGAGTTTAGAGAGAGAGATTGAGAGAAAGATAGAGACAAAGATAAAGACAGAGATTGGGGGTTAGGGTTTACAATGAGGGATTGGGTGTTAGGGGTTTAGAGAGAGAGAGATTGCTAGTTAGTTTTTTAGGGAGAGAGAGAATGTTAGTTAGGGGTTTATAGAGAGAGAAAGAGATTAGCGGTTATGCATTATAGGTTTAGATAGATATATCGATAGAGAAAGATAATGGGGGTTAGGGGTTTAGAGAGAGAGAGAGAGAGAGAGAGAGAGAGAGATTGGGGTTAGAGTTTTAGAGAGAGAGAGAGATTGGGGGTTAAAGGTTTAGAGAGAGATATATGTATTAGACGTTAGGGGTTTAGAGAGAGATAGAGACATTGGGGATTATGGTTTTAGAGTGAGAGAGATTGGAGGTTAATGGTTATGGGTTTAGAGAGAGAGAGAGATTTGATGAGTAGGGATTTATAGAGAGAGGGAGAGAGAGAATTCACGTTAAGGTTTAGAGAGAGAGAGACAGATATTTCCAATTAGAAGTTTAGAGAGAGAGGTAAAGGGTTAGTGGTTTAGATAAAGAAAAATTATGTTAGGGGTTTAGAGAAAGAGAAAGATTGGGGGTTAGGCATTTAGAGATTGAGAGAGAGAGAGAGGTTGGATTTCAGGTGTTTAGGCAGAGAGATTAGGAGTTAGAGGTTTATAGAGATATAGATATTGGGGGTTAAGGGTTTAGGGAAAGAAAGAGAGAGAAAGAGAGAGAAAGAGAGAGAGAGATATTGTGGGTTAGGGGTTTAAAGGGAGATAGAGAAAGAGAGAGATTGTGGGTTAGGGGAATAGAGAGAGAGAGAGAGAGATTAGGGGTTAGGTTTTTAGAGAGAGAGAGAGAGAGAGAGAGATTGATAATTAGAAAATTAAAGAAATAGAGAGAATGGAGGTTTGGTGTTTAGAGAGATACATAGAGATATTGGAGATTAGCGGTTTAGAGAGAGAGAGAGACGGTTATCCATTTAGAGGGAGAGAGAGAGATTGGAGGTTAGGGGTTTAGAGATAGAGGTAGGAAGAAAGATATCAGGGTTAAGGGTTTAGAGAGAGAGAGAGATTGAGGGTTATGGGTTTTGAAATAGAATAAGAGATTGGGTGTTAGGGGTTTAGAGAAATATAGATAGAAAGAGAGAGATTTTTGGTTAGGGGTAGAGACAGACAGGGAGAGAGAGATTAGGAGTTACGGTTTTATAGAGATATATATATTAGGGGTTAATGGTTTAGGGGGAGAGAGAGAGAGAGAGATTAGGGGTTAGGGGTTTAGAGAGAGATAAAGAGAGAGTTTGGGGGTGGGGGGTTTATAGAGAGAGAAAGAGAGAGATTAGGGGTTAGGGAAATAGAGAGAGAGAGAGAGAGAGATTAGGGGTTAGGTGTTTAGAGAGAGAGATATTGGCAGGCATCAAGATAAAGAAATAGAGAGAATGTGGGTTTTGGGTTTAGAGAGACACAGAGAGAGATTGGAGATTAGTTGTTTATAGAGAGATAGAAAGAGATAGATTGCAGGTTAGTGAGTTAGAGGGTGAGTAGCATCCTAGAGAGAGTTAGAGAGCCTGATGGTTAGGTGTTTAGAGATAAATCGGTTGTTAGGTATTTAGAGAGAGAGAGAGAGAGATAGAGAGAGATTGGAGGTTAGGGGATTAGACAAAGAGAGAGAGAGAGAGAGATAGAGAGAGAGAAAATGGGGGTTAGGGGTTTAGACAAAGGGAGATTGGGGGTTAGGGATTTACAAAGAGAGAGAGAGAGAGAGAGATTGGGAGTTAGACATTTAGATTAAGAGAGAGAGAGAGAGAGAATGGGGGTTTGGGGTTTACAGAGAGATAGAGATATTGGTGAGTAGGGGTGCAGTTAGTTGTCTAGAGAGAGATAGGGAGATTGAGGGTTAGGTGTTTAGAGAGAGAGAGATAGAGAGAGATAATGGTGGTTTGGGATTTAGAGAGAGAGAGAGAGAGATTGGTGGTTAGGGGTTTAAAGAGAGATATGGAGATAGAGAGAGAGAGAGGGTTATGGGTTTAGAGGGAGAGAGATAGGAGGTTAGGTGTTTACAAAGAGAGAGACAAAGAGAGAGAGATTGAGGGATAGGGGTTTAGGGATAAATAGAGAAATTGGGGGTTAGGGGTTTAAAGAGAGAGAAAGAGAGATTGGGTGTTAGTGGTTTAGAGAGGCATAGAAAGAGTTTGGGGGTTAGGGGCTTAGAGAGAGAGAGAGAGAGAGAGAGAGAGATTGGTGGTCAAGGGTGGGATTAGTTGGTTCAAAGAGAGATAGAAATATTGGGGGTCAGAAGTTTAGATTTAGAAATAGAGAAAATGGTGGTTAGTGTTTAGTGCAAGAGAGGGATATTGGGGGTTCGAGGTTTACAGTTAGAGGGTGATATGAAGAGAGAGATTGGGGAATAGGGGGTTAGAGAGAGAGAGATTGAGGGTTAGTAGTTTAGAGAGAGACAGGGAGATTGGAGGTTATGGTTTTAGAGAGAGAGAGAGAGAGAAAGAGAGAGATTGGTGGTTAGGAGTTAGGGGTTTACAAAGAGAGAGAGATAAATATTAGGTGTTAAAATATCGGGGGTTAAAATTTTAGAGAGAGAGATAGAAACAGAGAGAATTGTGGTTAGGGTTTAGTGAGAGAGAGCGAGATTGAGGTTTTAGGGTTCAAAGTGAGAGGAGATATGAAGAGAGAGATTGGTGGTTAAGGGTTTAGAGAGAGAGATATTGGGGGTTAATAGTTTAAAGAGATATAGAGAGATTGGGGTTTATGGGTTTAGAGAGAGAAAGAGCGAGAAATAGAGATATTAGTGGGTAGGGGTTTAGAGAGAGAGAGAGAATGATTAGGTGTAAGGGTTTTAGTGTGTGAGAGAGAGTTGGGGATTAAGGGCTTAGAGAGATATTGAGATTTAATCCTTTAGAGAGAGAAAGACAAAGAGATTCGGTGTTAGGATTTTTGAGAGAGGGAGATTGGTGGTTAGGGTTTAGAAAGAGAGGGAGAGAGAGAGAGATATTGGAGGTCTGCGGTTTTATAGATATATAGATAGAGAGCTAGAGAGTAAGAGAAAGAGAAAGTTTAGCAGTTAGGGGTTTAGAGAGAGAGAGAAAGAGAGAGATTCGGTTTTAGGTGTTTAGAGAGAGAGAGAGAAGGAGATTGGAGTTACAGTTTTAGAGAGAGAGATTTGGGATTAGTTGTTTAGAGAAACAGACAGAGATTGGGGGTCACGGATTTAGAGAGAGATAGGGGTTAGGGGTTTAGAGAGAGAGATATTGGGGGTTAGGGGTTTAGAGTGAGATATGGGGGGTTCAGGGTTTAGATAGAGATAGAGAGAGAGAGAGAGAGAGAGAGAGAGAGAGAGAAATCGGGTTTTAGGGGGGGGGAGAGAGAGAGAGAGAGAGAGAGAGAGGTTTAGAGAGAGAGATATTGGGGTTAGGGGTTTAAAGAGGGAGATATTTGATATTGGTGGTTTAAAGAGAGAGATAGAGTGAGAGAGAGATATTGGTGCCCTTAAGCGTTAGGGGTTTAGAGAGAGAGAGAGAGATATTTGGGTTTAGGAGTTTAGAGAGAGAGAGAGTTGGAGGTTAGGGGTTTAGAGAGGGAGAGAGAGATTGAGTATTAGTGATTTAGAGAGAGAGAGAAAAATATTGGGGGTTATGGGTTTAGAGAGAGACATAGATACATGGTTCATAGGTTTATAGTGAGAGAGAAAGAGAAAGAGAGAGATTTATGATTTGGGGTTTATAGACAGAGAGAGATCGGTGGTTAGGGGTTTAGAGAGAGAGAGAGAGAGATAGAGAGAGACAGAGAGAGATTGGAGGTTAGGGGTTAGGGGTTTAGATTGACAGATTGGGGGTTCATGGTTTAGAGACAGATCATGGGTTAGGGATTTAGAGAGAAAAGAGAGACTGGGGGTTAGAGGTTTAGAGAGATAGAGAATTGGAGTTAGGGGTTTAGAGAGAGAGATATTGGATGTTTTGGGTTTAAAGGGAGAGATATTAGGGGTTAGGAATTTAGAGAGAGAGAGATTGGGGGTTATGGGCTATGGGTTTAGAGAGAGAGAGAGAAAGAGAGATTAGGGGTTAGGGTTCAGAGAGAGAGAGAGAGAGAGATTGACCGCTAGGGGTTTGGAGAGAGAGGTAAGGGGTTAAGGGTTCAGGGAGAGAGAGATAAAAAGAGAGAGATTGGGGGTTAGGTATTTAGAGAGAGAGATTGAGAGATTAAAGGTTAGGGGTTTAGAGAGAGAGAGAGAGATTCAGGGTTACTCATTTAGAGAAAGATAAATAGATTAAGAGTTGATGCTTAGAGTAAGAGAGATATAGAAAGAGGAATATTGGTTGTTACGGTATTAGAGAGAGAGAGGGGGAGACCTAGGGTTAGGGGTTTAGAGAGTGAAAGAGAGAGATTGAGGGTTAGGGTTTTAGAGAGAGAGAGATTAGGGGTATGGATTTAGAGAGAGAGAGGGAGAGAGAGATAGAGGGATTAGGGTTGAGGGATTTTGAGAGAGATAGAGAGATTGGGAGTTAGGGGTTTAGAGAGAGATTGGGGTTTAGGTGTTTAGAGAGAGAGATTGAGAGAGAGACTGAGACAAAGATTGGGTGTTAGGGTTTATAGTGAGGGATTGGGTGTTAGGGGTTTACAAAGAGAGAGATTGTTAGTTAGAGGTTTAGACAGAGAGAGAGAGATTGGGTATGACGGGTTAAAATACAGAGACAGTTTGAGGTTTTGTCATTTAGAGAGATGCGTGATAAAGGTTTGAGAGAGAGAGAGAGGTTGGAGGTTAGGGGTTTAAAGAGAGAGAGATATTGTGGGTTAATGTTTTAGAGAAGGGTCACGAGAGAGAGAGAGATAGAGAGAGAGATTGGGGTTAGTGGTTTAGAGATAGAGACAAAGAGAGAGAGATTGGCGGTTAAGGGTTTTGAGAGAGAGAGAGAGAGAGAGAGAGAGAGAGAGAGAGAGAGAGATTGGAGGTTAGGGGTTTAGTGACAAAGAGAGAGAGATTGGAGGTCAGGGGTTTAGTAATAAAAAGAGAGAGATTGGGGGTTAGGGGCTTAGAGAGAGATATTGAGAGATTGAAGGTTAGGGGTTTAGAGAGAGAGAGAGAGATAGAAAGAGAGAGATTCAGGGTTAAGCATTTAGAGAGAGATAAAAAGATTAAGGGTTGAGGTTTAGAGTGAGAGAGAGAGATATAAAGAGGGATATTGGTGGTTGCAGTACTAGAGAGAGAGAGGGAGACCTAGGGTTAGGGGTTTAAAGAGAGAAAGAGAGAGATTTAGGGTTAGGGGTTTAGACAGAGAGAAAGAGAGAGATTAGAGGTAGATATTTAGAGAGAGAGGTAGAGAGAGATAGAGGGATTGTGGGTGAGGGATTTAGAGAGAGACGTAGAGTTTGGGCGTTAGGGGTTTAGAGAGAGAGATTGGGGTTTAGGTGTTTAGAGAGAGAGATAGAGACAAAGATTGGGGGTTAGGGTTTCCAGTGAGAGATTGGGTGTTAGGGGTCTATAGAGAGAGAGATTATTAGTTAGAGGTTTAGGGATAGAGAGAGAGAGATATTGGGTGTTAGAGGTTTAGAGAGAGAGAGAGATTGGGGGTTAAGGGTTTATATATATATTGGATGTTATGGGTTTAGAGAGAGAGAGAGAGATTGGGGATTAGCGGTTTAGAGCGAGAGAGATTGGAGTTTAGTGGTTATGGTTTTAGAGAGAGAGATATTTCAGGGTTGGGGTTCTAGATAGATAGATAGACAGAGAGAGAGAGAGAGAGAATGTGGGTTAAGGTCTAAACAGAAAGAGAGACAAAGATTAGGAGTTAGAAGTTTAGGGAGAGACATAAAGGGTTAGTGGTTTAGATAGAAATAAATTATGTTAGGGGTTTAGAGAGGTAGAGATTGGGGCCTAGGAATTTAGAGTGTGTGAGAGAGAGAGAGAGAGAGATTGGAGGTCACGTGTTTAGAGAGAGATATTAAGAGTTAGGGGTTTATAAAGATATAGATATTGGAGGTTAGGGGTTTAGCGAAAGAAATAGAGAGAGATTGGGGTTAGGGGTTTAGAGAGAGAAAGAGAAAGAGAGATATTGAGGGCTAGGGGCTTAGAGGAAGAGAGATAAAGTAAAAGATTAGGGGTTAGGGGAATAGAGAGAGAGAGAGAGATTGGAGGTCAGGTGTTTAGAGAGAGATATTAAGAGTTAGGGGTTTATAAAGATATATATATTGGAGGTTAGGGGTTTAGGGAGAGAAATAGAGAGAGATTGGGGATAGGAGTTTAGAGAGAGAAAGAGAAAGAGAGATATTGAGGGCTAGGGGTTTAGAGGGAGAGAGAGAAAGCAAGAGATTGGGGGTTAAGGGAATAGAGAGAGAGAGAGAGATTAGGGGTTAGGTGGTTAGAGAGAGAGAGATTGGAGGTTAGGGTTTTAGTTAGAAAAAGAGAGAGATTGAGGGTTAGGGTTTACAGAGAGAGATTGAGAGATTGAAGGATAGGGGTTTAGAGAGAGAGAGAGAGATTAGGGGTTTAGGTTTTAGAGAGAGAGACAGATTAGGTTAAGCATTTAGAGAGAGATAAAGAGAGTAAGGGTTGTGATTTAGTGTAATAGAGAGATAGAGATAGAGGAAGATTAGTGGTTACGAGATTAGAGTGAGAGAGAGGGAGACCTAGGGTTAGGGGTTTAGAGAGAGAAAGAGAGAGATGGAGGGTTAGGGGTTTAGAGAGAGAGAGGGATATTAGGGTTATGGATTTAGAGAGAGAGATGCAGAGAGAGACAGAGGGATTGGGGATGAGGGATTTAGAGAGAGAGAAAGAGTTAGGAAGGGAGAGGTTCCGAGTTACGGGTTTGGAGAGAGAGAGATTGGGGTTTATGAGTTTATAAAGAGAGATTGAGAGAGAGATATAAACAGAGATAAAGACAGAGATTGGGAGTTATGGTTTACAATGAAGGATTTGGTGTTAGGGGTTTACTGAGAGAGAGATTCTTAGTTAGGGGTTTAGGGAGAGGGAGATTGTTAGTTAGGGGTTAGAGAGAGAGAAAAAGATTAGGGGTTACTGGTTATAGATTTAGATAGATAGATCGATAGAGAGAGATATTGGTGTTAACACCCAAAAAGTGCTCACTACCTCATCTACCTCATTACATGATTCATTTGTCCATATTTCCAACCATATTTGCCTTCAAAACCTTAAAAACCCATTAAAAAGCCTCCAAAAGGCCAAAAAACCATTAAAAATGCCTCCAAAAGGCCAAAAAACCCCTTTTTCCCCCAAAATAATCCAAAATTCCTCCAAAATAGCAAAAATCCTCTAAAAAAGGGATAAAAAATACAAAAAAGAGGAAACAGAGGGAAAAAGGAAGCAAAAACCCTATACAACTAACCTAAACCATATGGTGCCCAAAACCATGGGCCAGCACTCCACCACTAAAAACCTATAAATACGTGATGGAGGCCCCTCATTTCATATCCACAGTCAACCACACCCTTACTCTACCAAAATCACTCCTGAAACCCTAGCTCACCCTTGAGCTACTTTCACACTTGAGTGCCCCTTTGGCCCATTTCCAACCCTTTGGAGAAAGAGAAAGGAGCAAAACTGGAAGCTTGGAAGCAACCCTCTTGGACTGCTGCAAAGGCTTCACCAACCTCTACACTTGAGGTAATCTTTAATACAAAAAGAGAAATCTTTTTCCATATTGTCATGTTTTATTATTTATGTTAATGCTCATGCTAGGTTAAATTTCACACTGTTTTACTGCTTTTATTTATTGTTTTTCTGAACTGCTACTAAGGAGTCCCTTCTCCTTAGTAGGTGCCCATTTGCACAAGCTAGGGTGAAAACCCTAGCTATAGTTTTGGCGACTCCGCTTGTGTTCCTTTGAATTTCTGATTATAGTTTTAAAGTTTTAAACGTTTTCAATTTTCTGCAATATTTTTCTATTTTTTCCTTTCGGTTGTCCCTTTCAGGTACCGTAAACCGCGTCTTTTGCACCCCGTAGTTGTGTTCCGACTGCATCTTTCAGGCATTTACCTGCGATCCGACTGCGGCTCTAAGACTGTTTCCGGCGACCTACTGGCGGTTTCCAGTCTGTTACCTGTGATCTGACAGCGGCTATTAGCTTGTTTCGTGAAGTCCGACCATGGCTGTTAACCCATTTTTCCGCGTCCCGCTTGCGACTTTCATCCATTTTTATGCAACCCGCCTGCGTCTTTCATCCTTTTTCCCGTGTCTCGCTTGCGGCTTTCAGTCATTTTCTTGCAACCCACCTGTGTCTTTCAGCCTTTTTTCCCGTGTCCTGCTTGTGGCTTTCAGCTATTTTCTTGCAACCCACCTACATCTTTCGGCCTTTTTCCCGTGTCTCGCTTGCGGCTTTCAGCCATTTTCCTGCAGCCTGCCTGCGACTTTCAACCTTTTTCCCACGGTCTGACTGCATCTTTCGGCCAAAATCCTACAATCCGTCCATGACTGTTGAGCTGTTTCCCGCTGTCCAACCGCCCAGATTTGCCACAGACCCGCGGTCTGTTTTCTACACTTTTTTCCCTGTTTTGAACCCATCACGTTGCTGCAATATTTTCTGCACCTACACAGCCATTTGTCCTATCTGCAGCCATACTTCCATATAGCCTTTTTTCTGTAGTATTATTTATGTTCCATTTACAGAATATTTTTTAAAAAAATTTCAGCATTTTAATTGAAAAGAGAAAATTTTGCATTTCAAAGTTTAAATTTTGTATTGTTATTTTTAGTTAGAAAGTTGCCCACCCCATGGAACTTTTACTTGGTCTCATCATTTCACATGCACAAAATCTGTCACCTAATTCAAGTGAGCCCTAAAATACTACTTAACACAACCAACATTCTAACCCCACTTGGGGAACACATAAGAATTTTTGTAGTTAGGTAGGATCGGGGGGATAGGCATCCAAATAACACCCCTCAGTTGCTTACACTTGAGACATAGCTATTGTCCATTAGGGAACCAAAATCCCCTAGTATTTTTTGACATAGTTTAAAACCAATTTATCGGGAAGGCCTCTCCCCTAGGAGGGTTGAAGTCGCCAGACTGGTTCCGGAAGCTAGAGTGGAATACTGCAATCGATTCAGTAACCGAAGGATACCTTTCGTTGTTCTTGGTGTATCACTCGTATGGGGATACAGTGGCGATAGAACCAAACGGCAGATTCACCCAACCGAATGTGTCATGAACGGGGTATCTTAGTTGCTTTTCTTCTAGGATTGACTACCCGGTGTCCCTCCCGGTATGGGGATATCTTTAGCCACTTGGCTCTACTATACATATTGTCTGACTTGGATTTCATCACCCTGCAGAGGATATGTCTAGTTGAGTCAGAATACTATTTAGCTAGGTGTTTGCATGCTCCCTTACCTCCTTTTGGTCTAGCGAGTCCACTATTTTTATTTTTTAGGAAACCTGCTACTTGTTGGTATTTTGACCATTTCTGTTGATACTCCACTTATTGTAGCACAGCTGTTATAGTAAGTGTTTTGAGTTGTTTGTTGGCCAAACTGCCATCTTTTTTGAGCTCTCCTTCTGCACACTCAGTTGCATTAGGTTTTTTGAGCTGTTTTTCACTCAACACAACCCCCAGATACTTGACACCATCTGTCACCATTGAGTGCCTGAGACATTCTCGGTGCCTCAGGGTCGAGCCCCCACAGCACAGTTCACTTGACATCACCCGTCATAGACATAGATCTTCATCACTTAGTACCACTCATCACAGATCTCGAGCTTTGTCACTTGACTCTAATCATCAACATCATAGAGCTCCGTCCCCCGGTACTGACGCCCCTTATTTCACCTCTGATTCTGAGGCAGAGTCTGAGAACCCCACTTACACTGCACCAACCAGCCCCATGGCCGGCGTGACTTCCACCCCTTTCTTTGTAGGGACCATTGGTGGAGCATCCACCACCACACCAGCTACCAAACCTGCTTTGGGTATGCCCTCGATGGGGCCCACATCTACCATTCCGATCACGGTACCCATTCCAGTAGCTGGCATACCTATTCCCACTCCATCAGTGACTCACACTACCCTTGGCAGTGCAGTACCGTCCCATACCACTTTCGTTCCTCCACTTGGGGTCAACATCCCAAACCCTACCCCTCCACTTGGGGGCATTGGCCCCAACATGGTCACACCCACTAGTATGTCACATCCTTCTACTAGTTTGCCATTCATGGCTAGTATCAACCTTCCTGACCTAGCTAGACTGACTAACGATCCCATCAAACACGACCCTGCGTGGCCTCACATGCCCACCAAGCTCCCCTCTGACATCCCTAAGTTTGAGGGCAAGGAAGGTGAGGACCCCCAGAACCATATTATGTCCTTCCATCTATGGTGTTCCTCTAACTCCATAGTGGATGACTCTGTCCACCTCCGTCTGTTACAGCGCACCCTCCCTGGCTTTGCATCTAAGTGGTACATCGAGCAGCCCCATGGGACCCATGCCACCTTTACTTCCATTGCCTTGACCTTCCTGCAGTTCTTTCAGTTACCTGTCCGCTATGACGTGGGAGTTGAGATCCTACTGTCTTGTAGACAGAACACGGATACCCACATCACTGACCACATTCATGAGTGGCGTCGATGCCGTAGCCTCTGTAAAATCAAGTTATATGACCGTATCTTCTTAGATTGGTTTCTAAAATCCCTCCTTCCTGTCATTGCCAAGGATGTGGCATATAAACGACCCCGGTCCAAAGAAGAGGCCATCCTCAAAGCCCAGCAATTTGAACTCATTTACGCCTAGTCGGGTTATCTATATTCCATCATACCTAATGCCCCTCATGGCGATTCCTCCTAACACAATGCACTGGGGGCATCCCATGCTGCAGATGGCATCATTGGCCGTATTGCCTTGCATCCTCAACCCTTTTCCATAGCACGTCCTAGCCATGGCATCAACCTTTCACGGGCTACATCTCAATCCGGAGCAACCAATTCGTATGCTCCCATGGCACATCACCACCATTCCCATGGACCCTCCTATCCACCTTAGTGTTTTGGTCATGCATCCCCCGTTTACGCCCCCCCCCCCCCGGTCGCACCTAAGCCATATTACTACCCACAGGCTGCACCAGCTCCTGTGTCCTCTCAAGCTCAACCCGCTTATTACCCGCCATAGGCAGCCCCTGTGGAAAACCCACAACCCATTCCGCAGACGTATCAGCAACCCCCATAAGGTTCAGCACCTGTGCATCCTCCACCTACTTATTATCCATCACAGCCTGCACAACCCCAAAACCCACTTGCTACCCAAGGAAAAGTATACGCCCAACAAAATATGCAGCAGAACCAAAATAACCAACGTCAACAAGGAAAACAAAACCTTGGCAAAGGCCGTAATCATGGGAATAAACCCCCTCCAAACCAAGGCAGTCAACCTCTGAATCCCCCAACAACAATAACATGGCACCTGCCAACCAGAACCCTGATCGGCTGCCCAAGTAGGCCAAAAATCCTAATTTGCGAACAAACCATCCTTGTTCTATTTGAGAGGTCTATGGCCACTACACACATGCTTTCCCACATTTGGAGTGAGCTCAGCAACTCTGGACTGATGATGACCATCGCCAAGGGCACGCGGCTCCTCAGGTGCCACCCAACCCCCCACCACCTCAGGATCAGCCTTTGGTGCTACAAAACCCCTTACCAACTGTAGCTAGGGTTTTACCCCTAGCTTGTGCAAATGAGCACCTACTAAGGAGAATGGACTCCTTAGTAGCAGTTCAGTAAATGTAAATAATTAAGCTAAAACAGAAATTAAAACTACTTTAGACATTGTGCATAAAACATAAACAAAAGATACAAAGAATGGCTTTTTGTATTGATGTTACCTTCAATGTAAAGGTTTGATGAAGCCCTTTGCAGTGTCCAAGAGGATGCTCCAAGCTTCAATATGCTCCTTCTCCTTCTCCAATGGTGGGAATGGGCCAAAAGTGGCTCTCAAGGTGAAAAGTAGTTCAAGGGTGAACTAGGGTTTCGAGAGAGATTTTGGCAGAGTAAGGGTGCTTGTGATTGTGGATATGGAATAAGGGATCTCCATCACTTATTTATAGTTTTTTGGTGGTGGAGTGCTGACCCATGGTTTTAGGGAACACATGGTTTTGGGCAGCTGTATAGGGTTTTTTCCTCCTTTTCCTCATTATTTTATATTTTTTATTCCCTTTTTAGGGGATTTTTGCTATTTTTGGAGGAAAAGGGGGTTTTTTAGCCTTTTTAGGCTATTTTGAGGGTTTTGTGGCCTTTTGGAGGCATTTTAGGCCTTTTGGAGGCTTTTTAATGGGATTTTTTGGGATTTTAAGGGAAATATGGTAGGAAAATGGACAAATGAGTCATATAATGTGGTAGATGAAGTAGTGAACACTTTTTGGGTGTTAACAGATTGCCCCCTGATGTGCGAGGTCAGGAGCTCATCGTATGGCCGATGGACATCATAAGTCATGAATGGTTTTCCTGGGATGTGGAGAGAAGAGAAGAAAGAAACTGAAGCCCGGAACAACGATCCCGAACAACTGCAAGAACTAAAAGTACATAACCTCAATAATGGATGAGGAATCATCTGATCATATGGATGAGGCGGGCATACCCATGCTCGTATCAGGATATAACAATAAAAATGGGGTCCAAAAATGGGGACCTGACATATACATGACCTCAAAAACTGAATGAGGAATAATCTCAATATATGGACGAGGCGGGCATACCCATGCTCGTATCAAGATATATAAACATAACTGTGAGGCCCGAAAAAAGGGGGACCTGTAAGATACATGATTACTGTGTACATCATAAGAGTCCCGAGGGGACACAAATCTGGGACATACTGCTGAGCTGATCATGTGTGAACTGGATAAATGGTGCACTAGAACAATCAACAGTGCTACTGAGTGTGGTACCAAAGGGACTAATGAGCTGCTGGATCAGAGTGACAAGGGGTACACCCGCAATGGTACACTGAATTGGAACTGACCGGGAACTAAAACTGGGTACTCAAGGAAGCATGTAACTGGATGGCTTCCGAATACAATCGCCAACGCAGCCCGGACATCCACAGGAACATATAATTGGTCGTTCCGAAGTGACTCACCAATGTGCTAGAGTCGGGGGAAATCCGGGGTCTTCGACTAAAAACTGATGGGATATAATCCTACGCGATCCTCAACGATGCGATCAAGGTGCTGAAGTCGAGCATGTGAGGAACAACCACTCAGAGAGGCAATGATGACTCCTCTCAGAATGATCCGTAGGCACTTACCACAGATGGTGATAAGTCCAAGGCATAGGGACCTCTGGGCCTATCCTCTGGAATAGAGGAGCTGTCGTCGACAGAGGGAGACCTGCAACTATCAAGGCAATGATGTTTCCTTGACAGGAGCGCGAGGTACATGACCGAAATGTAATAGTACTGATGGCAGGATTGACAAGTTAACTGTGGGGGGACAAATGGGCAAGTAGAGTGGGTGGACTCAAACTTCCTTTGTTCAAAGTATGATAATGGGAATGATCTGGCAGCAGATGAAACTGACTAGGGGAAAGGGATCATGGCTGTATGGGATCTGAGAAGGTTACTGGGCTGAGGGAGACTCAAGCTGTGGTACAATGGCAGGAGATTGCAGAATACTCTGAACAAAGGCGACCTGATTGGGGGTGCTGCCGAGATGATCGATCATAGTGCCAGAAGGCACAGGAGGGTACTTATTCATGGGTTAGGGAACTAGAAGAAGTGTGTGTAAAATGATACTGTCGTGTGGATTTTACGAGCCCAGGACAGTTCATGCTCGTGGTTGCTTTCAATTTTAAGGAGTCTGAAAGCAAATAAGAAGACTCTGAAGTAATGGAATGGTACTGTCGTGTGATTTTACGAGCCCAGGACAGTTCATGCTCGTGGTTGCTTTCAATTTTAGAGAGTCTGAAAGCAAGTAAGAAGACTCCAGGGGGTTGCTTTTTCGTAGATTTAGTCTTCAAGGCCAAAAGAAGCATAAAAGGATGCAATGAAGAACTCTTCTAGCCGGTGTGACTAGAGTATTCCTTTTTCGTAATTAGTCTACTAGGTCCGGAAAAGGGTTAAACTTATACCAGATAGACGCCCTTTCAGGTACTTTAACGAGCATGAAAGGAAGCAAGATTGCTCAGCGATCTTTTCATTCTTTTAGGAGTCAGAAAAGAGCTTAACAAAAAACTCCCTAAGTGCCTTTTTCGTAAAGGACTTGTCCGGCCCGAAAAAGGGATAAAATTATACCGAACAAAAGGAATGGCCAGGCAAGGAGGAAGTGTTCAATCAAGGATCAGTAATGATGACCAAGAACGAGGGTAGGGGGGGAACACTGGTGGGCCTCCTTGCGGGGTAGATGAAAATGGGTGGCAAAATAACGAGACATTTGCAGTATGACAGGAGTGAATGGCTCATGTACAAAAGTGGAACAATCCGATAGCGGCCGATGTGGCACGCGAACCAAGGCAGCAAGGTGTCGGGACACAATGTTGAAGTTGTACCAAGTGAGAGCGAGAAATGATCTCAAGCATCATCACGAGCTCGAAAAAATGAATCCGACGATATAAAGGATGTAAAAAATGGGTAATGGCCAATGTGGCACGCAAACCGAGGTGATGGGGGCATTTTGAAAAAATGCCCGAAACAATTGGGAGGTGAGAGCGAGAAATGATCTCAAGCATCATCACCAGCTCAGAAAAATGAATTCGATGATATAAAACATGTGAAAAACGGAGAACGGCCGATGTGGCACGCAAACTGAGGCGACTAGTGGCGTCTGAAAAATGGGCAAAAAATGACGGAACAAAAATAATACAACGAGGTGACCATCATGAGGGTCTTGTCGTGCTGATTCCAATGGTGGAAACGGTTCGGAAAACGGACTCCGTATGGGGCCAGAAAGACCAAAACAAGAAAAAGTCAAGTGATTATAAATAGTGGTGGGTCCAACATGACATGTGTCATTTGTACTTGTTGACTTTGACTTGTGAGTAGAGTGGACCAGAGCTTAGGTGGCATTTCTGGACGATCCGTCTGGCTGATTTCAGATCCGTGAGATACAGGTATTTCATTAAACTCATACCTGCATGTTTTTTAGGGTCGGGGGTTGGGTAGTGGGTCCCAGGGTTTAATTTGTACGGTCCACGTGGGGTGGACCGCGGGGTTAGGGGGTCGAAAACCGCGGTTACAGACCGCGAGTTTTGGGGTGAAACACACGGCTAGAGACCGCGTGTTTCGGGTTGAACCACGCGGTTGGAGACCGCGTGTTTCCTGGATGGAACAGCGGTCGAGTACCGCGAGTTCCAAGGAGGAACGCGCGATTCCCAACCGCGGGTTTACGGGGCTGACAGGCGCGGTTAGGAACCGCGACGATAGGCCTGACAGCCGCGGTCGGAAACCGCGGCAGGAAGCCCGAATGCCGCGGTTTTGGGCCGAGCTATTAGGGTCTTCTGGGAGAGGGAAAAGTACTTTACTTTAGTTGACATGAGTCTGATGAGTTTACTTTGTGTGATTGGCAGGATGCCGCAGGTTCTCTGGAGAGAGCGGGAGATCCCGGATGAGACCATGGTTTTCATCCGAGAGAATGACCATGTGCGAGCTGTGCTGGGAATGTGCGGACTTCTGAAGTTCGCACAGATACCCATGATACGGTCAGCATCATTGCTGCTGAACCGTCTGATCAGCTTCTGGGAGCCGGACATCCAGGCTTTCCGGGTACAGGGTGAGAGGGTGGACCTCACCCCGACCGATGTATACTTTCTGACGGGGTTACCTTGTCTAGGCAGGGTAGCAGACACACAGCCCACGGGTTGCCGCGAATGTCGACATGGAGGACATGTTGGAGAGATACTGCGGTCGGGACGCAAGGGTGCATAGGAATGCACTTCTGGTGAGGGACCTACAGGAGCCGGCAGTGCAGGCCATGGCGGCATGTGTGGTGCGAGTATTGGGTTCTCAGTCACCTGAGAAGGTGTCTGCGGGTCAGATGCAGATGGTAGAGCGCATACTGGATGGAGTGTACTACGCGTGGGGCCAGATGTTCCTGACCTGCGTTCAGCGACAGCTGACAGCAGCGAAGGAAGCTGGCAAGGGTTTTTGTTTTGGTTCCTTCTTATGTGCCTTCTTTATGGAGAGGGTACCCACACTGCGGCCACGGGTGCCGATCAGGCCAGGAGGGATGAGGGAGCCCCGGATGGTTCGTTGGGGCGAGATGATGCGCCGTCGTGGTGGCGGCGACGTGGGTAGTTACTTCACGCAGGAGTTGTACCTGCAGTGGCTCCAGATACCGCTGACACTGGACGACTTCCCGTATCGAGACATGGACTTTATGGGAGATCCGGAGGCGCCACGAGCACCAGGACAAGCATGGGGTCCC